>VWYP01015584.1:44057-93380 GCA_013400435.1 Pycnonotus jocosus
TTTTTTTTTTTTTTTTTCTTTTTCCCCAGCATAAGTAACTCAAAATTAAAGCAGAAGATATTGTTCTGTTATTTGGAGATCACTGACCAGGCTGTAAGTGCTTTAGTCTGCTGATAAACTGTGCACAAAAGTTCTCACTTTTCTATTTGAGCTTTGGGCAAAAATGAAAAATTGTGCAATCTGCATGGTAAACCTGAGCAGGAACCCTTACAGATGAGAAACATGGGAGATAAGGAATAATTATGCTGACCCTGGAACAATTTAATTGAAAGTTGCAACATTATTCTGAGAGACAGGAAATCTGAGTAATGGAATCTTGGAGCCACAATTTCCAAAAGGCAATACAGTAAGCATGACTGTTAAGCAAAATAGCCATCTCTCTAACCTTTTAGGATTCTTATATTATTTTGATTGTGAATTTTATATGACAGATACTATTAATGAATATTATTTGAAGTGTCTGCTATTTTATATTTTAGTTGGGAACAAAAAAAAAAATCAGTGTGTTAGCAAAATTCCAGTTAGGAGGCTGCATTTATACATTATTTGCACGTGTTGTAAAGTACACTCAAAGAGATCATGTATCAGTAAAATGTGATATGAAGGCTTTACCAGCACGTGTGATATTTGATACATGGTGAAGCCATAAAAGTTTAAAATCCTTCCAAATTATGCAGTCCAGAAATATTTTTCCTACACTGCACTATTAGTTCTTCTACTACACTATCAATTGTTCCCTGTACCCTATACATTAAACAAGTACTTATCAAGAATTTTAAAATGGTTGAAATCTTTATGGAAGAATGGAGAAAAACTGCACTGAAAACCTGCATAAGCAATAAAAGATGAAGAAGAGATGAGAACAGTACAGATTGGTAGGGACAGAACAGAAGGGATCTCAGCTTGGGTTGTAGGTAAAAAATGTGTATACATTTCCCTCTACAGCCTGGGGCAGGAGCCAAGGTTACTGATCCTCTCTATTCTTCTGCTGTCAGCAAATATATGTGAAACATCCCAGCAATGTTCCCCATCTTCTCCTGGTGTCAGTCCATGTAGATCACTAAAGCTTCTACTGCTGTTGGCTAGGACAGCAGCCCAGGCTATAGAGCAGAAACTAACATTTTCCATGGTGGCTGGTGGCCTGACAGATGGCCAGCAGTATCCCATACTATGGAATTTCTGCTTCTTTTCAGCTTCTGCTTCCTCGTTTTAGAAACAAGGAAATTCTACTCCCAGACCTCACCCACAGAAATGTAATAGATGTAAATTAAGTACTTCACAGTTCAAAAATTTCAAAATCAAATTCTCTTATGTAGCTTTGGTTTAGTTGCTTTGTGCACGCACGTTACATTTACATGATCACATCTTCTTCCATCTTAAGCAGAGAACAAGAGCATCAGTGAGAGCTGTATAAAGGATGCTGCCATCCATAGGACTCCTACTTCCCTGCTTTCAAATATATGTGGGAAATGCTAAGATACTTTATTTCTGTCTCTGTACCAACTTCACAGGATGTAGAGACAGAGGACAATAAAAATATAACTGTGATGGATGGAGGCAGGAGATGGGCTGATCAGACAAGGGAGCTTGAGACAGGGAACAATGTAGAAAAAATGATGAAGAAAAACAGGACAGAGTAAATAGGCCAGGTGGAGGCTGGGACTGATCAGAGTTTTGGGACAGGAGAAAGGACAGTGTGACTGCTCTGGAACTGGACTCTCTGTTTTCTGCAGAGTTCATCCCTTTTCACAACGGATCAATTACATTACATAGATCTGCTAAATTCCCACAAATCTACGCAAATTCAAGGATTTGAACATATACAGTCCTCTAAAATGTGAAGAACTGACAAATTAAAAGTATCCAATGAGGCAATCAAAATTATATACCTATTTTTTCTGGTTTAAAGTGAAGATAATACCATATTTGCTTCAGAATATAACTGCAGATGAAAAAAGTTCTTTTATAACTAAATTAGGAAATACTCAGATGTGATGGTAGTGACAAATGTGTGAGTGAATTAATAGATCTGTCTTCAGAGGGCAGTTTGAGAAAACCAAAGTGAATAACAGACAGGGACTCACACGGGATAATAAAGGAAAAGAGAAGAAATTAATTAGTTGCTTATGCAATCATTACTATCTGCCCTGTGCAATGATTTATTTTGCTATCCCGTGGAAAAATATATGAACAGAAAACAAAGAATTGCCATATAGTGAGAATACAAAAGTGAACTGAGTTAAGTAAGCTTGCTTAAAATTCTGTCATTTTGAAACTTAACAGAGTTTTATGTGTTCAACTGGTATAATGATAACTAATTTATGCTAATAAATAATAAATAATAGATTTAAAACCTAAAAATATTACTTTAAATTAATCTTGCTTTTTGCTTAGGACAAGTTTGAAATAAGTAGAGAGAGAGGCGTGACATAAAAGTGGGATCTCAAGTTTAGGTGTTTTGGTATTTTTTTTCTTCCTGGTTTCTACCAGGCAGCCTTGACTGCAGATGTTTGAGAAAAGCAGAGGAGATGAAGTAATTCAGAAACAGCTTCCTAAGATAAGTAGAAACCTTATAAAGGGATAAAACAGCAAAGTATTTGCTTAAAAAATTCATGCTGCCTCAAGACTCTTGACTGTGTTTTGCTTATGCATTCACATTTCCTCAAACTTCTACCATTTGACCCATCCCAACCCAAAATCCAGGTCCAAATCTAAGTTTGTCTGAGGTTTCTCCTGTCTTTTTCTCCTTATATTTAAATGCTTTCTCTGATCTCATTTACATCCCCTTTTGCATATCACATATTCTTCTGGCAGCATCTATCAACATGACCTAAACTAACAGTTTCAAAATATTATTTTTTACTTTGTGGGAAATCAGATGTAAATTTTGCATGTATTGTTTACCTCTAGCAACTCGATTAGGTAAAACTAGAGAGCAATCTTACTCCAGCAGTTTTCTCATGCTTGCTTTCTTATTTTACCCATCGTTTACATCAAGAGTTGTTTGTTTGGTATTTTCAATCAATGTATGTACTGAACTCAAGAAATGTATTGTAAAGGCAGAATACTGCTAAGCAGTATGGCAGCATAAGGTATCCATTCATACATTCCCTATTCAATTTTCCTCATTTCTTGTGAACATTTTTCCATCTTAACCAAATTACTAGCTCAGGAGCACCGCCCTGTCATAGCACTAATAAATGCTTCCACACAGAGAGTTGCAGTAGAGCATATGTACAGGAAGACAGAGCAAAACTAAGTCTCATGATTCTCTAATGTTCAGTGTTCAAAATTGCTACTCCAAAGAACTGAAAGGAATGATAAAGAACTCATTTTAAGCAGGGATAACTAAGTAAACATTAAAAAACATAGTCACATGAGAAAATGCACAGGCTGGTAGCAATGATACGAACCTTAGGAAAATTATGCAAGCGTTTGGGAAAAACAAACTGTTTTCCCTCCAACTGCCTGAGAAACTGCAGTGCCTTTCTGCTTGTGTAATCAGAATGTTGCATCAGTCTAATTGTATGGGAATATTCTGTTCTAACTAGCAAACCCAAAGTTCAGAAAAAAATTGAATAGGAATTCAAACATTAAGATGAAATTCCAGAAGTTCTGTCTTTTGTCCATCCCTGTCACCTAATGGACACACAAAAGGACATACTAGATCAACAGACTTATGTACAGAGCCCCCCTGTATGGAATTTCTAGAGACCTCAGTGCATGTTCCAAGCAGGATCAGTCCCTTCTGCAGCAGTTCTCCAGACAGCATCTCTAATTTCTTATACAACTTTACACAACTTGCGGTCAAATAAATATTTATAAAGAAAATATTTGTTCTTTATATCTTACTTGAGTTCTTGTGAGCTTGTGGCCAGCATACTCCGAATGCTTTTGTCAGCCAAGGGACAGCCAGATAAACTGTAAGACATGGCAGGACATACAAGTATGTTAACCTTCTCATTACCTGAACACTCCCAAACAAACACAACATAAAAATTAAAAAGTAAAAGTTTGTAATGCAGAAAAGCGATGGGGCAAGTGCTGTAATATTGAATTCCGTAATATAGTTAACCCTCTGAATATATTCAGTTATCAATATTACTTCCAAAATTACATACTGTAAACTTTCTTGTTTGTTTGTTTGTTTCTCTATGAACTAGAAAAATATAACAAAAATATTGGAGATTCCTGGGTTAACTACTTAAATGCTTAAGGAATACTTTGGAAATTTTAGTAATCTATTTAAAAATAAAAGACGTTTATACAACACACAAATTAGCATGCTTTTAAGATCAACATGTATTACTCAAAGGGTTAACACATAGTTCAACGTTTTACTTTGACAGCATTGTTGAGGTAAGCTGAAAACAATAAATTGAAAAGACAGAATCCACCATGAAAAAAATGAAGTCACACCTTCTATGTGAGGCGTAATTACCAGTCACATGACCACTCCCATCACACCCTGGTGTTGGACATCTGCCACCAAACAAAAACAAAAACAGCCAAAATAGTAAGTATGTTTAAAAAAAAAACTTTTAAAAGTTTCATTGTTTCCAGTTTAGCTGCAATGACTGCAAGGGGTTTTAAGCATCCTAATCGAAAAGCTGCAAAATGAACAGGTTTAAATGAAAATGGCGTCTCAATACAATATAGCATCATTAAGAACAAGCAAATACACGTTAGCTTATCACTTTACTTAACTGGCAGTTTGAAACATTTATATGCTGCAAATGTTGCATGCTCATACTGCAAGGCGTATATGTATTCGTTGGTTTAAAAAAAGACAAAGAGAGAAAAAGTTAAAAGGAGATAAATAATTTCACCTCACATTATGCTTACGTTATTAAATCCTTTTTGCTCTCTTTGCATTGAGGGTATTTGGGTTTAGGACTTGGGATTGTAACTTCACCAGGATACCTTCTTTCTTCAAGTGCCTCTTGGAAAGGATCCAAATCTTCTGGCTACAGGCAAATATATACACATTAATTTCAGCTAGATAAAGTCACAACTTACACAAAATAATGCAAAGCAGAGTCATCAGACGGTATCTCCTTCTTATCCCATTCTGACAGAGAAAATTAATTAAATTATTTTATATTCCTTCACATACTAAACTTTTGAATTATATTTGAATATTTTGATGAAGACTTCACAATAAGTGAAATATATCATTTTTTAAACAAGAAAAATAAAAAATCCAGCTTTTTCTATAGTTGTCATATTATTTTTCTCTAAGATTCAGGTCTTTTCCCTAAAGTCACTTCAAAAGAGAGGAAAGGCAAAAATGATGACTAAATGTAGTATCTTGTGCATCAAAAAGCCATCTTAAATAGCATTTTCAAGGACTTAGAACATCTCAAAGATGAAAAAGAAGCAATCTTAACATCTACACACAGAAGCTCAGTCTGGGACCAATCTCAATGGATCTGTCTGGCAAGACAGAACGATATAATTTGTAATTAATTTTAGTGATGTTCAGAAATTCAAACCCATCTATTTCAGGAATGCAGTGGCTGAGTGCAGGGATTCAGGGATTCCTGCAGATGGTGCTATAAACAACATAGTAGAACTAGAGAGTTCTTACTCTGAAAAAACACGCTGCTTTACCTCACATTTCCTTGATAGTGACAGATTTCCTGCCAACTTCAATGAAATTAATAGTAAAACTGTATCACCAAAGCTAGAATGCATTTAGGATATCTAGTGAAAACACCACTTTGTTATATATTTCAAAGATACTAAGGATAGTTTTATGGTTTAATTAAAATTAAAGCAAGAGATATGCTACACACAAATGATTAGCCTAATTTTTGGCTATAAAGCAAGAAAAAACAATCTCTTAAAGTCTTCAAACAACTAAATTGAATTGAGTGCAGGATTTTAAGAAAAATCCTGACAGAAAAAAAGCAACGGCACTGGACCTTGTCAGCAGACCTCTTCAGTGTCCTGTCTATTCTGTTTTGAAAAGTAATAAAAATTCACTGACATATTTTCTTTATTTGCCTCTTCTGTTTAAAGGGTTTTGGTATTATAAGTAGAAAAGTAACACTGATTTCTTATATCCCTTCTTTGTATTCTTGAAATAAAGTATTTTATTAATACAGGCCCTTACACAGAGCTATCAAGAGCACATAAGTAATCGAGAAGATTAGTTGAAATAGTTTTAAGCTTACATTATACTCTGCTGCTTTGTTTAAACTTATTTCTAAGTAATACATGCTTTCAAATACTCAGCACATCATTCATGGTTTTCAAATTCAAGAGAATATCTTGTCTTCAGAGCTGATTATCCCAGTACTGCACGGTTATGTCAACTTGCTCATACAGAGTAACATAATCTGGATATAGTAAAACATCTTTACTGCAGAAAACATTTGTTAACAAGATGATGCTGTTAGAAAACATGATTCACATTCATGGTTCAAATGTTGTCTTATGGAACTTAGTCACAGATCAGATGTGTGCCAGCATGATATAGTCCTAAAGATTTACCAGCAGAAAAGTCCTTTTTGTAGAAAATCACTACTTTTGTCACACACTAAATTTGCTTCCTATTTCCCTCTAAATTTCAAAAAATTAATGAATTACCAAAATTAGACTGCAACAAGAACTATATAGATGAAAAAGACATACATTAATCTCTTTGGAATCATCTTCATCTATCCTACTTGGCTTCATTTTAGTGTAGTCCACTGGCAAGTCCCAGCAGTCACCCTCATTCAGTTGGTAACACCGGTTGTTCATCACGGCTTGTCGCTGTGGGGACATTGGCTCCAGTGGGGTCAAAATGGTGCAGCAACCATCTCGCTGCCTCTGCTTGTTCATGCTCAGATCCAACGTCCCATTTTCATCGACTTCCATATCAGGATTCTGTCAAAATAAGAAAAATATTGTTAATTCAGCTTCACCCTGGCAAACTGCTACCTCTTCTTCAATCTGATTGCTTAGCAGAATGATAAAATGCTTTTCCATTCCTGTATAGATTGTAAGCATTGAGCCCCCTCCTACACATAGCATGATGCTGTTACACAACATTAATGCTGTTAAAGTAGATTTCTTCCTGAATGGCTAATTTGATGTTTGGGGGGAATGGGGAGAGTCTTCAGTACCCCTCCTGCCACCCAGTACGTAGGTGCAAAATCTGATATATAAAGTAGAAAGCTCTAAATGTATTTTCTTGCCATTGTCTTTATGCTCTTGATTTATTCTGTGACAGGTGAAGTAACCTGTGAGGTAACATCTGCACAATTCTTGTTTTCAGTCCTGGCATCTATCTGAGTGATTAGAGAAACAAAAACCAGCTAACATCAAATAATCTTTGTTTCTTTTTTTCTTTTACATTAGCAGTCAATGCTTGAATAGATAATGTCAGAAAATTAAACAGGGAGGTAGAGTACCAAAATAAGTTCTTTTGGACACCATTTGTCAATGAGGAAGTGCATTTAAGTTTCACAGCTCCTTCCCTGCAGCTGAACACATATTAACAATTCATGTATCTATCTTGATAATAATTTGTGCCAATTTCTGTGACACTGTGAAAAATGGGACAAGTATGGGCCTTTTTTACAGAAAAAAACAAGTGCTGTCTATTATATTAGATAAGGAGAAATAAGATATCTTACAATGAACACAAAATTTAAAAACTAAGGACAGATAAGATAAAAATGCCCACAAAGAATCCCTCATCTTTCCAAAAATTATGTGTTCCATGAGAAATTTGGTTTCAAAACAAATGTGAATCTGACTCCTTGTATGTCTGGTGACTTTCTTTCCTCTTGAGTAACAACAGAGCTGCAGGAAACCACTGTGAATGCAAATCTCTCTTTCTGAATTACTGCCTTTTGTTAGAGCTTATATCTAATTGCTGCTATCCAGCTAATTTAATTTAGAAAGTATTTGTTTATCTCCTCAGACTCATTCCTTCAGTTGCAATATAGTGACACATTAGGAAAGAGGCCCTTTCTGGCTTAGACACCAAAGTTTTTTAGCATTGTATTCCAACTTCTTCCATCCTACTCTGTAGAGAAGAACTGCATTTATTTATATGCCAGAAAGAGATTTCCTTTCTGAACAGTATTAAAAAAATTAATATAAAAAGCAGCATTTGACAACAAAGTCCATTCTGGCTTAGAGCATGATTATTACTAATACTTACTGCTACAGGTTTAGTTTGTTATGAATGATTATAAACATGAGGTGGTTTTCACAATAAGGGAAAGCAAACCTTTGTCTATAGCAGAAGAGAACATGTCTGCCAGCTCAGAATCTCTCTACAAGCACAATAAAAATGTTTCCTCTGCACTGCATCTGTCTGCTCAGCCATCTAGTGGTCTCCTGCAGGCAGCACTGTCCTGTCTGCTTGTTCATGTTAAATACTCATTTCTGAACAGCTATTAGAGCCAAAACTTTAAAGTTAAAAATAAAATCTCCTAAATCTTTAACGAATGTTAATAGTGCACTGTTTTTTCTTAACACAGAAAGTTTAATGACAAAAGCTTTTATTTGTATCTGCATAGCCATTTTATATACAGAACATCATTCACTCTGCAAAATTGTTATGCACATTTTAAGTCACCTGTACTGGAGTATTTTTTAATTTCAAATGTATTATGCATTGACTTAAGAACTCTGGTATCACAGACAGGCAAGAAATTGTAACATACAGAACCACAGATTTCTCTGCACAAGAGAAATCTTACAAGCTTAGGTCCCATTCGTGACTTTTAAATGAAAATGCAGAGTTAAATCTTAGTCCTTTTGCCAAATTTATGAACCACACTGCATTCTGAAAAAAAAAAAACAACCAACAAAACCCCAAAACAATCAGTAGTGAAATTAATACTTACTGAGAAATCCAAACATCTTTTATAATTATAGTAAGAGAAAAATAAAGGAGTACATGGTATCTGTATCATTAGTTTATAAAACCATCATGATTTTTCTGCAATACTTGTGAGCAATTTGTATCTTTCCTTTCTTTTTACTCCCTGCTTCAGCAGAGCTGCCAGATTATGTTAATTTTGAGGGGGAAAAAAAGGCAAGATGTACTAAAGCTTTTCTCTCAATCAGGGCCACAGAGCAAGTACAGTTAAGAGAAATTTCATCAACAAAAAGATTTACTAATTTTTACCCTTGCACAGAGATCCTGAGGCTTAGTGGAGAGGTTCTGAGGCATCTCCCTGCAGCGGGTGGAGAGATTCAGAATAGCAGTAGCAGCCATGTGTGCTGCCTCCATGTCATGAGTATAGTCAAAGCTGCTCTTGCTGCAGGTACTGCTGGCACTGCTGCCTCCACCACAACTCATATTGCTGCTGCTGCTAGGGGCATAACTGCTTGTTGTGCTGCTGGTTGGACTTGAATTCTTACAGTAGCGTTTAGCTGTGGGAAGAAATATGACAAGGATGACTCAAAAGAAGGAGCATTCCGCATAAGTGAAGAGGAAAACAAACTGCTGGAGGTGAAATTTATAATGAGGAACAGTAACCAATGCCAAAAAAACCCAAAAAAAGCCCACAATAGGAATGATGGCTGTATTTCTTGATTTCTGTCTGTGAGTTATATATGCTACATGTATGAGATCATATGAAATAACCTCCTGTAAAAATCTGCATGACATGATAATGAATTGTTCTGACAAACAGGCTGGATTTATAAAACAATAAAAACACAGAAATACTGCTTTTACCCCACATATATAGTCAGACAGAAGGTACAATCTGCTCAGCTCATTCATTTTTATTAATGATGGACAATGTAATACTATGGGACCTTTCCCTATTTACACGAGGAACTGTCAGTTTAAGGTCTAGAACTCCCCAGACTCACTGGAGAGCAAACCCACTGCAAGGATGATAAACTTTGCCTCTAGGCCACAGCACCACCCATATGTCCTCAAACCCCTCATGCTTCCTAAAAACTTTATTTCCTCCTGTGCCAGAGGCATCTCAACGAAGCACGACAGGAGAAAAAAGGTGGCTGTCATGAGTTAGTTTTACCATGATTTGCACAAGGGCAGAGGCAATGGCTGTTTAAATGGCAACACTTAAACAAGTGAAAAATCCCCCCCTCCCCCTTCAAACAACGTGGGCACCTACAACTCTTCATAAAGCCAGTAAGGACCAAAGTCAACTGCACCATATACCCTGCTCCCACTGCAGGCAGTGATGCCCAGCTGTGCTATGACTGACACAAGCCACAGGTGGCCACAGAAGAGCCAAAGCACTGAGAGTGCTCATGTCCAGCCCTGTTGCTGCTTTTAAGTAATGCTCCTTGCAGCCAAAGGTATCACAGCAGTAAGGGAAAGCAGCCCTATTAGTCCACTTATTTCCACAACCCTCTTCCCAGATGAGCTGCTTCAAAAGTGTTTATAAAAATGCAAGAAAGCGTGAGCTCGTCTCCAAAATGTAAAGTTTATGCATTTTCAGAAAAAAATAAAAGTCAAGGTCAGAGGATACATCCATGCATATTACAGCAACTACTTCCCCTTAAGATGGAAATGTATACTGCAGAGATCATACCTTATAGCACAGTGTAACAATAACCAACTAGCATGCTGATTAGAGAGCAATACAAAAAGGGTCAGGCCCTAGACAGAGCTCTTCCGTGATGGGCTCCATTTAAATGCCAGGCTCCTCAGTTGTATTTGTCTGAACAGACACACATATAATAATCTGCTCCCATGAGCACAGCCCATTTGTGAACCATGGGCTGCTTTGGTAGGCAGGCAGGGTTCAAAAGAAGAATCTGAAAGCAAAATGTCTCTGCTAGAGTCTATGTCATCTTCCTTTCTCTAAAAAACTGAAAAAAAATCATGGCGTTATTTTTACTGCAAAGGAAACAGTGTTTCACTTAAATCATAACAGATGGAGTTTTCTCAGGAAAGCCACATAATGCACAGGGTGTGATTTTTTTTTAAGTGAAGTGAATGCTAAACATTCATCACTATTTTTTTTGTTTTGAACACAGAGTAGCACTACACTAGCGGACTATCCACTAATAAATTTGTGAACTGCTCCTCAAGAGTTTCATTATTAATATAGTAGTCAGTGGTGGTCATTAAAATTTTAGCATCTATCCATTGTTACTTTGTTTCAGTATCCAAGACATGCAACAATTTTCCTATACTTAAGGAAGCAAATAATTGAATAATTCAGTTTCTACTGTGTTACACTAACACAGCAAGCACCCTGTACCACTGAACTTGTCAAATTAGAAGTATCTTTCAAAAATCATAGGAACAAGTAAGACTTTTGTAATTTTCAAAAAATGTTAGTCTTGTTATAGCAGGTCACATTTAGACAGACATAAGAGACATATTACATGGGAAATTATATATATATATATATATATGAGAATATGTGTTAAAGAGAGGGAGGGAAAGAGTCAGCTTTTATACATAGGACTAACCATCAGAAACTCATGCAGACTCTGATATGGACTCCTCTGTGGCCTTGGTCAAACTACATTATCCCTTGAATCCATTTTTTTCTATAAACAGAAAGTTGCTTCTAAAATTTAGTTGTGTTGTGATTCACTTGCAAAACACTTTGAAGATGTAAAGTGCTATAACCATGCTACACAATTATTAGCTTTCAGATTACCAATAATTTAAGCAAAACTTAGAGAGAAATGGCCATGGTTATCTTAACTTTACTGTAGCTGTACATTTCAAGATTAGTCACATAACCCAAACCATTCATTTCACATTAGCTTTTCAGGAGAAACAAAGATCATCAATTTATAATTAATCAAATCAATCTGTTCACTAATGAAGAGAACGCTGCACTGTTTCAATACCAGATTGTTCTGCTTGATACAATGCCCACCCCTGTGGTACCAGGTTTACAAAGCTCTGCAGTCCACCTATGCTTTGTAATCCAGAGTGAAACCAAATATGAAGAACATCTTCCCTATTAAAAACAGACACAGGTCTAACCAGCTGCACACCCAACCTGGGCTTCAATCAGATATGCCAGGGGGCTGATTACAAAGAACCTCTCAAAGTCTAAAAGTTTCTCTTACTAATTAACGATGGGGGAATGGAAGCGATCCAAATAGAAAAAGCCAAAAGGAAGGTATTTGGGGGAGAACTCAGTTCTGCCCAGGCACCTTCATCCCCAATATGGTCTAAATACTGAATGTTTTAGTAAATTAATTATGGTTTCAACACTTTTTCTGACTTGCACAAGAAAAGATCCATCTCAGTTTCAGATACCTGACCTAGTCATTACTTCCTATGCAGGCAGTGGAAAAAAATAGGAACTTTCAGGCCATGATTCACCTGATCAGTTTTAAATAAGTACTTCAGGAAAAAAAGAACTGAATCAGAGAATTATGTACCCTTCCTCTTGAATCTGAAAGGGGTGCTGAACTCAGCTGTTGGTGACACTATAAAACTCTGGACATGGCCAGATGAATCCCACTCATAACATTCTTTCAGTGTTTTGACAGAACAACCCAGGCCTATTGGTGGGATGAAAACAATTCCTGCCATCACCTAAGCAACTGAAAATGTTGCCTCACCATTTCCTGCTGTGTCCAGCTTTTCTGATCTTTACTGCTGTATACCATAAGCCCAGCATCCAATACACTATGCGACTGGTTTCAAAGGAAAAACAAGCCCAAAAATAAAAAAAATCTTAAGAATTATTAGATCACCTACCCAACAATCCAAAGTATACATTTTCTGTTTGTTTTTTAGTAAACCATACTGTAAAAAATATCAAGGAAACAATTCAAAGGAGCTATTTATGTTAATGTCACTCTCAACTGTACACTTACTGAAGATATAATTCCTTTCTCTGATGATAAAAATACTGTACTAGCTGACAATTAAAAAAATAACTGAGATGTGAAGCTATTGATTTTTCATTTCCTTAAGACTATTTCTCTCAGATAGTCAGAACTAAAGCACTGTTTACCTGCACATTCCCCCCAAATCCTTAGATGTACTTTTGACTTTTTCAGGGTGACTTTTCAGAAGTCTAAATCTGCTTTTATATAAACATGCTTTGCTGTAGGTGTGCAATCTGGACCTCCATAAAATCTTTAGTAGCAATATATTTTTTTTAATATACAAATAAAATATCACCTAAAAACACTGTGAAGTTTTTTGAAGTGGCTCTTCTAAGTGAAGAGTGTCTTCTTAAAATCTCTTTCATATTCAGTTATTTACAATAACTATCAGCAGAATCCTTGTTCCATTGAAAGCCAGTGCCAAAATGTTTTAACAATTTCAGTGTGCCCAGGACTTCCCTTCATCATTCTAAGAATGCAACTGATTTTCCTGAGCCAATTTAAGCCAAATATGTTGGAATACGTCTGAAATTCCAAAGAGATGTGAATCCTAGAGGTTTCATGAAAATCACTAACAGGGAAAAGAAAAACACAAACCAGGGGGACCATGTTGGCAGGCCTGGCCAAACAGCTCACACATCACTTGGAGCCAGGTGTAGTGTGCACTGCCTCCAGCAGAGCCAGGACTGTGGAACAAAGCCGTGCAGCAGCCTTTGTCTGGCAACCAACCTGCTCCAGCTTTATGGGCTTCCCTTGTTTTGAGGGCACCAGAGCCCCCTACACCTGCTATACCAGCATGAAGCACACGTGTGCAATGTCCCTCAGTCCCCTCTGGCTCACATTACTGAGTAGTGAAGAAGTCCTGTAGCCAAGAAAAATTCCTGTTTATATCAAAGGAAGATGAGTGTGCATAAAGACAGCGACCTGCATCAACATAGGCTTTTATTATTTTAAGGCCACTGTAAACTTGTGCTTAATGTTACAGAACGTTCAAATTCTGGTGGTTTGGGACAAAAAGTGAAGTTTGTCATCATTTATTGAAAAAGGGGCCATAAATGAGAAAAATATGTATCAGTTGCTTATGCATCAGTAATTTGATCTGAAAACAAGCTTTTTCACAGGAACCCCAGCAGTATTGTGATGCTCTCCTTTCTTTAAGAGTAGGCAGAATACATATACAATATTTAATATCTAATTTACCTTATACTAATTTTTAATCATTACCTTCCTAACCACAGTTACAGTTAGTGCTTTACTTTTAATTCTGTTCAAGGCCTTATTCTGATAGAGACAAATAAGATGAAGTTATGAGGAAAAAGAAAGTTCTTTTACTAAAAATAGGTTTCCTTTCACAACCCTCTTCCTTTCTGCTATAGTGCAAGAATATGTCTGTTAATTCTATGAGAAAGGAAAATATCCAAAATACCAAACACATGAAGGCAAGAGCTGTAGTAATTTTCTCTTTCTTCACTTAACTACTTTCAAATGTCAGTCTGTGTTCAAGCAATAGCATAAATTGTTCTGTATAGTATGTTTTTTTCTGTTTTCTTAAACAAAAAATCTGACACCTGCCTGAAATTTCTTATAGTAGTCACTGAGTAGTATCAAATATTTCAACCAAAAAATAAACTGATGTTCAAAGAAAAAGAAAAACAAGGCATGGTTTAGTTTTATATATAGAGATATACATGCATGCATATATAATATATGCATATATAAATGTATTGTTCCAAAACATTCCTGGTGTCTTCAAAAGCTACAATCCCTCTTTACCCCGTAGTTCATTTTTCTCCCCTCATAAAAAACCCCTTGCCTGACTAATCCCATCCACTGTCTTCTCCTGCACGGATGCTAGTATCAGCCTTCTCCTAAACATGTTAAGTAGGGTAAGTTTTCCAGAGAATTCAACCAGTGTATTCGTGAGAATAAAATCAGAAAAAAATGCCTCTTTAAGTATGTAGCAGTGATTTCCTAAGTGCAATGAGGCCCAGGTTTTCTACTTCCATGTCCCCACAAAGCAAGTATGTTATCTTTCTGGGTTACCTGAACTACTGCAGGAGGCAAGAATCCTAATGTGACCCTTGAGGCCAGGTATCCCAGACAGTAACATAACATTATCTCTACTACTTAGCTTTTATTGCCATCTCAATACATCCCAGGAGCTTAATAGCTGGAGATGTCTTTTACCAGTGCAACAATCCTGTAGCAAGCACCGTATAAAACAACACTTTTTTAAAAAGGCCTTTAAAATAACTTACATATGATAGCATTCCTCATAATACTGCATGAATATGAAAACATGTCTTATTTGTATGATGTTTACATATACAACAACATGATTAACTGCAAACTTGTCTCTCATGTATAAGAGTGTGCACCTCCTACCATCATATCCTTTGGGGGATATATCCCTGGATTGCACCTTGGGAGCTATGGCTCTCTTGCCATAGGCATGGTTGTCATAACTGTTATATTCAAACGAAGTCTTAGAGTATTTCTCTAGTTCCTTGGCCAAGTTGGAGCGGGGTGTGGTGGTGGGGACATTGTTTCTGTAGCCATACTGAGGGATCTCCAATTGCTTAACAAAGCACATGGGCCTAGAAATTAAAGATATGTACAGTTTGTTAGATGCAGTTCACTTTACTATGTTTGTGCATAATTTATAGTTCAGATTAGAAAATCTTAGTTATTTCTTGTACTCAAGAGACAGCAATATATTATTGCATTTCCTTAGTTTGGTTATTTTCAGCAGACAAACAGTATTTATTTCCTTGAATAAAGCCTAGACAAAATTAATTCTAATACCACTAAATGTATCCTGCTGCTAAAAGTATTTTAAAATTCTGTTTTAAAATACTTCAGGGTTTCCCTTTCCCCATGTAATTGCATAACATAGTAAATATTTTTTTTCTTTTGGGAGGTGAATTAAAGAGGGGCAAGCAGACTGACAGAAGAAGTTTGGACAAATTCTTTAAATACTGAAAAGAAAAAGTAGATCTGGAAGCTCCACCTAATACATGGAGTTTTCTCCAAATTTCTTCCTGCAGAGTTGTGTGTTGTTTTCCTCTGTGCTTTCAAAAGAAACTATTCCTGTTTCATCCTTCAATATACAAATCCATGTTCATCTTGAGAAGAGTCTAAGAAGCTCTGTGGACTCTGAGCTGCTGCCTTGCAGGTCCTGCTCATCCTTAAACACAAGGTTCTGGCAGGAGCTGTGAATCCTGACACACAGATGTACACCTCAAGGAAGGTCCTGAGAATGAATACAAAATAAAACTGTTTTATTTAAATATCTCTTTCATTCAGGATGAGGGAGGACAGTCAGAAGAAGCACTGATTGAGGTTATTTGGCCATCTGAGAAACTTGTGAAATCTCAGTGAAAGAACGTTGCAGTGCACTCCACTGTCACACCACCTTCTGCATGCGGACACAGAATTCATCAGCTCAAAGCAGGCAAACGAAGGTCAGATCCTGCAAACCCTACCAATATAAGACAGTGTTACATGACTGGGTCATAGGAAGCAACTGCTACACAATGCTGCATGTCTACCTGCTGCATTTAGCAGGAGGTGAGGATGATGAACAACACACCTGAGGTGCTTCTGCTGGAATCAAGAAGCATATAGCATTTCTTCTTTTTTTTATTGCATTTATAACCAGAGAACATGGAAGGAACAACCATAGGAACATAAATTCAGTTGAGATCAGAAGTATCATTATGCTGACTAACAAAGTGAAATGGGATCAATAGTAAGAAATAGGTTTTCAGTATCATATCATATTTTTCTGAATGAATTTATTTTCATAGAATTTATTCAGGATATTTATGTAAAGCTCACCTAAAAATCATATTAGTCATACTATTCCCTTTGATTTATGTATGCTCATTCCTTTAGACACTTCTTCTTCACAACATACAGTGGGCTCATTTATACAATGAGCTGATATGAATAATAGTTTGATCTTTCAAGATAATCTATATTTAGCCAAAAACCTGCAATTCAGATCCTGAACATTTGATGCAATTCCAAAATTTCACTGGAATACAAGTCCTATGAATTTGATTTCTTTTTAAGTAATAACTTTCAAATGCAGGTACGGTGGAAACTGGGATGAAGATGAATATTCAAGATTTACTCTTAAAACATCTCCATCTGCCCATCAATTGCCTGCATGCAAATATTATAAATAGCTGCCATGTTCATCTTAAATACTTCAATGACATAAAGGTAAAAGGCAAGCAAGAGACAAGATGAAAGAATTATCTAAGTTGCCTATAAAACCTGAGACACAAGGTAGCTCACAAGTGAAGTTAAGACTGCAGAACAACCCTAGGGAGTTTGCCAGCAAACTGGATGCTGCTTTTGAGCAGTTGCCTTCTGTGGCAACTGACTTCAGTGCCTTCTCTGTAATGAGCAGTGGTAAAAGCCACCACATTTTTGATCTGTCTTTTTCCATCAAGTGAGAAACTGGTTTATTCTCTCAAAGAGTGAAGTTTTTTTAACTAATAGGATTTGAAGAACTCTGCTCTAAGAAATCTCTGTGAGATGTTGTATGCCAAGATGTGCAAACTGAATTAGGGGCAGTTAAGACAAATCCCAACAAAAACAATCTGCAGAAGGAGAGTATAGTCAACAGTAATGATGAAAAATCTTCCGTAGATGTGAACCATAGTTCTATGTTCCCAGATCCATGGAAATGCTGGTTTTTGAAAAGACATCAAGATTAGATGAACTTTAAAGAGAATATTCAAAGAATGGTGTTGATAATGCAGTACAAAACTTGAAGTTTCCCAATCGGTTCTTAAATCTAGAAGATAGCTAAAGACTAAGAAACCTATGGGATAAGCAGGAAATTCTGGGAACTAAAGCTGCAGCACTTCCTCCACGCTCTTTGAGGCAGCTGGGAGGAATGTACCTATCCCAGCCCACAGATATGGCAGTATCCATGGAGAAATTCTGCAGCTTTTGGGGCATCATCAGCATAAGGCTGGTAAAATCATGCAGAAGTTTGATTGCTTTACATGCATCCTTCACACTTCAGCTCCTTAGAAATATTTTTTCCACCCACATATCTCAAAAGAGGAGACAATAGCACAAAGCTGGATAGAACTTCAGAAAAATGCAGGATCCTTCATGGATGAAGAAAAGGAGTATAATCATATAAAATTGGTTCAAGGTCCTTTCCATATGAAAATTCAGGACAATTTTTCTCTCTTTCTGTCCTTCCTGGCAAAGAATGGGGGGAACAGAGCCTGATGTTATTTTGGAATCTAAGCTATACCTGGTACTTTTCCAAGTGTCCTGCCAAAAGGTGTACTACCAGTTTGGTAATGCACATAGGGCTTCTGGTTTAATTTAAACTGATATTTACTAGTAAAAGCCTGCTGAAAAAACCAAGACTTACCGGTAAATATTAGTTTATTCCCAAAAGATACCAACTTTTTTCACACTGTTCTTAGACTTTGCACTCCAGCAGTCATCTTTACACCAAACAATGCCTAAGACAAAAATGAGCTTTTCAGCTTTACATGTATTTGCCAAAATAATTACCAACCCTCCCCCATGAAAACTGAGTGGGAAAAATACACTGTGAGAACTGGATCCAGAAGCCCTAATTCTAACTCTTCTTTAAAGGAGATATATATGTATATACAATGTATATAAATATAAATTCTCAGATTAGGTGAATGTGTGATGAATTCTGCATAAGAATAAGTATTATAGTGATTTCTAATACCTTAAAACCCGATCTGATGCCTGGTTTGATTTTGACACATCACAGTTCTGATGCTTCTCTTGAGCTTTAGCCAGTTTCTCTGCTGCAGCAATAGGACATCCAGAGAGGCTGCAATTACAGAAAGGAAATTTAATTGTCTTGTCCTGCATAGTTTCACATTATAGCACTGATCCAATTACTCCTTCTCCTTAGCCAGCATCAGGAAGACTCTGAAGGAAAAGGGTTTCCAAAAATGTTTTGGTCATGTGTATTTTCTCTAGAATAGACTTCCTTTCTTCTGCTTTCAAAGTTGCATGGTAAATCTTACATCTGCTCTTCTTCTCTCACAGTACATGGTAGATTATTCATGGATGTCAGCCAGAGAAAATACCAGTAGGAGAGGAGAATATAAACTGGAATCTACTGTGCAGCTGTGCTAGCAGACTTGTGACCTTTATGTATCTACAAATGTTGCCAATGAAATGGCTCCTGAAGACAATTAAATAACAACACCATATAGGGCAAATCTTGTGCTGCTTCACACCTCATTCAGCTCCATTAACTCCAATCTTTTTGCTAGGCATATAAATGAGAGCAAAATTTTGCCTTGGATTGTTAAATCTATATGTCAACTGTTAGTGTTTGTTCATGAATTTCAGCCACTAAAGTATGTTTTCTAATAGTAGATGATGTGAAATCAAAAGCATTTCTGCACTGGAAATTCAATAAAATTTGCGAATGCTGAACTATTATTGAAGTGGCAATAATAAGCCTGATTCTTATGGAAAATATTTAGAACTGTGAAAAATAAATATATTGATGCCAGCAGATGGTGCTCTTAGTGAAGCTGTAAAACCCTGTGACCTGACAATGGAGGGGTTCCTTTCCTTGTCATAGTCTATCGCATGCTTATGCGACCGCAGCTCTCTGTGCTCTCCACAGGAATAGAAACTAAAATGAAAGGCAAATCAGTGCATTCCCAGACGTTCCCTTCTTTACACGAAATAAGTGGGAAAAAAAAAGTAAAAAATGAAATAGAGAAAAATGCCCCAAAAGCTGCAGAAAGAGGTGAGCACAGACTGCAGAGTGGTCCCCCCTGCCCGCCCTCACTGCCCTAGTTCTGCAGAGGGTGAGGGAGCTCTGTGCAGCTCTGGAGCCATGCCAGGGGGCAGCTGCGCTCCACTGACATGCTCTTCCTCAGACAGCTCAAATATTCTAGTGGATATTCAACCAGAAGTGAATGCTGCTTCAAGCAGCAGTAATTCCCATAAAGCCTTCTCAGAGGTTTTTACTGCATCTACTGGCAGCATCACTGCAGAGAAGGGGTACCAGAGCTTATTGCAGAAAGGCTGGTACCCACAAGAGTCTTCTGGGGGAAATGCAGCTGATATGAGGGGCTGTAGTAACCCAGAGCTTGATGAGACTGAATGTCCAGTACCTGTACTCCCTTAAGCCTTCACACTACAATTAACAGTAAAAAGGAATTCAATAACAGGAACATTGCACAGTTCCTTTTACCCTCTTATTCACATTTTCTGGATTTTTAAAATTGTAAAGGAATAGGCAGGATTTTATTATTGTTCTGTGGGAAAATTATGACATTTGGAACACTGAAGTAACATTTTCAAAATTTGTTTGACATAATTTAATTGGCAATAGTACCCCTTCCCTAAGAATCTTAGGAAACTATGGAAAAGTTGCTTTTTTCCTTGATTTTTTTTACTAGAATACTTCTAATAATTCTGCCTTTTCATTTTTAAATGCAATGAGACATTCTTTGTGTTTCTTAAACAAGATTCTCATTCAGTTTTAGCTGAATAAGTACTTCGGGGTTCAGACTGCGGTCAGTAAGAAAGCAAACACCTGTGTATTTAAAATGCTCTTTCTCATGTATTAAAAAACCCCAGTAATTCAGGATTCGAATAGATTTTTTCATGCACTAGAAAAATAATCTCTGAGGAGACTGAAGTGTGAGAACAAGAACTCTGTCCTAGTCCTAATGAGATTGACAGTTTCTCCCTGCAACACACCCATAAGGAGTCATACCACTTGTTTTGTACCACTGCTGTTCAGCAAATATCAAAACAAAAAGAAAAAAAAAGTCCACTCAAAAAGCTAAGGATGCTTAAAATGTCTTCTGTGGATCAATTCATCCATACTACAGCAAATGCACACTCGTTCTCCTCAGAAAATACATAATAAATGTTACTCTTTAAAATGGATAAAGCACACGAAGCACCATCTGTCAATCCTCTGAACAGAACAACGACACACACTCACTCCCCCCCACCAATGGACTGCCAGAAGGGCTGCAGTTCGGAGGCACTGTTCCCTCTAGATTGGTGTCCAGCGACGGCATCCTTACCTTCGGTGGGAATTCCTGTTGCTATTTACGTGGCCCCGGCCTGTGCAGCCTGGTGTAGGACACTTAAGAACATTTTCATGCATGGCAAGAACTTGACAAGGAGAGTAAGAGAAAACAGCAGAGTATGAAAACAAGAAAAAAAAATCAAATCCCAGTATATATGAAACCATTTTAAAACAAAGCAGGATTCATTAACAACCAGCATTCCTCAAAATACACGTGACACACATAGCCAATAAAGCCTGATGAGGAAAGTAAGTATTGCAACCCTATGCTCATTAACACAGGGAAACAGTGAAAGTTATGGAGGTTACAGAACCTATAAACAAATGCATCTCTGGTGCAACAGTGAAGCAGAAGACGCCCAACATCTTCTTCATACAAAACCACTGAGCAAAGATCAGCTCAACAGTAAAGGGTGAGCTAGCAACCGTACAAAACAAAATTACAGACTAGGAAAATTCTTTCAGGAAATGTATGTATTCTTAATACATAGCTTTATAAATGCAGTATCAAACTCATAAGCTGAAAATCTGCTCTCAAGTTATACTGGTAGGACATTACATTATTTGAAACACACCTCAGTACAACCCTGAACAGGACTTAACCCTAACTATAAGGCAGCCCAATTGAGCTAGGGGCCAGTTCTGCTTGCTTGCACATAGACACATCATTCATATCTATATGGTGGGCAGAATGCATCCTTTAGTTTTTCACTTGTATTCTCTACAAATGTGATTTTTTTTTTTGCAAATACTAAGAACCAAAATTAAGCACTTAAAAATTCAGGGATGGCAGAAGAAATGTAAAAAAGAAATAAGTGGTACAAGCTTAAGCAAGTAAACTGATTTACATCTGCATCCACTGCAAGCTGGATGGAAAACTTACTCCAAGGCTGCTCAGAGCAATACCCCTCCAAATCATAAAGCTCATGCTATGAAGGGCCAAATTATCAAGAACTTTTTGGGGAAAACTTGTTTATGACATGAGGCATATCTGAATCCATGTCTTGGAGCTGGATGGCAGTGCATCACTCAATGGAAAAAGGCCATCCAGCCCTTGTGAAGTTCTCATTTTCTCACACAAGAAGTGGTCTGGAAGCCTGTATTTAGTTCTCACTCAAAAAAAAAAAAAAAAATCTAATAAAATCAATAGATACCTTGACTGAGTAAAGAACTGAATAGAAGCTGTTCAGAGACTTGAGAATTAAACCATGTATACTCATTAAAAGATAACCATCATCATCATCACCCCATCATCAGTGTGATAAAATGTGTATAGATGCAAAAGCTTCACTCTGAAATTCCTAATGTTTAAAGCTGTTCTTGAAACATGCTTCACAAGGCCAACATCACAGGAAAAAAAAAGATGAGCTCACCTTTGTCATTTTAGTAGGTACAAGAGCATGCAAACAGTTTAAAGCTATATTCTTCTTTGATTTACAAAGTCTTCTAAAGAGCTTTTTATTTACCATTTGAAAAAATGATAGAACTTTGAGCAACTAAATAAATATTTGTGTTTCAGAAAATTACAGGGTCTTGGAAAGCAGAGAAATTACTTTATTTGTTCTACTGTATCCAGAGACCAACCAAACAACAGCAAAGTTTCCTAAAGCACTACCTCATCACTTTACTTCTGGAAGAAGCCACTATACCATAGAAGAGGAGACTTGTTATGTCTGCCACTCTTGCAGTGCTAATCTACTTCTATTTTCCTGTCCATCAGAATCTACTTTCCTTTGGAAACTGGGGACCATTTTAGCTCTGACCATCTTTATAACATTTCCTTAAGGCTGTTGCAAATTCATTGAGATTAAGTCTATAAGTGCTGATGGACAGTGAGGATTTTAGGTCCGTATGGAATGGAATCCGTAACTCCATTTTAAAACTGGTGTGAAAGAGAACTGATCTTAGCTAGACACTACCTGATGAAAACCAGCACAGAGTAATTAGCTTCAACAAACTATGCTGATTTCACCAGCCAAGGAGGTGACTTCCAGAAATGAAGCCTTCTGCCTTTAGGTGGGTGTCCATGAGCTCATATGGGTGAACTTCCTATGCAGGGAATTTGCTGAGATGGCAGGAAGTTCCACCCATGTGACTGCTCAAAATCCTGAGTTCTGTAACTAAGTAAAAAGCCAAATTATTATTTATAATAATATGCATTAGTTTAATATAAATTATGTTTCAGACACAACAATAACGAAGGGAAGGGGTTGCAAGTTTTTCAGGAATAGTTATTCCTGTACAAAACAATAAGACATTTGATGTGACATTAGCACGCAGAAGCAAAAGCAGTGCACATCTTCTGGAAACCTTTTTCTCTGTTGACAAAATACGTCCATTAAAAAATAACCTAGGATTCTCAAAATCAAAGAATACAGCTTTAAAAGTTGTTCTTTTAGTGTAAAGTTAGTAAAGAATGGAAAGGATGGAATAAAGGAAAAGGTATAACACAGAACAGTTGACTAAGTTGAGACAAACCATACTGAAAAATGAAATTAATTTTTTAAATAAAAGGTTTAAAAAGCATGCTAGAAAAGTTTTTGTAGTTTTATCCCCAGTTTCCATGAAAGAATGTGAACTTACTTTCTGGAGGGACCCTATCTTTGTGTGGGCATCCTGACAAACTGCGGTGATGGGGGTAAAGCCCCGTTACATGGCCAGTTCCATCACACCCAGGGGTAGGACATTTGCTCTCTTTCTTTTCTGTTCTTGAGGGATCTATAATTTACAACAAATGTGTCAAGTGAATGAGTCTTTTCACATTTCTGTAAGAAGGTTCATTTAATCATGTCATTTACTCTTTGGTAAATGTTATTATGAAAACTGGAAAAAAAAAAAAAAGCCTTCTACTTCTTATCACAGTTCTGTCACTTTTATCCTGTTATCGTCTTCTCAGACTGCAGGCTCCCATGATCACGGCAATATCCATTCACAATGATTGGAAAATGACCTCTTTATAGCAAAGCCATACCATTGTCAATCAATGTTCTGCTGGCAAGCATTAGCTCAAGGGTGCAAGGTAATTCGCAAATTGTTTAGTTGGAGTTTCCCTTCTTTACATTCTTATTTGTCTCATGTATTAAGGTCTGTAAATGTACTGTCATAGCAGTTCAATGTCCTGAGAGTAGCAAACCCAGCTCCTCAGCATAACGATTCCACAAAAATCCTTTTTCCAAGGCTCAATGAGGAAATGACTCTGGTTTTCTTTAAATTCTTTATGAAGTGGTAAAATTACATAAATATTCCTTTCTCTTCAATAAATTATGGTGGAGTAACATTGTAATCAGAATTACTAAAAGTATCATTTGTGCTGTAAATCTGGGCCATTACCAATATGCATATGTAACATTTGAATTTCATATGCTTGAAAGGTTAATGACCTTTCGGAATGTTCTTGGATCTTCTGACTACAAATCAAACTAAAGTCTAACTAGATATTTTTTCCACAAAATAAAGTTTTCTGCCAATAATGTAATGGAATACTGGGGACATTAATCCTGATTTGGAACTTTCTCAATAACTTCATCTGCTTATTTGCCTTAACAGAACATCTGTAGAACATCTATTCTTCCAGACAAGCACATAATACAAATTACATCTTATCATCTTGACCACAGTTGCCAGGTTTTGGACATTATTGCTGATTTTCATATCAGTATTAAAGGGATAAAAATTCAGGATACTCAAACTGCTACAATTTTGGCTCAAGATAACCAACATCTTTTTTAGTTCATCATTCCTTTCAATACCCAATCTGAACTATCCTAATTTAATAATTTTATGTTGCTCTTGTAATTTCTCTGCTTCAGTATTTATGCTTTTATCTCCATAAAATAAGATTTTGCTACTTGTTTTCCAGTAAGACTTTTTTTACATTAAATTCCATCCCAGCTTCAGCAAAAAGAACCCTCAGTACAATAGGGGAAATTTCAGTACTTGTAGAACTTCACATACAACCCATTCTTTTAATCATGAATCAATACAATCTAGAGCTCACATTCTGTTTTGGACTTATCTTTCCCTGATTTCTTTGTGGTAGGTTTTATATACGCTTTTACTTTTCAAGTTCTTCCAAAACAGCTTCATTTTACAGAAAATCTTTAGCGCATTGTAATGACTCTCCATGTCTTAAATCCATTCTTAAAATATAATAACATACTTAAACCTTGTATTTTTCAAATGGAGTCCCTAATTATGAAAGTTTTATTTTACTTAACTTGCATGTGGACTGTAGAACACAATTCTTTGTTTCATGCTCTTTAACAACAAATAAACATATGAATCTATCTCCAATGTGCTATACAGTCATCACAACACTCCTGGAAAGACCATAATCTCATGCATCAGGAAATTGAAGAAAGAGATCACGAAGTTAGACCCAAGGCCACAGAAGGAGTAAATGTCAGAGGAGGGATTTGAGTTCCTGCCAGATAGGCCTGTGCTGAGACCACTAGAACAGCAAGCCCACAGCTACATACATACACAACTCTAAGCAACTCATCAAGTCAAGTACTTCGGGATGTATAAGAGTAGTAGATAAGTGAATAGATAATGTAAATGAAATATAAATTATGTAAATATAACAATATTCAAGGACTGCAAAAAATGTAGATGATTAATAGACCATAATGGCTTTTTAGAGACTTTAAACTAGAGGAACTTTAGCTACTCAACATTGTTAGAACTCCACCAAAGTCAGTGAAGGTATTGTAATTTAGACCAGCTGAGGATCTAGACACTTGCATCCTACAGCATCAAGCAAATCCTTTCTGGCATTCAAGTCTACATCATAAAGTTATAGCACATATCAGATCCCTAAGAGCCTTTATGGTCTAATGAGTCAGAAAAGATGCTGTATACTACTCTTAATGATTTCAAAACTTGCATAAAATTGCACTTGCACAATTTCCCATTGCTTTTAATGGAAGACATTTGAGTAAACTTTTCACAGCTTTATACAAAGTAGTGGATACTGTTTTGTAAATCCTCTTGTGCTGTTTGGGAGAAATATTGAAGTTCTACTGAACTGTGCAACCTTTTCTCACTCCTTGCCACAATGGAAGTATTTCCTGAGTGAAGGTTGTCAAAGGACTTTAAAAGGTTTCAAAATGCATAAATTTCAGAAGAAAACCTGTTTTAACCTTTTAGAAAGCTTAAAATGGCAGGGGGGAAATGGTTAGTGGTCTCCTAATGGTTGTTTCAGTGATCTTTGAAGCCAAGAGGTAGTTCTCACTGCAAACCTGTGTTCCCAAGAAAGTTTCCACCTAACCATATCGTACATCTCTGCAGGTATCTCTTCCAGCAGTATTTGGAAGATAACATGTGACTGGAGAACAAATGATATAAGCAACTGTCTTACTTAAAGCTTCCTCTCTCAACAACTACCAGAATGTTTCCCACAGGTTTTTTTTGTTTTGGTTTGTTTTTCTGTTGTTGTGGGGTTTTTGTTTGGTTGCTTGTTTTGTTTTGTTGTTTGGTTTGGGGGTTTTTTTGTTTGTTTGTTTTGTTTTTTTAATAAGGGATTTTTTCCCTTCTTTATCAAAAAGGTGAAGAATTATCTATTCCACAAAGTTTCATGGTCCAAACTCCCACAGTATTTAGTCCCTGGTTGAGCCTTGGACCTCTTATCAATTCAACCTGCAGCTCCCAAGAAGTAGGATGGTTCAAAGAAGATACAGAATTTACTAAAATAGGATATTGATATTTTTCTCACTATCAGAAATTATATAGGCTTTTTGGAGACAGCAGGCCTATATGCAAAAATGTTTGCCCAGCCATAAACAGACAGGAAAGGTTGGACAATAGCAGAATTTAAAAACTGTTCAAAAATTAATGTTTGTTTGCTATGTTTTCCATGGTTTTAGAGACATGTACTCAAGGGAAATGCATCCATAATAGGTCACATGTGAACAACATTTAGCACAACATCCACATGGCTATCCACATGGCAGGAATATACTAACTAAATAAAGTTGTCTTCCCCAAATTCCCAAAGTTACTACAGCATACACTGGACTATATATCTGTGGTTAGAACAAACAAAACTTCACTGAAATACATTGCAGCAGTATTTGACATCAGTAATTTACATGTTTTTCTAAAAGACTGATCATCAAAAAAGACTTTTGTTTAAGACTTGTGAAAAATGATCAAAACTTTCTTGGATCAAGATGTTGTCTGCCTATATGAATGTCTCAGGCAGATTACTTTTTCAAAACAGGGATTTATAAAAAAAGAGAAAAATGCCCACCAACTCAATTGTAGGAAGCACACCACGTATTTTTACAACAAATATAAGATAAACCTAGTCCATTTAGCATCTCTCAAGAAATATCACGTCCTCAACTTCCACTAAAGTCAATGGGAATCAGGGGTGTTCAATGAATCTCAGGAGGTATTGAACACTTAATACAACATGGCCCTACATGTACAGATGTAAACACATTAAAGAGGGGTGTCATAATATAAACACACCATCATCATGATAATCCTGCAAATTAAAAGGCATTCTAAAGGTAACTTTTAGTCTGTTGTGGGTTTTTTGTTTGTTTGGTTTGGTTTTTATTGGGTTTTTTGTTGTTGTTGTTGTTTTGTTTTTCTTGTACTGAATTATGGTCAAGGCAGCACCTTAACTGTTTCCACAATGGAATGAAACCAGTGAAGTGGAATGCACATAAGAAAGAAATTGCTATTGATCTCAGCCCAGGCCACACCATGCCTTGCATAGCAAATGGTTTCCATTACCTTACTATCTTAAGATAATTAATGTGCAGTCACTGCCCCTATCTTATGTTATCGGTCATTTTGATACTGTTCAATTTTTATCAGGCAATTCTACATTTTAGATGGGAGAGGCTTCATCAATAACTGTCATTTGATGATAATTTTATAAGTCACGATGCCACCTACCCAATCCAATCACTAATATATGCACTTCATAGCTGATTGACTATCTGCTACATAAACCCCCCTCTTCAATATAGTTTGCAACACAATTCTCTTTTTAAATTATTACTATAAAATATATTAAAACCTTGAGAAAAATCTTTGCCTCTTTCAACATGATCTCATTTTGTTTCCCTGAGAAGTTGCTTTTTTAATTCAGCCAATGATATACTGTACATATTTCTAACACTGCAGAATGAATTCTTTTATTTTATAATCATAGCACGATGCTATTTTACAATCATGTCATTCTACAATTTTAATAAAGTTCTCATTATGTGGAATTAATAACTTCATTTCAGAAATCTATGCAAAAACTTAACATGTTAGCTCACACTTTCTCATGACATAACATACGGTATATAGAAATATTACCTTTACCATAATATGGCTTTTTGACATGGCCGTCACTTGGTTTAGGCTTCCTGTCATCTCCAGAAAGGTGTCTTGGAGACTGTTCCTCAAATGATCTCATATTATCCCTCCTTCCAGCTTCCACTGCCATTTTTTCTCT
This sequence comes from Pycnonotus jocosus, assembly GCA_013400435.1. Taxonomy (NCBI): domain Eukaryota; kingdom Metazoa; phylum Chordata; class Aves; order Passeriformes; family Pycnonotidae; genus Pycnonotus; species Pycnonotus jocosus. The sequence goes on from VWYP01015584.1 coordinate 72,407, forward strand.
CATGGCTTTTGCTCTCTCAGTTTCCAAAGCAATTGCTTTCTCAAGCAGGGTTAAGTTACCTTTTGTCATATCAAATACTTCTTCAGACCTATCTGAAGTAATAGAGGTGGTATCATCGTCTCTTTCATGACAACCATCCTCCTTGGCACAGCTAGAAAAAGTCCTAGATCTGGGGCTCAACTGTTCTTCAAGCCTCATTAGGTTCATCATATCAGAGTAATTCCGGTCTGGTGTTCTTCCTTGGAAGTCATCTTCTTGCCTGACATGCTGACGAGTGTTCATGTTTTGCTGTTGATTTCTTTCCTGTGGGTTTGTCTCACTGAGTTTCCTAGCCAGATCAAAACACTGGTTCCTTAAGCACTCCAAACTGCTGAGACACACCTCTTCATCACTCTCCTCCACTATTTTTTCTGTAAGTCCATTGTTCACAGGCTTCCCTAGCATAACAAAGTTCATATTCCTATTGTCTTGCTGTGAAGTATTGTCTGCATAATTTCTGTCATTAATATTTTCTGAAAGCACTACACCATGTCCTTGTGCTAATAATTTAAGGGAGTCCACTGTTTCCCTAACAACATCACTGTCTAAATCTAAACTCAGCTCACTTTTCCGACCGATATTTTCATTTTTGTCACTATCATCTTCCAGACTATTAGATGTATTGCTGTTCATTTCTGATTCTGTCCTGGCTCTGTATGCTGCATCCTCTGCAATTTTGCCAAGATTTAACAATGACTTGGCCACCAGTTCATCGTAATTATCATACTCATCATTATTGTTATCGTCTTTTTCTGTGTCTTGCATTATTCGAGTATTGTGACAATTCATTTGATGGTCTTCTGCATAAAAAACAGAAACAAAGAAAGAAACAAAGAAAGAAAGAAAAAGGAAAAGAAAAGAAAAAAGTGGCTACAATTGGAACTGTTGTTGCAATCGCACGGACAGAAAACAAACTGCATGTCAAATATTGTTAATCATACAGCAATTTTAGAACACTATGGCTGACCCATGTGAACTGAATTCTCTATAGTCCATACGGCTATTTTTGTTTATTTGCTATTCACATGAAATTCTTTCACAGAACTGATAAGAAAAAGGCAATCAAAATGCTAATTACTACTGCTGCTAAATATTATGGCATAAATACGTATGTTTCTCCTTTCACTTCTACATTCAGTTTTATGGGATTTATTTTAATCACATTATTCAGATGACATAATTGCCTATGTTTCCAACTTTTCTCACTCCTGTTTTTCCTATAAATATGGTAGATGCCAAAGGAGTGAGTACTACTGGATTTATTCTCTTACTGATGAATGCCATTCACCAAAAGAGTATACTCCAAGAAGGAAAATGTCACATTTTTAACATCATACACACCATTAACACTAATTAACCAGTAGCTATACACAAATATTAAAATGGCATTTTACTTAGTGGATCCATCAGTAAAATCAAAATTGCTTAGTTCAACTGTAGAGAAGTCAAGAATTTTAATAGAGTTGTTACATGAAAGGAGGATAGAAGGAATTATATGCACAATATAATTTGAAGTAAATACGCTAGCCCGAATTTTATAGTCATATATGCATGATAGGGCTATTATTTACTGTTCTGTGGTGCAGAATGGTGTAGAGTTACCACATTTCACTCAGCCTTTTCTAGTAACTGTTAGGGAGAACTTACTAAGATGGAGGCAATGAGAGGCCCTGAGGAGGAGATTCACCTCACCTAACTTTAGACATGAGCAAGGCAGACATCTACATCCATGTTTCTGTCCTTAGTCAGTAAGAGAAGCAGACACTTTACACACACAGCCCACTTGATCTTGTTAAGATATCTTCCTGAGAATAAAACTAATAACCACTACAAGTGCCTGTTTCTCTTCATTGACAACAAAGGGACTCAGACTTGATGCCCACCTTAGATACCCATACTCAGTCAGATGAATATCATCCAGAGAGCATCTTCTGGTGTCTCATCTTCACTCAGAAGTTACGTCATTATTAGACCCAGTCTTGAAACACACATTCATAATAATGGAGAAATGAACACTGCATAACTTAGATTTTGATAATCATTTATCCAAGCTATACTTCAACATTTTCCAGCACCGGAAAAGAAAGTTCCTAGATGTGTCATTACAGTGACATGCTAGGCCAGTTTTTCAGCTGGTGCAAACTGAAAGAAACTAGTAGAGCTAGGATAATTAACATCTGCTCAAGAGCTAGTCCATCAACTTCTGCTAGCATCTTTTCAGCTTAGATGGATTTTCAACACTAGTACACCTAAACACATAGCGATTTCTAAAATGTGGCTCATAATTTGGGTTACACAAACCAAAGTGGGAAATTTCAGGTAGTAGGTGGCTTGTGCACTAACATTTTGTAACAGGAAATAGTGTTTGATAAAAATAGCTTTTATGTCAGTATCAAGATAATAAATCAAGAGTCGTAAATACAAAGCTAAACAGTGCAATAATTGATATTTCAGCCACAAGATAGTATTTCTTCTACACAGTGGTTAGGGATCCTGGGATGATAGTAGGCTGTAGTTAAGCAGCAGAACTGGTTGATGACTAGGCTACGTCTAGAAAAAAAATGCTCTAATGGTAAAATATTATATCTTACATATTATCTGCTTGAATACAGAGGAAAGATAATTAATAAGGAAGATTATATGGTATTTCTACATCACAAGATATTCCAAGCCAGCAGTGGGTTATCTGTTTATCATAAAAGGTGGTTTTATTTTAGTTGCTATCTTTTTCAAGATCATCATAATTCACATTTATGTTTTAGTGCCAAAAAAATTAAGGGTATCAGAGTATCAGGTTTTCAATGTACAAGTAAGGATGGCTACCTACACTTCCTATTTGAAAAATATCCATCTTGAAGAACTGAATAGAAGAAGACAATGAAGGATTAGTGGATGACTAGTCTGTGCTATTTGAAAAGTAAATACACTAATTATTTTCTAAAGTAAAATGTACAAACAAGTCCTAAATTACTTTAAATATTAAAACCTAGTGCCAAGGAAATTGTTTCATAGAAACTGAGGCTTTTGTGGGATGCTTCTTGTAACTACACTGATGGGCAGTCAGATGCAGCAAAGGAACATCAAACTAATTAAAGAAGTAATAAGCTATAGCTCCAAAATTGCCAGTGCCTTCAAGTTTAGAATGAGGTCTCAACTAACACTGGTGAAATCAGTCCAAATCTAGCTGTAATACGATACTGAAATGCAAAGCAGAAAAAAAAATTCTCAAGTTATTACTGAGAACTACTTAAGTACACCGTGACTACTCTAGGCCAACTTTTGAAATGTGAAAAGTTTCAGGGATTGTTTCTTAAAAGGAGGGGTTGTGTTGGCAAATGATCACCAAGGGGAGGAATATGTTATACTTTGCCTCCACAAGTGAAAAGACAAAATATGAATCATGTATTGTATGATAGAAGACATCTAAATTTCTTTCGAGTAGGTAAGCTGGGTGAAAATTGTAACTACAGTTTTTTATTCTGTTTGTTTGTCTGTATCCTTTTCTGGTCTCCCATTCATTCAGTCAGAAAATGAGGAAGGAAAAGGTAGTGGAAGAGAAGAAAGTGTAAAGCACTAATCCCAGATGAGAGAGATGGGAGAGAAAATTATTTAAGTAAGTTTCATTTCTCATATTTTAATTTTTGGCCTTTTTTTTGCATTTGTTTTCTTTAACAACTATTCTACTCATGTCTCTTACTTCCATGCAGCAGTTAATTTTAATGAGGAAGATATTATGTATGCCATGTCATCTCCTCAGTAACAGCTGGATTCTAAGCTTGTCCTGGTGAGGTACCTGTATCATCTGCTTATCAATATGAAATTTGAAATACACAATCAGTTTGTGTATTAGTTAAGGGTCTTCCATGAAGTATGTTACACTAGCAGCGCTATGCCTTGTCTTTGATTCAGCTCTGTAAAATTTAATCTTGCTTTCATTTCACATTTTTGTGATTCCTCATATTTGATCTTTAACTCAGTAACTACCTTTAAAATGTGCTGTTTAATGGCTGTCTGTTAAATGATTGCAATACCCGGAGAGGTAGAAGATTTACTCTACCCCTTGCATAAGTTTTGGAAGCAGCGATGCAAACTGAAGGTTTTTATTTTGTGAAGAGATTGAGTTTCTCACAAAGACACAAGCTAGCCAGTTTAGATGAAGAATGCACAAAGTTATAACATATCTTTTTTATATTAACTTTAGGGTTGCATGGACAAAGAATACATAACCCAGTTTAAAAATAGTATCAGATTATTCTAGCCCTTTTCCACAAAATATCATGACAATTCAGATATTCTAGATTGTAAATTTGTTCTTTTTAATTCCCAGCAGATATAACAAATGGCAGGAGGAAATCATAGTGTAGTAGTGTAGAACAGCTATTAAGAGCTGGAAGCCTTTAGCCATTTCAACAGAAATGCACTTGTGTTGCGCTAAAAAAAAAAGTGAATAATTTGATTTCTTACTGCACCTTTCATCCAAGGATCTCAAAGCACTTTACAAACATTTTTAAAAGCCTCACAACACCCCTGTGAGGTAGGTACTTTAACCCCATTTTACAGATGGGAAATTGAGACACAGAGAAGTTGAGTGACTCTTTCCATGTCATACCAGGAGTCAGGGGGGAATAAGAATTATAGCCTCTACATCTTTGACTGTTTCCTCCTTTTGTTCCTATCATATCCAATTTTAAGCAATATTTTGTCAGAAGAAATGGTTTGCTGGTTTTAGTGTAGGGAGTCATGCAAAACAGCACCTTCCTTTCGAAAAGGAAAATACACAGCATTTAGATTGAGAGATTCTGCAGAGAGAGGCAATGATACTTCAGAAATAGCACCTACGTTCCTACCAAAGGACAAAGACTTCAGAAATAAGACTTTCCAGATCTGTGGTCTGTGCATCAAATTACTCACTTTTCTTCCAAGCATGGGAAAACATGATGGCTAAGAAGCTAAACCCACACGTGGCCACACAGGCTTCCTGCCCAGATGAATGGTTTCATTATCCAGGCAGCATTTCCTGATTTAAAACACTTCACTGCTCTTGCCACTGCTACTTGTCAAGTCCTAAGTGCTCAGCACATGATACTACTGCATCACCATTCTTCTCCTTTTAAGCTGTAATGCAAAGTAAATGCACACATCTCCACATTACAGTCTCTGATAGCTGGCCTATGAGAAACATTTAGCAAGACAATATCAGCACCAATGAATTCCAAATCTTAGAAAGTTCCAGCATAATACAGGGAGGGAGATTGTTTGTACATTGTCGTCTTGGGGAAAATCTTGTGAGTAAGGAAACTGGAGAGGTGGAAAACTCAGTGAGCTCTCAACAGTGGAGACTCCACAGGGAAGAAACAGAGGACATGTGTAACTCTCCAAGGACGTATGCAAGGTCTCCTAAAAGCCTGAACACTCCTACTGATATGGGATTTGGATTAGAACCCAAGCATTTGCATATGCCTATTTCACAGATGCACTGAATTCTGAAGTTGATCATGTGCATGAAGAATCCTTTCTTCATCTCTGGAAAATTTCCTGAAGTTCTTTTGTACTGGAAGTGCTATAGGTAAAGACCCAAGAAATTTGGTTATTATAACAACCAGTTCCTTTATGGACCTTATATACAAAATGGAAGTCAGAAGAAAAAGATAACTGTTCACTTAGTTAATTGATTCTCTCTAGCTATTCCATTTTTTTTTTCCCACTTCTCTCTCTCAGCCTGCTACAACTGCTTACAATAGTAATAATAGTGGGACTTATTGTTTAGACTCTCCTACAATTATAGTATTCAATTAATAACCAATGATCAAAGTAAAATAAATGGAGAGTAGAAGTCATTAAGCGTGGCAAGGAACTTCTGAGCTGAAGAACACAGCACATTATAGTAGGAGTCAGTATTATAAATTAATAGTGAGGACTACAGTGTATCAAGCCCATATAGACTTTTAAATATGCATAACTTGCCACCTTATATATATATATTTACTCCTTTTTTTTCTGTTATGTTTTGATCTTTTAATTTTCTATAGGTTCCACTTTTTATCTGGTTTTGCTTGCTAAAAATTTAAGTATACCTTATTTTTTTCTCGTTTTTTCTCTTTTTTACTTTTCCCAAAGGACTAAAAGTGATCCTCACAGATCTGAATTTCTTTCCTTTTGTGGAGTGGTTACAAACACATAAAGGCCAACACATACAGATATTCCTTTTTAACTCATTTAAACACATTTTAAAAAGAATACTAATAAATTATTTTCGTATAAAAGCTTTTTGAAGATTTAGTTTTCTGTACAAATCATTGTATTCTTGTCTAAAGGCAGAGGTGTTTTACATAACCAATGCCCTGAAATACTCTTTTTTTTTGCCATTTGTATGCCCTATTATTATGCATCTGCTTATGTCACACCTGCATGAATAGCATCCTGATCTACAAAAGTTCACAAGAAGTATTGGTAGAATATGGATGTTCTTCCTTGGGTCATTCCTATTAATATAAAGACAGAGAGCATCAGTTGTTACTACAGAGCAACATAGTTTTAAAATTTTCTGTCATTTGTTATTCATCCATGTTTTCCCAATCCAAATCCCTACAAGCTATCTGTATGAGCACAGTTTTGGAAAAGGATCTAAGGATATCTGACAGCTCCTCTGACAAGATCATGACTGAGGTAATTTTGCTTCAAGTGCCAGACTGCAAGAGCTTCTTAAAGGTTATCTAGGTTCTGACTCAAGACAATATGTTTAAGATTTTGTCATTTCACCACAAGATACTGCTTGCCTTTCTTTGATCTTAAGATATTGTCACATGCTATTGACAGTGCACTGGTGCCATGGAATCACTCAGTAGCTGAGACTGGAAGGGACCTAGGGAGGCTCTATGGTCCAACACCTGCTCTGAAGAAGAGCCAGCTTAGAGCAATTATCAGGGCCCTGTTCTGTCAGTTCAGTTTTAAAGGTCTTCCAGGATAGAAATACCACAACATCTCTGGGAAATCTATTCCAGTGTTTGACCACTGTCATGGTGAGAAATTCATTCTTATTTCTAAATGGATTTTTTTGTTGTTGTTACAACTTGTGTCTTGTCTCTTATTCTTATGCTACATAGTTACATCTTCACTCTGCATACTAGTAGATGAAGCCTAAGTTCTCCCCTTAGCTTTTTCTTCCTCAAGTGAACAAACTGGGGTTTTTTTCAATGTTTCTGCACATCATGTGGTCCATCTCTTTAATCCTCCTGATTGCTTGTCATTGGACTCCAATATTTCAATACTTGCTTGTGCTGATGAGCCCAAAACTGGACCTATTACTCTACATACAAAAGCATAAATGCTGCATAAAATGGAATAATCATTTCTTTTGATTTCTGTTTCTAGAGTCTTTTCATCCTGACAGCCAAACATTATTTCCAAAAGTCAAAAGGCAATGAGTTTTCTGGGAGTTATCTTATTTTCCTCCACCACAGCAACAGCAGAAAATACTTTGGTTACCTACCAGCACCCCTTTAAGTAGAAAGGTCCCTGTTTATTATGAAGTCAGCTTGTTTGGTTTGCAGTATCTGCAGTATTTGCTATGAAAGCATATGTTTAGGTTTGAGAAGGAACTTTCTGAGGTTATCTGTGAACAGAAGTGTATATGCTGGGTTTGCAAGGGCAGGAAAATTTAGCCAGTCACTCCCACCTGGTCCACACTTTTTTGCGCATCAGGTTCAGGCAGCCCTTAATTGTTTTAACTTGATTTCTGTCTGGGCGGATAATGAGATGGCTTTAGCTGATGACTGGCATTCATGTCATCCTACTTTTTCTCCCCAGGAAGTCAATATGAGGGAGGCAAGATATTTTACCCCTTAGCCTTATAATGATTCAGTGGAGTTTGGCAGTTTCTTGCCTTCTCTCAGGGTTCCACAGCTCAGCAGGGCACCAGGCAATGAGGAAGCGAAATCTATTCTCCAGATACTGGGATACAGCAGGAAGCCAGCAGGGGAGCAGAGGACCAGCTGCACTGATGGCAAAACACCCACTCAGAACTCTTGGTATGGAGTTTCTCATGGGGCTATTCCTAAGCCTGCTGCAGAGACAGTGACCCATGCCTACATCCCTCTCCATATTAACTGCTTTACAAAGGATGCAGCCTGAAGAATACATTTTCAGTTTATAAACCAATATTTTCCTTCTCACACACAAATCTCTGAAATGAGAGGCTGGAATCTTTAGTATAGGGATACATAATCTCTTTTTACTGTTTTGGTTTCAGTTCAGACCTCTGACTCAGTGTCAGGCCATATTCACTATGTCATCATATGAACTACACATCTAGATTCCACTTACAGCTAATGGACAAAAACATGCATCCTGGGATATGATTTTTCATCGTAACCTAGCTATCTAGAGTAGATTGGCTGAATTATCCCCTAAAAGTGGGTTATCTTGACTGCTTATCAACTAAACTGATGGGTGAATCCTATCTTTATTGCTTTTACTCAAAATTTACCAGCTGATCCTTGCTGAATTTCAGTGGTATCTTTAACATGACACAGTAGGAACTGCTGAGTGGAAGGACTGAGGAACTACCCAAAAGGAGCTACTTTTTGGTTGTGGATAGACAAAGATATATCAGGAAAGGCTGGTGTGGATGGGATACTACAGATGCTTTGGATGGGATATATGCTTATGACAGCATGATTTACATTGTTCTTTAGTCTTCATTGTAAGTTTAATTACTTTTTATAGTTGTGTTTGATTATCAAAGAAACTTTGATAAGCTGATCTGACTGGCTGAAGGGACAGAGGCACATATCACTACCATTCTAGAAGATGAGAGAATTGATAAATATGGTATCATTGAAATTTCTTCTTCATGTCTCCCTTTCTATCCCCTCAATGAGTTCAGTGCCAAGGAATCTGGAGAGACAAAGACTTCTATATGCACAACTGCCTAACTTGACTTCCTCTGAAATGTAAATCTTTTCATTTAGGGGTTCGTTCCTTTATTTTTATTCCTTCATCTAGCTTTTTAATCTACAGTTGTCTCATTCCCTATGTTCTCATGACAAGCAAGGCTGAGTAATAATCCATAGTATAAGAAGAAAGTAAATACCAAAATTTTTTTACCTCTTTGGTTATAGCTGTCTATTATTAATAATCAGTTCTGTCTCTATTAATTAGTGAAGCTCTGGCATGATTTTGACTTGAGTGACTTAGCAGTTTTCCAGCAGTATCCAGATGAAGTGGTGCTGGTTAGGGACCATTCCCAAGGAGCTTGAATGTGGTGAACATATTTTGACAGGTAAAAGATTAATTGTATATGCACCCAAATCATGCAACAGTTGAACTCGGCATTAAATGAGTGGACTATGGTCTGTTTTATTCACTCACATAGATGTAGTCATTGATTAATGTGACTGAAGGGACAAAGGCAGGAAAATCTGTAAGCTGGGATCAATGGAAAACACATTTCAGAAGGAACAAGTAAGGCAACTGTGAACCATTTACCATGGGTTTGCATGGCAAGAGTGGGCTACAACTTCCAGCAACTTCTCCCACGTTCAGGAGAGCCAAAGCCAGCCAGCTCCACAGTGGACCCACTGCTGGCAAAGGCCAAGCCCATCAATGATGGTAGAAACACTTCTGTGATAATATATTTAAGAAGGAAAAAGAAAATTTATTGGGCAGAATAATTGCAGAGAGAGAAGAGTTGAGTGAGAATACGTGAGAAGAACAGGAGGGGTAGGAGGTGCTCCAGGCTCTGGAGCTGAGATTCCCCTGCAGCCCATGGTGCAGACCATGGTGAGGCAGCTGTGCCCCTGCAGCCCATGGAGGTCCATGGTGGAACAGAGATCTACCAGCAGTCTGTGGAGGACCCCACATCTGAGCAAGTGGATGATTGAAGGAGGCTGTAACCCTGTGGGAAGGCTGCACTGGAACAGGCTCTTGTCAGGATCTGTGGCCCTGTGGAGAGAGGAGCCCATGCTGCAGCAAGTTTGCTTGCAGGACTGCTGACCCCATGAAGGATCCACACTGGAGGAGTCTGCTCCTGAAGGGCTGCACCCTGCAGAAAGAGATCCATGCTGGAGCAGTGTGAAAAACTGAAGGTCATGGGAAAGACTCATACCGAAATTCATGGAGGACTGTCTCCCATGGGAGAGATCCCACACTGGAGAAGGGAATAAGAAATAAGTAGTGAGAGAAACAGCCTGTGATGAACTGCCTGTAACCCTCATTCCCTGTCTCCCTGCACCCCCAGAGAGAGCAGGTAGACCCTGGAAAAGAGGCTTTATTTTCCCTCTCATTATCCTACTCTGATTTTCATTGGTAAATTCAAATAACTTCCCCAAGCTGACTCTGTTCTGCCTTTGATGGCAACTGTTGAGTTATCTCTGACTTCATCTCAGCTCAGGAGGGGAATGATAAGAGTGGCTTTCTTTGGTTGACACCAGGGTCAACCCTGGCCAATCACGCTACTCCAGTCAGCCAAGTACACAGAGGACCTCAAAAGAGAGAAAATGTTGGCTTTTAGCTAGCAACAAAGAGTCTTTAGTACCTTCTGTTTATTTGCCATCTATATGTACAGATGGCCCATATGACTGGAAGTGTGTAAGAATGAGAGTCCCAGACACCTGTCAAATGCAGGAAATGTATGCTGTAGTACCAGATATAAACCACCTTTTATGTCTATGGCATCTGAAAAGATATTTCCAGTGAGGCTCTTCCAAGTACTGTCCACCTAAAGTCCTCACACTGCTCCCATTTTAGAAATTGAGGGATTTCACACTGCTCTCCATATCTGCACTGGAATATCTGTCCTCATGATGAAACCTTGTATCTCTTAAAAGGAATGTATTTACTGGAAAAATAACAACCTACACATTTACACACATTTCTACAGATTTCCAACTAAATATGTACCTACTAACTATGATGGCAGTGGTTTTGTTGCCAGTCTCACAATGCCTAAACTGAATACAGCAGCACAGCCTCAGTGCACAGCACCTGTGCTGAAAATAACTATCCTCACAGAAACAAGCAACAACAACAACAAAATCAACTAAATAACCACAATAGCCAGTTTTCCAAGATACACGCACACAGATACAGAGGCAATCTTACACCATAAAAAACTAAAATGTGACTCTGAGCCTGGTCTCAGGATGTTTCAGCCTGGAAGTTATTTTGCTGAAGTTCTCTGGTGAAAGTAATGTATGTGAGATAAAGCCAATACCTTCACTTCTGCCTTAAATTATTGTTCCTTTTCAATTGCCTTTTGTGTGATTATTTTTAAGTTCTAATCTCACTAACTTAATTTTCTGTGCACTGAAGTATCTGAGCTATTTAGGAGTCAATGGAATTAACCTATTCAACATGAACTTCACTCTGTTCCTTTGTGTCTGGTGCTGTTTCATGTTTTATGACTTCAAATGAATTTATTAAATGGAACTGCATCAAATCCATTCCTAAAACCCAGATAAACTGTGTACCTGATTTCTACACTATCTATCTTCTCAATGATGTGCAAGTTCCAGATTTCACTCAAATCACTACACTAATTTTTGGAAACAGAAACTGGTGAATGTGAAACCACTACATGAGCAAAACACTTACTTACCAGAGGACAGTTATTCTTTCTTTAATTAATACACTGCTATTACTTTTAGTTATGCATTTTTTAAACAGTTAGTAATTTTGACTCATTGCTGTTTGTATCTTATACAGATATCAAGTATAGTTTAAAAATCCTTGTTTACAATATTGTAAAAGGTCTCAGAGAGTCTACACATATTGGATGTGGTTTTAAAAGTACTCTGCATGTGTCTAGTTCTGATTCTACTAATGATAATGATAAAGAATTCTATCATTAAGAAAAAAAGATACAGTCAGCTACTTCACATCATGAACTATAGGAAAATGCTCACATATAACTAGGAGGGAGAAAATATAACAGAAAAAACTGTGCTGCATTGCCTGTGGATGTGAGCATTTTGTTTAGCCCTGATCTTCTATCTCAAAGCCTTTTAACTGTTCAAGATTTCACACAATGCAGATTCTTTACTGCAGCTTTCACATCTGTCATTTCCTGCTGTCCATGAAGGAATCCTAACAGTGTATTTCATTTGCTCTCTGCAGTATTCCCATGATGACCTCCTAATTGTTTCTTTACATCTTTCTGCATTTTTCTTTCCTGCATAACTCCTATCACCCCTTTTAAATTTGGAACTTATTGTTTCCATTTCTGTGTCCAAAGACCCTCCAGCCACTGAATCAAATTTCTTCTAAAATTCATACCATACCTTTAATGGGGATTTCAACATAAATCACTTTTAAAAAAATCTTATGAATAGCAGTAGTAATGTCTAAAACACTTTCAGATTACATTTCCCATGTGGCATGTTGCATAGAAAGGAATACTCATATTTCTACTTTTCTTGGTGATACAACTATATCTATACTTATCTGTGCCATAAACTTGGGAGACACCTTAACATTGATCTTTGCTTAGCACTGATCAAAGCCCTGCTTTGATGTGTACAGCTCCAGCCTCACAAAGCTCTCTGCCTATCTGCTATTTAAGCACCAAGAGATTCTAGACACTGGGTCTTCTCACACATAAGTTTTCCCACAAACCTAACCCAATAGGTATGCTCTAATGAACACCTGAAAGAAAAGGCTTCCCATGAAATTTTGCTTTGATTGGCTTGTTTCATTTATAGCCAAGTGAAGAACAGCCTATTTCCTTCTTCATTTCCCCTGCTCACCCCCACCTGCCCATTGCCCAGGTTAAACACATTGTTTAGTGGGTCACTCACTAAGGAACCAGAAGAGTAAGAGTATAAGCTCTCATGGTTTATATAGATTCCACACCAAAAACATTCGCTAGTCACCACAATAAAAGCTAGATTGGATTCAAGCTCCATTAGGAAGCAGAAAATACAAGGGTAGAATAACACTCATAGTATCTTTCTAATGCTATTTGGTCATGCAAAATTTAATGTCTTTATTGTAGATATTATACAAGGACACTTGGCTTGAAGAGAGAAATACAGTGTCTGTTCCCTGTGCCCAGGACTGGTTTTGTAGCCTAATATTAAGAAGTCAAGTCATAAGATGGTTACAGTGTCCTTGGGGCAAAAGCAGATCTCATCATGGCCCACTTTCTCAGGAGAATGACCCACTCTGGCCTACGACAGTTCTTGAATGTTTTTTCCAGTGTGTGATAGAGCTCCAGCAATGTGTTGTAAGAGCATTACCTATGCAAAGCAGTCACTGGTCTGGTTGCCAGCCTTCTGTGTTAAGAAAGAAGGACACGTGGCATTGAACTCCTGCATCACTTGTTACACTTAACTCAGGCAACTGCATCACAGATAGAGGCAGAATTTTCACTCCATTCTATTGTGAAACATTTATCTCACTCCACGATCGTAACAGGATCCTTGGCTTCTAAGACAGGACTCCAGTTTCTATTCATCTAAAAGTTGTCCTTTCTGGCTGTATTTCCAGGGAAGGACATTTATAGACTGTCCTCATTAGACAATAAATGAACATCACTATAAACTTTAGTATACTTTTTGTAAGTCCAACTTCAGTCCTGTTCCTAACAGTCATTCCTAATAATGATCTGTTATTCTCTATTTTCACTATTACTTTTTAAAATATATTTTTCTCTTAATGATCTGAGGGCAAAGTTTTATTCAACACATTGCAGTAGAAGAAGAAACAAATTTTAACTTTCCACTGGATGTCAGCCTTAAAGTTGAACAATGCTGTAATTATTGCAGATGACAGAATGACAATATTCAGTAAATCTTCAGCCCAGTTCTTTACAGGGTGTCCAAGAAATTGCTTAGCAGATGTATCTTGTTTATACAGAACTTCTAAAATAAGTGGAGGCAGTTGGTGAAACAATAGATTTGATACAATAGAAATCAGAAGAAAAGCAGTTGCACAGCTTGCCCTAGAGTATATATGACAAGTAAGTAATCTCACCACATATGCTTTGTAATGACAGAACCCTAGTCTGACATAGGCCTGAGCAGCTTTGTAAACACTCCTGTGCTAAGTGTTCATGACACACAGACCTTGCCCTTGTTCTGTCAGTAATCCTTGTCTGCGGAGCACAAGGAAGAAAATATCTGCTTGATTCTTCTGATTTTGTAATTTTAAGTTCAGTTCTCATGTGGTATTCCTTTAGTGTCACATTCCTTTAGTTCTCACCCTTCCTCTTTAATAATACAGCCTGCAAAATTAAGCTTTTGGGATGACAGAATATCAGATGAAGAGTTCACCTAATAAACCTCCACTAAGTCTTGAGTTGTCAATCCTGTCAACTTTCTCTGACAGAGCCACCACAAATTTTTCCTATAGCAATAATATTTACTGCAGACAGCATATAACATCTGCCACATTCTCCATGTGGTGGTATGGATACCTGAAATGCTTAATGTTAGTGACTACTTTCAATACTTAATGTAATCACATAATTCTGAGGATTTCAACAACATTGACAGCCTCCTTTAGGTGGTTTATTTCCTATTGTTAGTTTTGTGGGGTTTTTGTGTTCTGTTAAATGACTTGGCCTTTCTTGCCTCCAGCTCACTAATTGTAGGTCTCAGAGTCTACCCTCAAGGAAAAAAAAAAAAGAATAATACATTAATTTACAGAAAGGCAAGTATTTTTACAGTAAAAAAAGACTATGTCATATGTGATATAAGAGACAAAAGAACAAATGTCAGTTGTTTTGAGACCTGTAAAATAAGGAAGAAACGCTTCCATAATACAAAACTACATATATATGTTCATTACACATCAATAGTTTTGTTTCAAAAGGTCTATATATTTCAGTTAAACAAAATTTCTGTGATTTGAGGCATTTTCTAGGACTGCAAATTTGATTCATGAAAATGGACATGGATCAGCAGAAATTATCAATCCAGTCTGTCATTTTATTTCATTTTAGTATCTCCTGGAGGAGCTCTAATAGGGCAAAATTATCTCCCACAGTCACCAAATAAAGTTCTCTGCTTTTTAGGGTGAAAAGCTATGATTTGTGTTCAACCTTTTAGGACATACTGTAAGCCTAGTGGGAATTGGGAATTAATAGGGTCATCAAAATTGCTCTTAGAGCAGCACTCTAAACACAAGAGGAAAACCAGGAACCTCTAATACTGACCAAGAAAATGTTACTTTAAGGAATCACTACATCTGTAGTGTCAAGAAGGATTCACACAGAGCCAGTGATCACTGTGTACGGTGCAGTACAGTGTGGGCAATGAACTCTTTGAAGTAGCACTGTGAAATACAAAGGAATTCAAAGTGAGATCATGAAGAGTTCGCTTCTGTACAACTCCTGAATATGTTTCTAAAAGTGACATATTCCAGACGTGAGACCTTATACAGCAATGTCAGGTCACTTACAAATATGGATGCAAAAAGCTGCTATATAAATTGAGCTAATTATTGCTTTAAAGCACTACATCATATAACCAACTGGCTTCTTGGCACAGTTGTGCCAAAACCAGGAGATCATTGGCAGGTTACAGACAGTCTGAGTGAGAATAGAGCTACAGCTCTAAGACTACAGCACTTTGATTACTTCTCCAATCCATCTTATTTCAGAAAGAATTAATTTTACTGTAAGATCTTGCCAGACAATACACGAAATAGGAAAAAATCAAGGATCTACACAGCATTTTTCTGCAGATAAAATGATGCAATGGAAATGCAGAAAAAGCAGCCTTTCTTTGAGGACTGCAACCTGTGAGGCTCCAAAGCAGCACTGCTGAGACATGGTTCCTTTCCAAACCTACTGCTCTGGCAAGAAGACGGAAAGCTTTGGGCACAGACAAGCCCTGAAACAATTTGACAGTACAATGGGCCCAATATCTCGAGTTCAGCTAGCACTGAAGGAAGGGATTAGTGTATTAAAAATACAAACAAGCAGCCTCATGCCATGTAAAACAGTTTCAGAATAAAGCAGCACTGAAATCACATGTGGTGCTGAATGTGTTCCTAGATGCTTTTACTAAGGCCTTCAGTTCAGACCCTGAACTGTTTAAGTATGCCAATGTCCTCTACAGAATTTCTGCTTACATCAACCAAAGTTGTGTATGACAGAGATCTACAATCTGTCTCGTCAAAGGTGAATAATTTTAAGAAAGCTATAATTGAATCATTTGCTTTCAAAGGATCAGATATTTCCCATTATCATTTAAAGCCTTTTATTTGTAGGAAGGAGTTAATATGTAAACCCCTATGTGAGAATGGTACTTAAGTACATTCCTTTCTTTAAATGTGGAAGGTAAGATGGAGAGGGCTATATAAGTGTCTAGACACAGCCCAGAAGGTTTACTGAGCTTCTGAGTTAAACACTCAAACCAAAGGAAGCCTTCTAAAACAGTTCTTCAAACAGGGGAAAAGTTAGGGATGACATGTGCAACATACCACCTCACATAATGGAACGCTACTGACATAAAGCTATTCTTGATTTGTCTTGATGCAAACAAGCTCAGTATAAGACCCAATCTTACTTCAGAGAATTATAAAATTATGTTTAAATAATGCTTTTTAATGAATTTAAATTATATTGTCTATATATAAATTCTGTATAGCAGAGACCTTGAGCATGGAACACTGTAAAAAGCAGAATTTACTAACATTTGAGTCATATTTAAGCAATCAACAAACCAACCGACCAACCGACCAACCAACCACAAACATGTACCAGCAACACAAACATCCAAACTTTTCCCACAAGAACTAGAAGTATCCAGGGGGTATTTACCAGCTAGCTGTTTCCACACCCTACTCCAACAACCTTCAGGTTTCCAGGCCTAAACTACCAGCACCTAATGTTTTAATTGCATTATTTCCAACAAAAATTTTTAGTGAAAAGGCTGAGTCTGAATCTCTTAATATGAAATAGAAAAAGCTGAACAGCAGAACATGTTGTAATCCATGCTTGCTTCTTCAATGTAAAAAGCAGGTGTCACAGATTCACAGAATATTCTGAGTTGGAAGGGAACTCCAAGGAACATCAAGTGCAACTCTTAAGGAAATGGCCCATAAAGTGATCAAATACACACTCTTGGTATTATTAGCATTATGCTCTAATCAACTGAGCTCTTAATTTAAAGCTATAATTTACTTCTATTAGGTGTTTTGTCTGTGAGGCACACATGAATGTAGCTCTCTGCTCTGATTAAGACTGAACACCTACTGTGTTCACCAAATAGATGACCACTTTCCTTCTAGCAGCTTGAATAAAGGGGCATGATTAGTGGTCAGCAGGCTGACAGATGACCTTGCTAATACAGATAGGTTGCCTTCATTTCATCAAGGTGTTTACTTTATCAGGAGTGTTTTCAGCAGCATGCACAGCTGAGAAGCTGTGTGCCACCATGTTTTCCCCAGCACATGGGCTTCTTTCATCTTTTAGATTGGTGTTTGAGTCTCCTCTTGCTTAGGGGACACAAGTGCTTTAGCTGCAATCTGCATGGGGATCAGGAAAACTGTGGAGGGCACTAACAATTTTAATACAGCTGACAGGTGGATTTCACATTTTGAGGGTCTATCTGTGTTGAGTTCACGCAAATGAAAGAAAAAACACAAAAATATTACAAGTCTTTTAAAACAATCCTACAATTTAAACAAGTACTCTTGGATTCAATGATCTAAGAGGTCTTTTCCAACCTAAATATTTCTACTATTCTATGAAATATGAAAACAGATAGAACATCTATCTCTATTCCATTGCTAGTTTTTCTTATTCGAAAAACCTGTACTACGTCTCTTTTGAATACACACTGCTATCTGTGGTTTACAGCTATTTTTGAAGTGTAATTCACTTGAAAAATTAGGTACAATACCACATATTATTATACTGGTTATGCCAACTACTTTAATAGAAAATGTAAGGTACAATCTAAAAGACTCCTAATTCAACTGTTAAAAAACTGCAATAGCTTTTGTAGCATCATCTGTGAAATGGATTTGCACAATGTATCAAATTTCCTTAGGTCTAGAATCAACCTAACTCCACCTGTTACTGATCAGAAAATTCCTGGAGTGCAAGCCTCCTCTTCTCCTTCATGTGATATGGACTAAATGGTTCCTTGGAACATCTGTTCCGTGAGCCTCTCCAAGGGAGATTTTTTTCAAATAGAAAAGTATTGTGAAATGGTCTTCAGGATCCAACTACCTGAAGAAAGCTTATCTCAGAAGAAGGTACTTTGGTTTGCCTTGAAAACTGAATGCACACTTCAGTTTTTACTCCAAAGGTTCTTGGCAGTTGCCATCACAGAGAAGGGGTGCTCCAATAGCAGCCTTTACTTTCACTCCTTCCCATTGGTATTTCAATTTACAGGTTAGGTTATCACAGTTACATCACAGGTCATCTCTATCTTTCCTTTTTTACCTGGGATAGAAGGAAAATCAGAAAGATTCATCGTTCCTTTAGCAACTGTGGTGAACATAAGGGTTTCTCAAGTCTCTTTGTAGATAGATAGATAGACGGATAAATACTTGCTCTTCAAAGAGATTCAGATTTAATGGAAATTTAGAGGATATGCTAGCCATTGATGGAGAGTTTAAAACATGAATTTTGATTCAAAAGTTTGTGTACAGAAGTACATGCACAGAATTTAGGACTCATCAAAAAAAGTTTGGGTTTTTTTTTCTTTAGTTTTAAATTGATATTTTGAGATTTATCAGATTGTTAGGATACATCTGTGTTTTCCATGTCCTTTAGATTACCAATGACAAGGCTACAAAGATGTGATTTTCAAGAAATGGTGATGGTTTCAGTGAATGCCCAAGTATTTCCAATAGGAACTGTTTATCTACATTACCTGTATACTGTATATCTGCTAAGAACCCCATCCAAAATTCCCATTTCTTTAAGCACAAAAGGAATGGGCAATGACATACCAGTGATATATGTGAGTTTCCCAGGATTTACCCTTTTCTACTAGAAAACTGAATTTGACTTAAGAAACAGTAAAATACCTTACCCTTACCATCCTATGCTCTTCCTTCCACCTTTCCCCATTTCTGACTCTATAATTCTATCCTATATTTGGAATTCTTCTGCCACCAATACTTATGATTTTGTTCACCTAGACTATAGCTTCCTCTGGAAATTTTCTGAACTGCTATGATCTACAGCACTAGTGACAGAAACTTCTATGAGAACTGTGTAGGCACCCTGGTGACCCCTGGATAATTCTCCTTTTTGTTTCTAGGGACAGGAATACTATGACACATTAAGACTTCCTGCTAAGGTGACTTATAAGGCGGTTTGCTACAATATTATAGTGAGTCTTGCAGTGCACAATAAGTGATTGAGACAACTAAGTTCATAGCTGACAGATCTAATTTTCCGTATAGTTAATAGATAATGGCAAGAGTCATGTTCAGACCATGTAGTATAAGAATACCTAATTTTGCACCTCATTTTTCTGGAAAATCAGCAGTCCAAGTTCTATCAGTGCAACTTATGCTACAAGCAGGATAAAGTGAAACATCATTATCCCTACTGGAAACAATAGGAAAGAAACTATTTTGAAAAATATGACTTATTGATTAGCTTCCAGACCTCACCAAAACCAAACTGTTATCACTCTCTACTCTTTGGCATAAACATAAGGAACTCCATACTACCTTCCTAATTAATTGCTAGGAACTCTTCCTTGTAAATCATCTCTGCTCTAACTGGGACTGTTGCATACTTATTACTATGTTGATACTCAAAAGGATCATGAAATACTTTTCAAATAAAATTTGAAATTCTATTATCACTTCTCTGATTTCATGCAGAATTTTTCTTAATGACTAATCATTTAGATAGAATATATATTTATTTATGTACATTTGTTTTATTACTGGAATACCATGAGTTCCTAAGAAAAACTTGACCTATGTAAGTTTTAATTTCAAGCAATATGTAGAGCAGCTAATAGAGGCACCTTTGTAAATTTTTTGCAGTTCTTAACCACAGCCTACTATATATGGAAGAAAAGCAGTCAAAAAACAATGTCAGTCTCTTCACATTGATTAGGACCACTAACTGCATGTGTAACGGTGTTGGAATAAGTAAACCACTGTGTTTCATTATCATAGAAAAACAAACTGAGTATCAAGCCTGCTGGCTTGCCAGAAGCAATTTTTTTTTTGAGCTCTTGAGTTTTGCTTTAGTTTTTCTTTTTTTTTTTTGCCTTTCATCATTTTTGATAGTGTAGATTCAAAGTTTTTAATGCCAGCTGAAATCACAGCAGCAGTTGCACCATAATCGAAGACCAACAAACTTAGTCACTGCTATTTTTGAACAAACTGCTGGACATCCTGCACTTGCTCATCAAGAGAACAACAGCAGTTGCACATCAGCCTGATCTAACACAGCTTCTCTTCCAGGTTCTGAAACAGCAGAGTTCCCTGCAAAAGGAAATTACTTCCCTGTTGCATCAAACTTATGGAACTTTTAAGACTGACCATTTATTCTCTACCAATTTCGTGGTAAATTCAGTCAATTAAGGAAAGGCTACAGATGCAGTATCTGAGAAAACTCTGATAGCCACCCAGCTGGCCACCATCTCACCCAAAGGGAAAGAATACTTCCAAAATCTTTCTTTAAGATTTAAGATCTGACCTTACAGAATGCTGAAACAAAAGTCATACAACTTTCATACCTGGTTCCTAAGAGGAATCCAACTGAGGAGTGCTGAAAGCTTTTCTGATATTTTTATTGGTTAGAAAGGTGAATCTACCCAACCAAAAACGTGTTCCCTGGAAATGGGAACAAAATACTTTTTAGATAGCTCATTAATTTTTGCATGATTCCTTCATTTCACCCCAGTGCATTATGATGTCTGTCATCAGCATAAGGAGTAAATGGACAATGGTTACATATTTTGAAAGTATTATAGAAAGTCCATTATCCCAAAAAAAAAAAAAAAAA
>VWYP01015584.1:93402-126415 GCA_013400435.1 Pycnonotus jocosus
AAAAAAAAAAGAGAATGTTGAACAGGCTAATCACATTGCTACTGCATTGATTTGGTTACCACCAGTAACCTGTATGTCTAAATTGCATTTATGCCATGGCATGATAACAAAAATATATAAACTTTAGAAAGACGTTATCTATGTAAACCTCTCACTCATTATATCTTTAATGGAATCAACTAAAACACACAGAATTCAAGTCTAAAAGAACCAAAGTATACTATAATAGTTAGTTCTGAATAGTTTCTTGGGGTAGGGGGAAGCATAGGGCAAAATTTTGAAAGGGAAGAGGTCCATTTTTGCTCACAAAAATTATCTGCAAACTTGTGACAGAATTTATGTGGGCAACTGTTGACATTCTATAAACAGATCTAGCAAATACCCTTGCAAATGATCAGTACAGGCACCCAGCTGTAGCTGATGCTTTGCTTGTACCTTTGTGAATATTCTCCTGGTAACTGCATGCATTAATCCATTACTAGAATTACATTTTATGCAAGCGTTTTTAGCACAAACACACCTCCACCCTCCTTGTTTGAAACGTGAGTGCTGGTATATTAAAAATATTTGGAAGACAGACTTATTAAAATAAATGTTAAGAGAACACAGTGGGGTATATTTTCAGTGTGGAGCAGAGAGATTTAACTGCATGACTTCCATTAGCTTTAATGAGAACTGAACCGCTAAATCCTCACACACCACACTAGAAGATTAACCCAGAAAACACACATTGTTTACTTTTTACTAATACTCTGATTATTACCACGTTCTTCCTCCTCCTCCTCTTCTTCCTCCTCTTCTTCTTCCTCCTCCTCTTCATCCTCCACATCTTCACCCTCCTCTTCATCCTCCTCTTCTTCCTCCTCAATCTCCTCCTCTTCTTCTCGATCTATCTCCTCATCATCCTCCTCCTCATCACCTTGCTCCTCATTATCATCAGAATATTCCTCCTCTTCTTCATCCTCTTCCTCTTCTTCCTCTTCCTTTTCGTCCATTTCCTCTGTTCCATCAGTTTCATAGCACTCATCTACTGAAGAGTTGTCTGCTTTAACCACAAAGGGTTTTCTTTTGGGGGCTGGTTCTTGGGGTTGCTTATCTTGTGTTTTTCTTTTTTTTGCCAATGGACAGCCATAAACACTGTTCAAAAATAAAAGATGCAAATTATTACAGTATCCTCCAGATTTTATTTAATCATATATTCTACTTCTAAATCATGATTAGTTGCTATTTGCAAAATGCATGTTTTCAAAGTAAAGTTACGTTTAGGCAACGATGACCAAGAAGGAGGACACAAAACCTGTGAAAATGCAATTGACTATTATTTGCCTGAAAATGTCACACATACACAACAGCGTAACAGTTTCAGAAGTGATACAAACGTGTTTTTTCTCCTTCTCATTCATTTTTATCTACTACATGTTACACTTATTTCTCAGGCAGATGAATGTAGTTAAAAAAACCAGCAATCTTGTCCTACATGTAGCTAGCAGTACAACATTCAGGAATAATGCAATGCTTCATAATTTAGTAGTGTTCAGTATTTTGACTGTGTGCAAATACATTTCAATGATGTTTAAATAATAAAAATATGATTATATTTTGAATGTTGTTGTTTGTTATTATTATAAATAATAACATAATAATACAAAAATAATAATGAATCACTCTTAAATTCCCCATTGTTCTTTATTATATGCTACAAGGCTGGACAAATGGGAAAGCAAGTTCCCCAACACAGCCAACACCAATAATTATCATGACCAATGTTACAAGTGTTCTTATATTAAAAAAAAAAAAAAAATTAAAAAAATCTTTTGTCAATGAAGAAGGACTTTTCAAAATTGAGAATCACTTTCCTATGGATCATTTTAATACATTGTAACAGAAATAGTATTTTGGAGTTCTGGTCTTCTACCAGAGTAGTCACCTGCTTCTCACTGGTCACATAATCTGTTTGTTGAACCTGATCTCCCTCGTGTAACTTCTATAACCTTCTGTGCAGAATGACTGCACACACTCATCACTTTTTGTTCAAAGAACTTTCTCCTTGAACTTTCTCATTGTGTGATTATAACATTACTCAAGCCATATCAGTTTTTGGTCTTCTTCCTGTGATTAACTAGTTTTTGGATATTTCAACTGTTCTTTATAATAATCTTTTTCTGCATATATATTCTTTCTCCCTCTATCCAAATACACCAAGGATCTCTTACTTTCTTCCACTCTAATAATACTTCATATTCTGTTGATGGACCACTGAAATATCTGGTGCTTCATCACATTTAGTACCACATTATGTGGTATCCTCATAGTTTTGATCTTGGTCTAATTTAATTGCATTCCATCAGCTATTCATCCCCATTACTTAAACTGCTTCTTAGGTAAAACCAACTCTATTTAAGCACCCAATCATGTTATTTAAGTGCATAACTTAGGTTTTGTCTTACTAAATTTCAAATCACTTGTTCACAGTCTGCCTGGTACACATATATCTAAGAACCATAGAGAGTCACGAAAGATGATATTCACGAAAAACCTGCTACAGGAGACCTTCTCTATGCAACACATGCACCTTTCTCTCTGTAGGGACAACAGGCGTCTTTGAAGTCTAATCCAGCATCCCTAAAAACACCTGTGTCCATTAACACTACAAAGAAATACTGCATAAATTTCAAGTATATCCATCCAGCAGGATTTCAATATACCTAACTTGGGAGTAGGGCAGTAATCTTAGCAGAATATGGATTCCAGACACCTGCATCGAAGTTGAGGCCTAGTGATGCAGGCTAGAGGGGGAACAGATCCACAGCCTCGAGATTCCAGAGCCATGCTCCATCCAGAAGACATATTTGGTGGAAGAGCGTCCTCTTATGGAAGATGAGCCCCGGTGTGCCCAGAAGCAAGAAACTCTGGTGCAAGAGGCAAGGAAAAGCCCCAATCTTCACTAATTTTAAGAGCCCTAAACTTGAAATAATAGGGAGCCCTAAGCTTCTGGTGTTTTCACTTTGCACTATATTTATTTCTATCTAAAGACACTGCAAAATAAGAACTATGAATACAGAAGAAATCCTTGTCCTAGATCACCACAGTTCAGTGTCAAATTACTGTCTTGCCTCTTGTCCTGTGAGTCCTCCTCTTGGTCAGGACCCATGTGCCCAGAATCAAGAAGGACATATTGTAGGACATATTTCCATGGAAAACATCCCGAATCATCATAGTCAAGGCACATATAGGAATTCCATCTTCATCGGTCTGGACACTGCATAAAACCTGGGCTGAAAGGGAAGTCCTGTTTCTTGTAGTTCGGACCCTGCAGGTTTATTTTGGTGCTTTCTCTGGTGCTATGGGCTTTCAGCAGCTGCCTATTTAAACTCTCCACATGGAGCCCTGAGAGAAGGCAGATGAATTTCTCTTCAGAACTAGAATTTCAGAGTGTGTGTTGTGCCAAGGAAAAATAATTAAGGAGGAACCTGCTTCATTTAAGTGTCTAAGAGAGGCTGCATCCTGGAAGACAAGAGTTGATCATGCCCTGGGGCTCAGGTAGGTTTTAGAAACTTACATATTGTTCAATATGATTTAAACTTTCATATCAGTTCAATGTGATTTAAGCAGACAGATTAACATTTACTGAATGGATGTGTCATGCTTTATTGGTTTCTGTTCTTTCTTTCAGATGCATACAGCCCTCACTACAGCTTCTTCAATGCCATTATTTGTTAAATTATATGTTCTCAAAATCCTGGTCTTTATTTCCAAATATGTGAGTAGGTTTACCCCCAGAAATCCCCAGGATTTCTTTTCTTCCTCTTATTAAAACCTTCTTAGAATTTTTAAGTGGCACTGATGACACTTGGGCAACTCTGAACTAAAAGGGCACCCATAGATGGGTAACTGTGAACATTTTTCCCCACAGGCGTTCATACAAACTAGAGCTTTTCACAGAATCATGGAATGGCTTGATTTGAATGGGACCTTAAAGATCATCTACTTAGAGATGATCTTTAAAATACATCTACTAAAGATCAACTCCCCTGCTGTGGGCAGGGACACCTTTCACTAGATCAGGTTGATCAAAGTCCCATCCAACCATGGCCATTTTCTCACACTAAAGCCAGAACATTAATTCCATCCTGCCCCAATCTTTTTTCATTTAAGAACACTGAATACTTGTAACAGTTTTCATCTAGTAATGCCCCCAAATAATCCTTTTTTGGAATTTATATAAATGTAAGAAGTGAGGCAGAGGATAGGGAGATAACAAATACATCTATTTCGGTTTGAACTTTGTTTAATTTTTGTATTTGACAACTAAGAAGTACTGCATGAGTTTTTAGATACAAATTATTGGTCAAAGGTAGAAAGAAATCATCACTGCCATTTTTTGTCATCTTTAATATTTTGTCTCATCCTTATGGTTTTCTATACAATATTTTATAAAGTTTGTGAGAATCTATAGCATTACTTGGGATTCAGGGCTCCCCGGAAAGTGCATAACTGGCAATGGAAATCAATTCCAGTTAGCTGTCTGACAATTTTGATGCTTTATAAACCTCATTAAAAAACTATTTGGAACTCAGCTATTCAAGTGAAGTTGTGAACTTTGACTTTAGTTTCTATCTTTATGAATCTATCATCAGTGTCTTTGCTTATAGAATTACAACTGAGGATACATCAGCAACTACAAGAAACAAGTATTTGTATATTTTAATGGTTGCACCCAACCTAAATGCTTGGAAATATGTAGTTTTGCTAAGGAAATGGTTTATGCTAGTTTAAAGAATCACAGAATGCTTTAGGTTGGAAGGGACCTTAAAGACCAAGTATTCCAACCCCTCTGCCATGGACAGGGACACCTTCCACTAGACCAGATTGCTCAATGCCTTGTCCAAGGTGGCCTTGAACTCTTTCAGGAATGGGAGATCCACAACCTCACCACTCTCACAGCAAAGAATTTCTTCCTTATACCCAATCTAAATTTCTTCTATTCCAAATTCTATTCATTATTCTTTGTCCTATCACTAGTTAACATCAACTCAGCTTTTGTAAACTCTCCTAACTAATTTGTACCAGATATTCCGCAATCTTAATCTGGTTTTGTCTGTACTTGGATTTATAAACAGACAAAGCCACCATTGCAGTGATTTTTCATATAAAACTTTCACAATGCTGGCTTGCTCTGGCTTCCTGCTGCTTTTCAACTATATATCTCACACAGCTTATATATACCTCATGTACTGTAGACTTCACAGAGTGAAAGAGTTAAAAAAACCCTCATCATGTGTTTCAGAAACCTGGAAAACAGGCCACCAGACCTGAAGCCTGATGTTAAGTTGCCCTATTTTCTTCTTTTTCTTTCTTAACCTGTTCTGCTCTCATCCTTTGTTTCATTAATTTTTCAGCTTCTGCCTCCAGGACATCTCTCTCTGTTTCTGGCGTGTTCCCTGTGGTCTCCCAGCAAGCACACCAAGGGGAAGGCTGTGCTGGCTTCCCAGCAGCCTGCACCACTGCCTTCCCCACATATGGAGATGACAGGCTCTCCCATTGACCTCTTGTTCCTCCTATATTTGTGAGAGCTGTCAATGTTTGTCCTTACAGCTTCTGCAATTTTCTCTAGATTTTCAATTTTGGCTTCTGTGATCACCCCCTTATTTGGTTATTTTTAGACTTGCTTATCCCTGCTCAGAGCATTGACCCCATTGATTTATGTGCTGTGTCTGCCTTTATCCATTCCTTCACTGCTCCCTGTATTTCCCTGGTCAGTTGTGTTTGTCTTATTTTCTCCTCACGCTTCAGCCCCCTTAGCTTTCAGCAGGGTGTATATCTGGGCTTCTTGAGACACACTTTTAAATATTCTACACTGCTTTTCTGTGTGTCTCAGTCATCTCTGGTTTTTGGAATCTGTCATGAATAATTCTTGTGGAAAGAATGTTGTTGAATTTCATAGTGGTAAGTTCTAAGAGGACATATAGACATTAATAATTGAAGAAATGGAAGAAATCATATATCACTTTATACTCCTTAGTTAGAAGATGACTTATGGTATTTTTTAATGTGCAATTTTTCTCCATTAAAAACTTTATGATGCTACTCACTGGTGCATTCAATTGGAGCATAGTTCAGGAAACAGGTATTTTTTCTCTAGACTTGAACATATTGATTTTTAATATGTTTTATTACTAATAAATTTTTTAGTATAATTGGTATGGTTATTATTTCTAATCTAGAACAATTAACATATATATTTAATTATACATAATATAGGACCAAATAAATACAAGGGATATTCTAAATCAGATTACTAACCAATATTTTCCCCTCCACATTATGCCAACTTGCACACCAAAGTTGGAACATGATACCTTTACCTGAAGTAGGTTTCCCTCTTAGAGGAAAATGAGAAAGGGAGGTTATAAGACTATTAAGAGTTCAGTCAACTTTAAATAGCCAGTTTGGATAAAGTAATTCCTATGTGCCATGTTTACCAGCATTATATATATTTTTAGTTGCTTCTCTTTTCTATTGAATCTATTATTTCAGATGCCTCATGCTGTAAGATCCAAGTGAAGAAAAATAAGATAATGCCAGTGTTATGCTCTAAATCTGAATAATACTTTTTCCTGGAGTATTTTTATCTTTTTCTTTCTTAGTAGTACTTTGAAAAAATCTTATTAAACCTTTTTTCAAACTAAAAAGTGTCCCCAGTAACAGTGTTCTCATTCTTTTTTTTTTAACGTGAGGATTTAATTTAACAGAAACCAAAACATTTGGTAGGGAATAGAATCTAAAAATTTGCTATACAAACACCTAATGAGATTATCAGAAAGACTAAATTAAGTTCTTCAGTATCTGAAGTGTTTGTGAGGTGGAATTTTATCATACACAATTTTTTAAGATAGCAAATTAGGCAGAATATGCTTGGAAGCAAAGTTCTGCTTAAGACTTCAGGCAGAAAGTTCCAAAGGCATCTATACTTATCCCACTGGATACTGTTAAGTCTTATTTTTGGTTTGGACTAGGTAACTTCCAAGTCCAGACCTCCAGATGAGTATTGAAAAAACAGGCATTTATCAGATAAGTCCTCTAACAAATCCAGCCTTTTAAGAATGAGCAAATCAAATGAATTTGCATAACACTGAAACATTTTAAATTACTCTCAAGGCAGTGACTATTAGCTTGAAAGGGCTGATACCATCAATTGATAGAAGTTGACCTAAAAATAAATATTTAGGTTCCAGCAAACCCTACAGCTTGAATTCCCTGCACTCCAGTAGGAAGCCTTTCCCAGCAGACTATGCACTATTATAAAGAAGAGTTAGTAGCTCTTCTGGTGAAGTTGGATCAATGAATTGATAGGAATGAAAAAATGATAATAAATTCAGAAAAAGAGATTAATTCCAGCCTAGCGATTTTCCTACTCAATTTCAAGAATAAACTACTTCAGCTGAAAATGATGTTCCATCCATATTTGAATACTGCTTTAAGTATGCCAACTTGCTACAGAAATGAGCAGCAATGGACAGTGCTAATTGCAGGGTGTGAAGTCAAACCTCATGTGGGAAATTACAAATCACCTCTCCAAGCCGCATTGGTCAGGAATCTTTTCTATCCTACAAAAGTCCCACATAATGCCTGCATTCCCTTATGGAATATGGGAGGTGTTGAGTCAAACCTTCCCAGGCTGTGAAAGCTGAAGTCCTATCATTTAAGCTATAGAAGAGAAAACGAGAAAAGCAACAAGTCAAAGTTCAAGCAAGACATGGAGTTTTAGGGCTTTTATTTTAGAGATGGCTAATTGCAGCCTGGAAGATAGAGCTGGGACACTGGTTTTGGTGCTTCCAATGAGCTGAATTAGAATTCCCTGTGCGAGCATTCTATGTGCTATGAATCCCAATCTAGAAGACAGGCTTACTCAAATCTGCTTTCCAGGATCCTGCTGGCAACTGAGCCAGAGCCTTGAATACTGTTCCAGAATCAGGCACGCTTTTTTGCAACCATTGCATTGCCAAGCACCATGGCATCTAAGGCCACTTACAAAATGACTGCCCAAACCCCTGTCTTCTCAGTTGGGGTTAGGCACTAATCCAGAGCCAGTGCTTTAGAAAATCTGGTTTTACATGCTTAAATATTTTTGGAAAATTATAACCAATGTAATATGCTTTAATGTATTTAAATTATTATTTAAATTAACCAATATCTTTTAAAATACAATAAACTCATCTCTACAGTTTTCCTGTATTTCAGGCTTTCGCATGAGTTTCTGCCTCTGATTAAATAAATCACATTCTTATAAGCAGAAAGTGCTTTTATGTGTGCAGTACCAAAACACACCCTCTTTACTTAATTTATTTGTAACAAATAGAACTTTGTTGACTTTTCAGTTTAGATATGTGTATGATAGTAATTCAGTTCAGTGAAAACTATTAATTACCTTAATAGGCACAAGCTACAGTGACAGGAATGAGTGAAATGTAGAACATTCAAACTGCTTTTCCTTCTGGAGTTGTGAAAATTTACTCTTCCACATTATAGAACAGTAAGAAAAATAATGCAAGTGCCCAGAAGCATGCTGGAGCTCAAAAGGCAGAGGAAGACATGATAGTTTCTTCATAGAGTTTTAAAAGCCAACTCTACCCTTTTGCAACTCAGAGCCTTTTAAACATATGAATAGCCATGAACATCCACCTGTGTATAGCAATATTTAACTAAATGAACCTTAAAGAAAAACTGGTGCCTAAAAACCAGCATTGCCAAAAGACTTAGAAAAAACAATAATATGATCGAATTATGTGCCAAAAGTAAATGATGGAGCTCAAGACTCAAGTATTTTTTCTTTTAGAAATTCAGACATTGAAATATGTATTTTTAAACAAGAAAAAGTAGAAGGACTTTGATGTAGTTAATACAGTCACAGTAAATTAAGTCAAAGCAGGAATCTTTTATTTCACAGGTCCCTATACATCTCCATGTAAAGTGTCTCCCCATCACAGTTCACTGAGTCTCCAAACTGGTGTTACTGAACCCTGGGAGAAACACTGACAAACTAACCTGCCCTCTGGCTGCTGAGATCATTTCACTCATTACCAAAGCCTCTGCCCTTGGGACATGATAACTAAAAGGAAACTTTAAGTTTTGTAATAACTAATCCATTCAAACAAGTTTATTTAATTGGTTGAATGAAACAGCTGTTTAGTGAAGAAAAAAGAAGCACAGCAATGTATTTCTATGTGTTGTACAAATACATTAAATCTCTCAGCCATGGAGAGTTCATTTCAAGCAAGATACAAAAAATATATGTAACACGTCATGAGACTAAAAACTTACGTGGCAGCATAGGTTTGCAAAGTACATGCCCTGTAGTTGTTGATTATTCAGAAATATTTATACAAATAAATCAATATAATATCTGATTGCCCCATGACTTATGATGTCACTGATGGGGTTTGTCTCTCACCTACCCCATGGCTTCCAAAACCTACCTCTACACATGTGATGCTAAGATACCTTCATAACTCAGGGCAGAGAAACAGGAGTCTCCTGGGAGGCTATTCATCTTATCTCTCTTAGACACTTTGTGTAGTGAAACTAAAGGGAGGAGTTGGTGCTTAACTTGTATTGCTACCACTTAGGAATCTCTTGAAAATGAGACAAGTCCAATAATTTTTCTCTCCTTTTTTTTAATTGTCTGTTCAGATTCAATAAAGACAATACCTAATAGAATGTAAAACCATGTACCATAATACTTTCCTAACGAGAAACCCCAAAACCTGTTTCTTTCCTTTCCACAGCTGCTGTACCACTTAACTTAAATAATTCTCCCCTGTATAGCTTCACAATCTTTTCAAGATTACTTGTATGTTCCAATGTCAGACAAATGGTGGAGTTTCCCTCTAATCTTAGGATGGTAAATACCCAACTTAAGTGTGTTCAACAGCAAGAAGAGGCAATTGATAATGTCTTGTTGCCAGATCCTTGAATACTGGGGCTGATCAACGAGTGCAGGATAGTGAGAAGACCACAGGTTTAATGACTCATTGATTCATTAGAGGAAATGCATGTAATCAAGTTTGGCTAAGTGGTTATTGATTCTGGGCACTTTGATGTTGATTTAGATGCAACCCGGACACATAAAAATGGGAACATGCAGAGTCAGTGACCATTTCTGCACTAACTCAAAGAACACTGACTTCTGCACTAAATCAAAATCCTGAGGTCCATATTTATCTAAAAAAAAAAAATAATAAAAACTTTGAGAAAGAAAACCTTCTATTTTTCTACACAGAGATGAAAATTAAGCTGGCTACATTGAGTTGAATAAAAGCATCATCTAGAGCTGTCAAGGTGTCCAGATTTGAGTGTATCCCATGTTTTCAGCCTCAGTGGTAATGACAACTTTGTTTACAGGCAGAGGGAAGGCCAAATTCCAATTTATTTATTTTTCATTATAATATCATAAAATGGAAAAGTTCACAATCAATCAGAACCAATTTGAAAGGGTCAGAATATGCTACAAGAGTGCATCTATCAATTACAAAACATTTTTGCACAGTCTCAATGTTTGAGCCTTGAACATGATACAAAATCTTTCTATTCTAATATTTTAAATGTGATTTCTTTTAAGTAATTCAGCATGCTGTGTTCAAGCATTCAAAAACCAAGGGAAATAAACTTCTGGAAATCAAAGGTGGTTTGTGTAGCTATACTGTCCACCATTTGAAAACATGGCTAGATACCTATTAATAAAATCAACACCCTTAGACATAGATTTGATGTATCATATTTAACAACAACAGAATAGGTCAAACTATATTCTAGCATGTACTTAAGTATTGAGTAATAGAGTATGGTGTCATTTTATCATATCTGTAATGCAGGGCTGCTATAGTGATACTATCAGCTGCTGATTCCTATCATAAATAATCTTATCATATCTGCATAGACACACAATAGCACTGAGTCCCAATTTAATTTTAACAAAGAAAGATATATGGGTTAGAATTAAGAAATAGGATACTACTATTGTAGTAGTAACAATAGCAATAAGATTCTTACTTAATCAAAACAGCTAACAGCTACAGAATATAACCAATGGAAAGCAATAACAGTGTGGAGCAGCCTTCTAACACAAGACTGTCATCAGTAAACATCTGAAATTACAGTAGAAAAATGACAAAAGCAAAGTGATACAAGCTGTAAACACTTGAGTGCTTATGTACCAGTCTCACCTCCAGCTTAAGCCACAGGATACTGCTCTGTCTCTTGCACGGTTGGTTAGGAGTCATTCAAGCATGAAATGTCCTAAATTCTAGTTGCTAAAGGATTAAGAACCTCTGCCCCCTGCCATGACTTACACCTTGAAAGGCATATATTTGTTTGTGATAATAATCTACTGAACAACTATCCTTCTGCAGCATACACAAGTTTCTTTCCTGTAGTATTAGTGAGTATTGCAGGTAGTATTTCCACTAAGTTACAAGCTTACCTATCATAAAGAAATTGGTTCAAGCTATTGGCAGACTCAAAGGACAAATTTATATCTCATGTTCAGTTGATGGTTTTCAGCTTAAATTTTTCATTATTAGGAGAATTAGTAATACTCTAGTCTAAAAATGAAAGCTTACCTCCTAAGTTAATCATATAACTTTAAATACCAGATGTCTAAATGGCTTTGCCTTAATTTGGTCTTTTTTGATATATCTGATAAAAGGAAGAATGTCTGTTCAGGTAAAAAAAAAACAAAAAAACAAACCCAAACAAAAAAGTCTAACTGAATTCCATCACATTCTAGTAGAGAATAAGAAGACTTCAACTTGAGTCATATCACAATTTTAAAAAATACTATGGCATACAATGTTGCTTTTTATAGCTGACAGTGAGTTCCATTAGACTGTAGAAAAATCTCTGAAGGCAAATGAAAATAGCCTCCCAAGAGAGTGGAAGCCCCACACAGCATGGTTTAAATGTGGCAGCTGGGCTGTGGGAGGGAATGGCATTTACCATTGAAAATCTGCTGCCAATATACCTCCTATGGCTAGATTTTTAAAAGAAATGTGGCAGTCGTCCCTCTGAATTTCAGCTGCTCAGTTTTAAGGATGCATAGGCAGGAAAGGCAGCAAGACTGAATAGCAAAAAGTCCAGTATTATGTTCTGCCCAAAGACAAAAGAGTAAAACTGAGAAACGACTGGAAGTAAGAATGTGTAACAGGAATATTGCAAGAGGGGGGAAAGATTCTTTCGTTTTAAAAGATAAAAGCCAACTTTCTAGAAAATGTGTACCACTTCAAAGCCTACTTTAATTTTTTAATAGTTTGAGGTATCCCATGTTTAGCACGTCACTGAAAGTTGGTTAGCAATGAGTTAGTTATTTTAAAAGTGTTCTCTTTATATTTGGGGATCTATCATGATAATAGTTGTGGCAACATCACAGGTCATCAGTTCCTTAGATAATACATTCCCCACCGATAATATGTATGTATATAAGCCTGGGAGTCACAAGAGCAATCATGTGCTATATCCACACTAAGAAACATGAAGTATTGTGAAAAGAATGCTTCTAAAATAACTTTTCTGTTCTTGATGTCTGCATGTAGTTGCAACTCTGACTTAGGCATAATCTTGAAAATATGACTCATAATCCAAAAAAGACACTTTCTTATTCAGGTAGAAAAGTCATGCCCACAGTATGGATGGCTACTTTATTGCTTTCTCTTTTGATTACAGGTGGTGTGGTACTGTTATCTGATTTTTTTTCTTCTTAAAGACAATTCAACAATTCTAACAAGGTTGAGAAAATTGTCAAGTAAATGGAACACCCTTTCTTTTTTATTCCTTTTTTTGTTTGTTTGCTTGTTTGAGTTTGGTTGTTGTTTTTTTTTTTTTTTTGAGGGGGGTGGGTTTTTTCTTCTTGTGATTTTTTTCTTTTTTTGCTTGGTTGGTTAGTTTTACCCAAGCAACTTCTTATGGCTCCAAATCTGGTTCCTCTAGAGCAGTCCTTTAACCATTATCTCCCCTCTCTTTGTTGTCTGTAAAAAGCCTCACACTTCCTTCTGTTCAAAGGCCTGACTTCAACAGCCAGGACAGAAGGATCCTTGCCAGTCTTCACCTTCATCATTTTGGTATGGCTCTGGCTTGAGAATTAACATGATGTTGCACCTATTCAGGCTAGTGGAAAAACTGAAGCAGTATGTTGCTTCCTAAGTAACACTGCCTCTCCAGGATGCACAGCTACCATGAATTTTTTCAGTGAAAGGGGTGTGACTGCTGTGCTGCCTATAGAAATGAGATGCCTGCATGTTAGTGTGAGAAGAGAATACCTGCTGTGTCATCTGGACCAGAGGATGCTGGTACCTGCAGCCTGCAAATCTCAAACATTCTGGCTGGTAGAAAGCCCTGAGCAGCATATCTTAGATAAGCACTTCCTGTAAATACACAAATTGGTTTTCTATTACAAGTTTGGTCATCTATAGACTTCGTAATTTTGTGGATCCTTGTCTTCAACTTCAGTACCAAAGGTCTACTTGTAGTTGTGCTCTAGAATTTTGTGCTTATTTTCTGATTTATATGTTGTGAAATGCTTCTTGTGAAAATCCAAGATGTAGAAATTCAATGGTGGAAAACTGTTGTCTCTTCTCTAACTGACTGGTAAATGTAGTAAACAGAAGGTGGGCCAGGTACAAAATGACACTTTGTGTTAAAAATACCTGGAAGATTTTGAAGGTAGGGATGAAAAGTGTCATAGGTATGATGTCACTTCAATTTATCTGGTATCATGCAAAGCTATATTGCAATGTAGTCAGTAGGTAAATTGTTCCTGATTCTTCACCAGGTAATTCTCAATTTCCTTTTTGTTTAAAAAATAGAGATGTTGGTATAATCTCATTAGCCCTGTTTCTCAGAGCAGCCCATAAACTTTTGTATTTCTCTGAGTTTGTGGTTTTTTATAGAGTTCTAGAGCAACATCATAAGAAAGTGCCCTGGTGTCAGAGGAATGAAATTCAATTCCTGCTTACAAAAGAGATCAGTTTAACCCATAGTATACCTAAAAAAAAAAAAATTGCTTCTAACAAATCTAAACTAACCATGACAGTTCTGTTGTGATTCTACCAAGATCTCTACTAGACCAATTTCTAAATCTGATTGACTGCTTTCATTTTTATAGAACGATCAACAATTACAGTAGTCAGAAAAAGCTAAGTGTTTTCTCTGTTTTATAGTTTTGATTAAATGCTGACATTTTAAATAAGTTGTTCCACTTTTAGTCAATGCCATTTTAACTGTTCAGTCCTTCCTCCTACATCCTTTTAATAACATAACTGGAAGCCGCAAGCTTGAGTGCTAAGGTTTGAAGTTAACACAGCAGTCAGGATTTATTTGCATTCTTTCTAAAATGGTATTTGTTTTGTAACTCTGACTCAGTTTCTGAGTCTGTCCTTTTCTGTGATCTCTTTAGGTCTCACAAGCCAAGCAATGCCAGGCCACGTCAGTTCTGAGAACGTCAGTATTTCCAAGGAACACCTTGATGCTGCAGAGACAGTACTACAACTCAGAAAGTAGTACAACTGCCTTGCAAGAAGCACTGAAACAAATTCACCATTGTGGAAGGGACAGAAGAACTGTAAAGCTGGTAATTTCTTATGTCACATGGAATTAAAAAGAAGAGCTAAGTGTCTTTTTTTAAGAACTAGAAATGTTAATTCCAAAGTCCCGATCAAAATAAAGTCATGCAATTACATTCTGTCACAATCATTCCCACATTTTCAGACAGAAAAACAATCTATTAGGTTTTTTTCTTTCCATCCCAAGGCCTGTACCCCATAAATATGTGCTGGCAAAAAGTTGCTACAACCAGTCTTGTGAGTCAGTG
This sequence comes from Pycnonotus jocosus, assembly GCA_013400435.1. Classification (NCBI taxonomy): domain Eukaryota; kingdom Metazoa; phylum Chordata; class Aves; order Passeriformes; family Pycnonotidae; genus Pycnonotus; species Pycnonotus jocosus. The sequence goes on from VWYP01015584.1 coordinate 108,263, forward strand.
TGGTGTTAGGAACATGTTACAATATTATAAGCAATATGACCTTTGGTGTCATTTGAAATCAAGTACTTAACACTGCAAAACGGATTGAGGCTACTGAGTCACATTTGTGAAATGTTTTAAAATTAACAGTTGAAAAAGTTTTATGAGCATAAAATACGGTTATCCTGGTAAACAGGCTGCACTTAGCCATCCATCTCACTGGAGCTTTGTATCTTCTACTTCCTTTTGCAAAGTACAGGATATATAGAGAATTTTACGAGAAACAAGTTTCAAAACCAGGGGGTTTCATGTGGTAGCTACTGACATGCAAATATCTAGAAGACTCATGTCAGAGCAAATGAATCACGTATGTCATGATGTATGACATATCCTCTTGTCTGAAATGACAGTTTGCTTGTCCCCTTCTTTTGAAGTGGTACACATGGTTACTAAGAACCAACAAACCATTAATCCTCATTCATCTTTCTAGAAGAAACCATGCCCAAGCAAGGTCTACATTAAATGTAAGCAATTCTAGTGCATTTTTCTTACTGTCCTTGCAAATACTAAACAACAAGAAAACATTTGGTAATTTTTGTAAAAACGCACTTTTGATATAAAAAGGATGGTCTACAGCAAGAGGCACTGGAGTAGCATTCAGAGGTGTGACTCAACTTCTGTCAGGGATGCAAATTTCTCGTGTGGTAGCAGAGTCACGAACTCCTGGTTTATCAGGGGAGCAAAAGCATTACAGCTCTGTTTCTATGCATAGCTGCACAGTGAAGTTCTGACATCCAAGTGAGGTATGTTTGCTCCTCTTCTAATACCTAGGGACATGTAGGCACTTAACACACAGCAGAATTTAGACACTGTAATTCAGGCTGGTAGAAGGTATTTTCTGTAGAGGGGGATTTCCACTCTTGGAATTAATCACTTTAAGCCTTCTTTTTTTTTTTTTTTTTTTTTCCTCACAGAAGCAGAGATTAACAGTCTTTTGACTTGGAGATGGTCAGGGGAGAAATCACAATCCCAGCCTTGGCCATTATCTAATCTAGAACACACAGAAATGTGTGAGCAATTTGTGTTTAATATCCTCTTCTGCCAGGAGTAACTGAAGCTTTGTTTTACACTTCTCAGAAGAATGCTTGCTCATGAGATTTCATAATACTCTAGGTTTAGAGTGCACACTTCTCTAATACTTCATGAGAAACAAAACACTGACATCTTCTTTACTACCAGTACTTTACTACCAGTGAAGGATTCATTCAATTCATCTCAAAAATGACTGTCTGTTTCCTATATGAAGTGCTAATGCTGGGACTGAAAATGGAGTCTTTCTGTCTCCAATTGAATGCTCAAAGTTAAAAAATTGTATCTTTCCCTCTCCTTTTGAATACAGATGAAGAAAAAAGAATGAAAGCTTCCTGACATCTTAACTTCTTTGTAGTATAGAATGCATGTTCTCAGAAGATGGGAGAAAACATCAACCAAATCCAGATGGAGTCCTAACCCTACTGACAAAAGAAGAAAACAGTAGGGAGGTGGCATGCTTGTAAAGATCACAAATTGAAGGGCTTTTAAAAGCACTTGCTACATTGAAATAAGCAGATGAGAGATTAAAGATACACGATCTATACTATTTACTTAGTATGGCATTAAGGTGCCTAAATAAATGTTTTCACAGGTCTGGTGAGGATCTGCTGCAAGAACTGGGGTTGCAGAGGCTGGAGAGAGGGAGGATGAAGGGAGAGACCTTATTTGTCTCTTCAACTACCTGAAAGCAGGTTGTAGGCAGCTGGGGGTTGGTCTCTTCTAAATAACAAATGATAAGATGGGAGGGAAAAGCTTTAAATTGTGCCAGGGAAGTTAAGGTTGGGTACTGGGAAAAAATTCTTCAGTGAAAAGATTATCAAGCATTGGAACAGGATGCTCAGGGAAGTATTTGAGTTAACATCCCTATGGGTATTTAAAAGATGTCTAGATGTAGCACTTAGGGACATGGTTTAGTGATGGATTGGGCATTGCTGAGTTAAAGGTTGTACTCTAAGATCTCAAAGGTCTTTTTCCAACCTTAACAATTCTATAACTTGATTTGGACAAGCTTAATGTTAAAAGTACAGTTCTACTGTGACTTCAGAGTTGGACACTAAACAAGAGAACATTGATGATAGTCCACCCTTTGAACAGATGAACTTGGCAGAAGTTGAATGCATGCCAGCTTTTATCTCCAGCCTTTTTTCTGAACATGTGTTCCCCATTCATCAAGTACAGGTAAGATTTTTTTCCTGGAGACATTAGGGTGAAACATAGCAGCAAGTGTATATCTTTGGTGAATTTCTTCCACAAGAATCAACTCAACAGAAAGCATTCTACTACTATCTGTGCATCAAATTCAGTGGCTTGCTCACTACTTTAAACAAAAAATTTGATAGTAGAGAAATTTGCCCCAGTCCCAGGGAACTGAAGGCAAAACCCCTTTTTGTTAAATGACTGGTATTGGCATTTAAAGCCCATCATATCTCAGAATACTTTATAGTATTTCAAATTTTATTATGATTGATGGATTTCAGAAACAGCCCTAACTTTAATCACTGGAATATTTTCTCTTAGGCATTCTACACTCTTCCATGGATACTTACAGCATGACGCTGCTAGTTCTTCCAAATAATGAAAGGACATTAGGTTCTGCAACCCCTTTTCATGTCACCAGTAATCTTTAAGACTTTCTTGAGAAGATGATTCAGGTGAATAGCCAAAAACCCAACTCTGTTGGTCCGGACATCTGGTTAAAGTTATCACCATTTACAGTGTCCTAGGCTGTAGAGTGCTGAGGATGTCTTCAGGAGCTATCTATCCCCTGAGCACTTTCAATTCTGTGGATGTATTTAGTTCTATTTATTATTGCCATCAAAGACACTCAGGACTACCTCTCCTTTCCCTGTCCTGAGGTGACATCACGAGAAGCAGTACTTCATATCAACCACTAATAAGAAGTGATGTCTTCGAAAGGGCTGTCTGAACTTATTGAAAAACTTCAGCAGAAGTCTTTACAGACACATCATGGCATATTTTTAGGCTTCCTTCATATATTTGAGTTGGTTTCTTGTGTTCTTCATATTCTTTTGATAGCTCAGGTAATACCTGGGGTGCTTGATCTCATAAAATATGAATATTTGAAAGAAAAGTTAACTATAATTTTATTTATTTATTACATACATGATTTCTCCTGCCTCCTTTTTGATGATTCTAGCAGATTTCAGATTGTTTTCACTGAGGTGGAGAAAAAACAGCAGGGCAATGCTGTTCTGATAGCATGGGTGCCACCTACAGATAGAACTTTTTCAAAGTCATGTGCTATTTGTATTTGTGTGGACACTGGAGCAAGGAATAAGATAGGGTTCCCTGTCTATCCAGCTGCCAGTATTCACCAGTAAATTCTTCTGTCTCTAAAGTTCTGACATAGGATGCTCCAATGCACAGGCAATTTTTCAACACACAGTAGATATGGCTGCTGCTCAGAACTGCTGGAAAGAGAATGTAGGCAGCTTCATAGTGCCCTAAAGCCAGTGCACTACCTCATTTGTGGCTTTTCTGGTTCAGTCTTAAGGTTAAAAACTGTCACTGCATTTTCACTAAAATACACATTAATAATTTTTTTTTGTCAAATACCTCCAGTCTTTCAAACCTCAGAATCAATATTTTTACAGAAACACTGTAGAAGTAATTGACAAATTATGACATCAGGAAACTAGACTAGATTCTACATATAAAATTGTCTGCTCATGACAAATCACTTAATTTTGCTCTAGGATCCAGAAAAAATGTTTTGATCAAAAAAGCACTGAATTTTTGTAAAGTTAGACTTTCTCTGACATCAGTTATGATACAACAGATCTTTATTTAAATATCAGATAAACATCAGAGCGAGACTTCTCTCTTTTTACTACATTTGTAATACATTCTTCTGTCTTTACACCTCATGACACCTAAAATTTGCTTGCTGTTTACAAATGGGGAAACAGAGGCATAGTGGGATGAAATGCCTTGCCTAGCATGTGCGAATCAACTCTGTAGATACTCTTTTCCACTATGAAAAGCACAAGTTATTCAACCTCAAACGATTTATTTCTCTCCTTAGAGAACACAATGTACTCAACAAACCTACCACGCCAACCAAATAAATTTCCCATAGGTAAAGGGAAAATATGTATAGATACTTCCACAATCTTGTTGGGGAAATTATCTCCCCAGTATTACTGGATGTTTTGTTCTTTTGTTTTGGTTTTGTTTTTTAATTTTCTTTTCGATACTCTCTGCATGGTCTTCATTTATTTTGTGGCTGACAGGGACATCTCCAGACAGATCTGTTCACATAAAGCCCAGTGGCTGCAAGTGGACTGCTGCATGAGAAATATGCTCAGCACCTTCCATTTGAAAGAAATGGAGCAGATCATGTCAGCAACACACAAGCCAGGGCACCCTCTGCAGAAAGCACATCCTAAATCCACTGTTTGCTGCTGCTGCACAGTTAGGTCAACACTCTCCATGCTCCTGCCTCTAATTTACTTTCTTTCCCCTGCCCTTCTAAGGCTAGTACTCCAAGTACTTGCAGGCCCTGCCACTTGTTGCCACTGTAATAGCTACTCCCAAGCCAGATGGTGGTAGCAGTAATTGAGCTGTGGTTCCTTTGTGTAGTCACCTCTACACAATGGCCACTAGCAAGCAGAGCCTCACACCAACTGCTGGTGTTTATTTGCTCGATGGTTTAGACCCATATTTGTACCTTTCTAATCATTAATCAACAATCAGACAAAGGATTTATTGCTGAATCCAGACAGCAGCCAATACAGACCTCTAATACATTATAGATTCTCTGTCAGCACAATTGTTTATTGTTTGCAGTGTTCTGTTTGAAAATCCCTATGCTCTTGCACTTATTTATTTACTTGCTTACTTATATCTCTTTAGCTGGATTTAACAAAGCAATGAAGCTTCACCTATTAACAAACCCTGAATGGTGAATTACTTAATATAAAATACATTTATAGTATTATTATTGGTATTTACCATGACTTAAAGTCTTTAGCAAATATGCTGTTAAAGAAAACAGAATTAAATTTCACAGACAGTGTCAGAGTATTTCCTCAGATAAATATCCAGTGAATCATTTTATCATTAAAAACACTATAATAAAGGTTGACTACCAACTGAGAGATAAAGGAATATACATTTCTCTATACTTCCAGCATCCTGCAGGATTTTTCACAGTATCATGAAAGGAAGCAACAGTAAGGAGCTCACTGCTCTGTGGTCAGGCTGTAGCACAAAAGCATCAGTGAATCTCTGGCTCTGCACAGTGTGCAACCATGCTGTGCTATCAAATTAATGTTAAAATATGTATGTCCTAGCTTCTGATTTATAATATCTTTGACAAATAGTAAAAAGGATAGGCATGCCATAAAGTTTATGGATAGGGTGATGGCATGCACAATGATGTCTCATAAAGAATAAAGGGGGAAAAGTTATTTATTCTTGTGATTCAAGAACTAAAATACAGAATAGACTGGCTGCGTGCACAGAATTTTTCATAAATATCCCACAGTGCACCCTGTTGTACAGCAGCCATACATTAATTAGAGCATTCAGCAGACACTGCAATGTGTTACACTCACCCAAGTGAATCTTCATTTTTCACATGCAGGGCCTTACTAATTAAAATCAGCTTTGCAATTAAATGTGGAAAATTGTGTTAAACTTTGAAGCGTGGTTTGAAAAAAATATATTTATTTTTAGGGTATTTTATTTTGATGCAAATGAGTTCTCCATCAAAGTGAGACCAGTAAAAGGAAGGTATGAGGATTTCTCTTTTTTGTATTATAGATGCTCCTCTCGGTTGCAAGTTGCAATGCTCCACTATCTCTCTGCCAGTACCTGGCCCTGTTCCAATGCTTTTAGTGAGTGCTATCTGTCAAGGCATGAATAATACAGCCCCTAGGCTGTCGGCAGAATCCAAATGAGGCATACATCAGGAAGCAAGCACTCGACTTTAGCTCCAGAACATGCTCCTGTGAAGACAGGCAATTATTCACCCACGGCTGCAGCCATGGCAATCAAACTGGTGGGTGAAAAGGTATATGAAATGAAAAAATTTGAATAAGAAATATGGAACAACAAGGCACAGAAATTCAATAATTTTCAAATAACAGAGAGATATTTGAGCCTTTTAATTTCAAAGTTTGGGAGCCTGAATTATTTCACTCACTCTGTTAGAAAATGTAGACTAAAATACAGTATATAATATCAAGACAATAAGTGGTACTTGTTTGGGGTTTTTTTCCTAATCAAAACAGCAATGCTAAATTCTAAGGTATTTACAAATTTAAATTGTTGCATGAAGTGACAAATCTCATGCCTAAAATTTAAAAGATAGTCAAAATAATTCTATCTGTATAATGTAATAAACCAGAGACAGCCTAGTAAAGCAGAAAAGAACTGGTAGTATAATGAAAATTGGTGGAAAATTAAAATGCAGTGTATTCTATAAAGTTAGGGACAGTTCACACATTACAGATACACACATCCATTTCATGATCCCTCTTTGGTTTTGAAACTAGCCTCTTTTTTTTTTTTTTTGCAAGACACTTTATCAGTAATCAATGAAATCCCTTACAAATAAAATATGACCCAAAGAAAAAGCATGAAAAATTCCCTGGTAGATGAAATGTTTAAGTAAGTTTATTTCATCTGAATTCTTATTTTCAGCAATCAAATAGAAATTAATGATATAGTAAAAGTTATATCAGTATTTCCATTTTAAATATGATGGGTTTATAATTTGGTCTTAACATTCTTCACTGAAATTTTATGCATATTTTTTCAGACCACAATTGGTTTGCTTTAATTTCTATACAATGGCTGTATCTGTTTTCAAATATATATTGCTGTATCCTCTAAAAGAATCCTAAATGAATATACATAGTGCCATGCTACAACCTTAAGATTTTTTTAGGTCTCTTATTTGTTAGAATATTATGTTAGAATATATGTTATGTGTTAGAATATTATTTGTGTAGAATATTATGTTAGAAACATAGGGCAGTTGGCAAGTGAGTAATCCATTACAGAATCTAATTGCTTTTGTTACTTGAGAAAAAAAGAAACTATTTTGTTAAGAAGCTTCTAAATAAGTCACTGTATGCAATCAGTATTTTTTAATGGAATCTAGTTAGGATTTTTATGATGTGTCTACATACCTGATTACATGGCAAATTATTGGCACCTATTTGGTATATACCATTGTTTTAAAAAGATGCTAGATGAAGACCAATAAAGTAAAGTGAAGTATTTCTGAAACCATCATTCACATCTACTCAGTAAGTAACATGGGCCAATTTGCACTCAACTACTCTAGAGTAACTATGGGATTTGCACCTGCAGAACAGACCAGAAACTGGACTCTTTCATTTGTATTTGTATATAGAGAATGTGATTCCTGTTGTCTCTAAAGTTGATTAATGAAACTGATAAAGCTTCTTCTAATTGCAATGAAAGAATACTTGAATTTGTGCTTTTCTTCAGATGCTTAGTCAAAAGGCATCCTGAAAACACAGCTATGGGAACACCCTCCTGGTCTGGTTAGAGTCACTGGTATATATGAAGATGGATTTCACAGCTAAAGGAGCAAGGATCTGGAGCAAGCCTATTGCTCAAAATTATTTCACAGTACTGAAGGTTTAAGAGCAGTGTTCATTGTCATGCTGCTATGCACAATGGGCCTGAACACCTACCAAGGGACTAAAAAAGCCTGCATCAGAGGCATGACCCAGGGAGATGCTCTGGTTTTCAGTTCTAAGATTTGAATTCTTCTCTTGTCTCTACCACCACCTGAACATGTTTATGGCTTATTTATTTTGTTTCTGTCTTGCATTCAGATCTTTCACATCCTTTGTTTTCTTTTTATTTTTCAGTTCAGTTGACCTCAGGTGCTTTGAAACATAAACAACAGCTACTGAAGTTCTATCTGTGTAAACTCTAACCTTGAGGCATTGCCTCATGCTGTGTGTCATGGACAACACTAGAGGGTCCATGTTAGCTTCAGGTTTGCAGGTATTACTAAAACATGAAAAATAAAAATAAAAAGGAGTCTGCTCTAGTTAAGGCAGGCACACCATCCAACTTTGGGTACTTCTTCTCAGTTAATCCTTCTGACTTTTCCATGCAGCCACTGGAGAGAGGTGCTTTCACCATGTTAATTTTAGAGAGTCCAACACTCTGCCCTGAAGTGCCTTTAGAGAGACCATCTAAGCTGTCTATTAGCATGTCCAGCCAACAAGCCAACATCAGGCACTGAACTGAAGGAGGAAGCTATCAACCAAGTCATGCAAGGTTTTGCTTCCCTTACAACTAAGATTTGACACAAAGAGAAATATCAAGGAGATGGAAATGATACAACAAGCTCTTACCACTGTTACCCTACCTAGTTCCAGTCTTGTGTTTTCATACACCTCAAAGGAAACATCAATGGCATAGAAAGTCTGCTCATTCCCTTAGTAAACCTATATTGAAGCTCTTTCATAATTAAAAATACAACTGAGGCAAAAAACCTGCGATAAAACCCTCCTTTAACTTCTATATAATATTTTATTAGCTGAACAACCCCTGAGTCTATCTGAAAATGTGTAAGGACCTGTTTATTTCAGTTCAAGCTTAATGTAGTAGCTGAAGATGGTTTTCACTGTCACAAAGATAAAATTACAATAATAAATTCAAAACAAACAACAAACAACAAACAAACAAAAACCAGTCACAACAAAACCAAAAACAAACAACCCCCCCCAACACTCTGAATTCCAGAGACTTCAAGACATTTTAGAAGAAACAGAATTCTGGAGAGCTCTGACTACATCTAGTGGAAGCAAACGCATCTCATTCCTAGTAATGAGCTGGTCTGATATCGTGAATGAAAAGGTCTTAACCTCATTAAAATGCTCCGTAGGTCTAAACGGAACTGAGTTAGGCATCAGCTGAGATATGCAATTCCCTGAACACATAAAATTTTTAAGACAGTCTGATTTCCTTGGAAGAAATGTTTGAGGGTCTTTCCCATCTATATAGCAAAAGAGAAAAAGAGGAAAATTCCTTCAAATTCTTTCAAAAAGGTAAATTTAGTAGGTGTTGGTTGTGAATAAATAGTACTGCTCTTCTAGAAAACAGAAATTTTAGATAAATGTACATTGTAAACCTCAACAAAGAACTCTGTGTTTTTACATTAAATAGGACATATATTGGTTAAATATATTTTGATTAGTGGATTGGCAGTCATGGTGACAAGAAAACATAAAATCTCAACAAATTCTTTAGTAGAAAAAAGAGGAATTTTTGATGTATTTCCAATTTTTATTCTTATCGCATCTGCCGAAAATTTCATTTAATTAACAGCTCTGAGATTCAGTCTGTTCGTGTACTGACGTACCAGAATCATGTCAAGAAAGCCAAATATGGAATTAACATCTCAAAACTGCGTGTAATCTTTCCAAACCTCACATTCATTGTTTCGTTTTTCTGCAAAAGAGTGATCTTACACGAACACAGACACTAACTCTAATACAAAGTTAGAGCAATTCAGAAGAAAAGTCAGAATTTTTCAAGCTAAAGAGTTCCTTTCTGTATGTTTTAAAACTTCTGCTTTTGATATCTGCAGAGAAATTCCATGAAGTGTAAAGAAACGTATGTAGCTACAATCTTGTAACTAGAAAGGACATTATAATCATATCACTTAACTGTTGACGAGTCATGAAATTTCTGAGGGAAAAGAAGGATCTAGTGCCATTCTTTAATTACTTGTGAGGTTTGTATTTCCATAAAGAAAACAAACAAAAGAAAAGCATGATTTGAAGTCAGAAGTCACAAGTGAATTTAAAAATAATTGTTTTGGGTATTTTTCCTAAATCAGTGTTCCAATCCAACCAAAGCCTTCAAATAGCCACCAAAATGTTACTGCTCTTATGAGTGAACAGAAGATTAAGAAAAGAAATGTGAATAATTATTTTCTGGTTTATACAGTTTAAATGTAATTCAATGCAATTCTAATATCACTGTTCTTGGTCTAATTTTGAAAGTGTTTTCTGGTCTTGTCCCTAAGCTTCATTCACTGGTAAGAAAAAAGCATATGAGTGGACTGAGTTGCACTGTTCACTTTCTTTACCTATTTCAAATAAATGTATACCAAACCCCAAATGTATAATTTCAATTTAATTCCTAGACCCCATATGCCCACTCCATGCAGTAATCAGATTTGGTGTGAAATATGTATTCTTATAAACACAAGTGCTTTATAAGCTGAAAAATCAAAAATTAAAAAAAAAAAAAAAATCTTAAGAGTTTCAGGATAATTTAACACTGGTTTGAACACTCAATTCAGAAAAGAGGTGGCCTAAACATCAACTATTTTATCTCCTACAATGGGCTGCTGTATAAAATATGTCAAATGAAATGGACAGCAATGAGAGAAAAATACATGTATTCTAGAGCTGTTAAATTTCAAAAATATTGCACAAAAAATTCATGAACAAATGATTCAGGAAAGAAATGGTGCTTATACAGACGTACAACACTATTGAACATTGACCTTGCAGATACAAAAATGTAAAGATTGAGGTCTAAATTAATTTGAAGTACATGCAGTATGTGTAACATATGCTACTTTGTATACTATTAACCATAAACAGCTGGAAATTTTTTTAAAGATGTCTCCACATTTCATAGTCTAGAAATTGAAGTTAAGATATTTGTAATACAGTATAACATTTGAATCCTGAAGTCTTATTATTGTTGATTTGCCTTAAGCTTTGACCTTTGAATCTGACCTGAACATTGAACTTTAAATGCTCAGAAGCTCTTTTTCATTCAGTTATGAAACACATTAAATAACATGAACATGAGTGCCAACACACAAGTAGGGCCAAATCTTCATTTACAACACATAAGCAAGAGAACTGTATGCAAAAATTGAGAGAAGATTGACAATGAGAGCAAGTGTCCTCAGCAAAAACATGAGTTAAATTTTGTGACATTCAGAAAGAAAAAATAACCCTGACTCTAAATGGCTTCTAGAATAACTAACTGCTAATTTTTATCATTGTTTGGTTTATCAAGGTCATGCCAGATAACTTGTTTACGAAATCTCTTCAGTAAATTATTAAAAATTACAGATATTACCTTCTGTGTCTTGCATATTTGCCACTAACATGACCACTGCCATCACAGCCAGGCGTGGGACAGCTGCAAAAGAGAGAATTAATATATAGGTGCTGGTGTGCTGCAGAAAGATTATAGTAAAAGCAGGCAGGCAGTAGGTATTACAGAGATGGAGGGCAACAAAGACAGAAAGAGAAATCAAATAACTGAAGGGGAAAAAAAAAAGAGGGGATGCTTTTTATTAGCAAGTCTCAAGGGAATTAATTTCATCAGTGCAGCAGGGCATGAGCAAACCACCAATGAACTTGAAAGTGCATTATACCCATTAAAAGGCATGAATTTTCTAAATTGCTAATGGGGATACATTTTACACTCAGAGCACTAACCTGAACAGCTCTTGTATGGCTGGTTCCACGGGAACTGCAGAGAGATGGAAAACATATAAAAATTTATCATCTATTACAAGTACCCCTCTTCTACAGAAAATTACCAGAAAGGTTGTGTAAAAGCAGGGTCAGAATGAATCGTGCAAAGAGATTCTGGAGGATGAAGGTCACCCTGAGCAGGGGCCTTGAGTGATTTACTGAAGCAAGAGACATACCTCGAACACCTTTGGAGCGTGTGCGATGGCGCTTCTCGTCTGCATCCACCTCCATCTGGGAATAGATTAGCAGGCAGTCAATGTTCTTATCCTGCATGCACAGACTATCAATGCACAGACTGATACAGTCTCTCACACAATTTATTGACACTATTTTAATTCCATTTTATCCTGTAAGGGAAAGTTCTCCTTACAGGGGATTTTTAGGATCTTTGTGTTTATTAAAAAACAGAAAATGTAGTAATTTCTGCTTTAAACAGTCAGTTTCTGTGCCCTGCTTTCATAGCTAATTGTATGCAACTAAATGCTGGTTCCTCTTTTCAAGGGGATACTTCTGACATAAATCCTTCATTACTCCCATGTATTTGAAAACAATGATTCAATAGATTTCTACACAATTTCAAACTAAAGTCAAGCGGTCACACACCACAGGTTGTTTTCTAACCAAACCCTTAACAGTGGGAAAGAGAGGAAGGAGTAATGACTGAAAATGAGATGAAGATTCATCATTAGATCTTCAAATATTTAATGTTATTTAATATGGCATTACAATCTTTGCCAGTATGTTTCATTGTTAATTGTGTTTTTCAAGTTTCAGGAATGGGCTCACTTGCTGCATGACTAGATTTTTACTTCATTTTACAGCTTGCCTATCAAGTGTAGCTTTCTGTGCAGTAATAAATATATAGAAATCTTACATATTTACCAGACAGGGGCAAGGCCACAGATTAGATCTTGGAAAGTAACAAACACTGATCTATAGTAATTAACATAGAGCCACATCATTTCTTCTGATTTTACATGCAATTGTCACCAGACTTTAAAAGGTAAGCTAAATAGCTAGAGTTCAGGATTTTGGTCAACAGAAGCAAATTGTACTAACTATGCTGAGAGACTGAATCAGGGAAAATATATGCAGTAGCTGTATCACCAGCTCCTTTGGCTGTAGAAGAACAAGATGGCAAGATGGATCTACAGTGCTTCATACATAGTGATGATACTGTAAAGGTCATGAAGAACAGAAATAGACTATGGAGCTCTAGTTTCCCCAGGGGAAAAAAAATCAATCACCCCCTTTATAGCAATATCCTTGGATTGATATCTGGTAAGAATGTCATATATCTCATGCAAAAACATGGAAAAGGGTCCAAATTACTTGCAGCTAACCCTTTAATCACCTAACTTTCTTTGGTCAGTACCTTAACACAAACGATTTGGGAAATAACTAGGAAAGAAAAAATCAATATGCATTTTTACAGAGCTCCCTCAACACATAACAGGAGGAAAGAATCACCTCAACAAAATTTGTGGGTGACAGGGATTTGGTAAAAAGAAAGTGTCACTCTCACAAGACTCTGTGCTACTGATGTAGTTCTCGGCAGTACTTGGCAGTTTCTAGGCAGTCATCATCTGATTCCTGGTGGTGTGCTATATTCCACACTAAAGGGATGATTTAAAATAGACTGATATTGTGAAAGCTAATAGAGCACCAGCCTCTCTCAGGGGGCTTCAGGTCAGTCTTCTGCATAATTCTGAGTGGGTTTCATTTTAAAATTAAGACACCTATATTTAGCTATTTGTGTAGAGATACATTTGGAGCATAAGTTCCCATCTTCATCAACCAATCATGCTATCTGAAATCCCACAGGGTATTCCATCAAACCTCCAGCTTCCAGTCCAGAAAAGTATGGAAGGGTACAGATAGATCCTTTGTTGTATCTACCAACCCAGTGCAGAAGTTTCAGGTATTCTCTAGCATCAGAAATGCCACTAACTGCCTATGCTTAGACAACTGAATTTACCTCTAGGCTAATGCAGCCAGTAGAGCTTGAGGACCAACCCCTCTGATCAGCTACATGATGTTACTTCAGGCTGGATAAAATCAGTCTCCTGACACCTCTGTCTCTACTGTCTAACTCTCCATCAACTAGTGCACGAGAAACTTGGCATGCCTGTAGATACTTCCTACAGGCACCCAAACTGATTTTTAAACTTTAACCAACCCACAATTATCTATCCTACATCTTGAGTTCACATCCTAGACAGTTTCTTAGCTCCAATGACTTGAGAAGCATTTGAAGCTTTTAAAGCTGCCATATCAAAGCACATAACAGCATCTCTGGAATATAAAAATTACTTACTAGATGATGATATTATTTTCCTTTTGCTAATAAGAAAACAGTGCACTGTATTATTCTATAACTCTTGAATGTGTAAGGACTTGATAGGAGACCAGAAGTGAAGTTACTTGATCTTCAGACTAGTATGTTTTTAAAATGTTTGAAAAACGCTATCTAGCCTCACTTGTCAATACTGAAAAACCTGCTGAAAGAACTATTATGATATTAACCTGGAAATGCTGCCCCAGTTATTATGATAGTCTGCGTAAATTTATAAGGGACAAACTACAAAACAGATTTATCTGTCTCTCTAAATCAAAGTAAGCACCTCAAGAACACTGAGGGTAGTATAGTGCTCTTTTAGCTACACTGACAATCACAGAAGAAATCACTAAGTGGGAAAAGCCCCTATAAGATCCGCACAATCCATATCCAGAAGCAGGTCAAAGAAATAAAAACATTATAAAAGTTGCTGGCACACAATGCTATTTTAAATTTTGTTGTGTATTCTACATAGTCTGCTGCTTCTCCAGAAAAGCACAAACTGACTTGCCATTGTCTGGGATCTAGATCCTAGATGACCTCTCATATATAGTAATGTGAGTCTTGGATGCTCTAGGATACATCAAATGATGATAGGTGCCTACATTTAGTCAATGGAATTTTGCTTTACCTTGATATTTATATGCTTGCTCACAGATCTTTGTCAGTCATATCAAAACTTCAGCCTTCGTTCCTCCATGAATTACATTTTGGAATCTAGGAGCAAGCGACTTCCTGAAATTCCAGCAAGATTTGCATTGCTTCTGCAAAGGTAAAGTCACCTTGCAGCCTACCACTGCAGTCCTCACTGGCACCCCTGGCACTTTCATGGCCAGGAACAAAATTCTAATACTGAGACCATCAATCTCACACAAACATGGACTTCCTCAGCACTTTCACATGCAGAAAAAGGAAATGAGGACCTTGGTCTCACAAGGAGCTCATTTTAGTAGTTCTACTTTATTCATGACCTCTTAATTACAGCTCTGTAGTTCAGCTCTTACTTAGCCTCTGTTCCAGAAAAGAACTTGTGAACACAGAAGACAGGCTGGCTAGAGTTAAGTCTTAGCCTGGCATCTAATATTATGTATCAAAGCAAAGAGAAAGGCATCAGGAGTAGGAAGAGAAGAAAACTTTAACCTTTATTCAAAGAGAAGCTCTAGAAATGAAAATGGAAAGGTCTAAGCTGATTAGCGAGTGGAGTACCTCCCCTACAAGAAAAGGCTGAAAGAATTTGGTTTGCTAAGCTTGGAGAAGAGAAGGCCTCAGGGTGATCTAATTGTGGCCTTCCAGTATCTGAATGGAGATAACAAGAAAGATGGAGAGGGACTTTTTACAAGGGCACGTACTGACAGGCTAAGGGAGAATGGTTTCAGCCTCAGAGTAGGTTTAGACTGGTTATCAGGAAGATATTTTATGAAGGTGGTGAGATACTGGAAGAGGCTACCCAAAGAAGTTGTGTATGCCCATCGCCATCAGTGTTCAAGGCAAGAGTCGATGGAGCTCTGAGCAACCTGGTCCAGTGGAACATTCCCTGCAAAGTCAGGAGAGTTGGAACTAGATGATCTTTAAGGTCTCCTTCAACCCAGGCCATTCTGTGATTCTATGACTCAACTCCCAGAAGGAAAAGATAAAAGAGGTCTAGGTAGAAATTAAATCTGTAAATTAGAATTTAAAATAACCAAATTATTGGATATGCCTTACTTAAGATAATGGCCAGAGAGAGGCAGATATAGGACCTCTGTACCACCATTCTATGCATTTGTGTTACTAAAGATTTAGAGAAACAAGACATGAATAGTTAAGGTGCTCTAACAAATAAACCACAAGATGCTGCACTAAATAAAAATTTTCTGAGTAAAACAAAGAAAAAAAATCCAAAAATTGGATTTGGAGAAATACAAACACTCTCTAAAGATGTCCAGTGTTTCCTGAGGCAAGGCATTCACTGTTTCTACTGTAGAAAATTCTGGGCTCCTCAGGACGAGATGGACATGGAGCTCCCAGACAGTGTCCAGAGGCAGGCAACAAAAATGATTAACGGACAGGAGCGTGTCTCTTGAAGAAGAAGGCTGAGGGAGCTGGGCCTCCAGAAGAGGTGACTGAGAGGAATCCAGTTCAATGTCTGTCAGTATCTGAAGGGAGGGTGTCAGAGGATGTTTCCAGCCTCTTCTCAGTGGTGCTTGACAATAGGGCAAGAGGCAATGGGCAGAAAGTGATGCACAGGAAGTTCCACCTGAACATGAGGAAGAACTTTACTGTGTGGGTGACTGAGGAGTGGAACAGATTGCCCAGAGAGGCTGTCGAGATATTCAAGAACCATCTGGACACAATCCTGTGCCATGTGCTCTAGGATGACCCTGCAGGAGCAGGGAGGTTGGACCAGATGCCCCACTGTGGTCCCTTCCAACTTGACTCATTCTGTGATTCTGTAGATGATCATCTGTGACCTCAAATATCTATGGAAATTACTGTTAAATACTAGAATTACTGCATAATTGTTACTGTCAATCAAGAATGTTGCTTAAAATTATTAGAAATCTTGCTATTCCCTAATCAGTAATATTAGACATACTCATAATGTGATAAAAGTAAAATGTTTGGAGAAAAATATCATGATTTCCTAAAAATGTAACACATTTATTATACTAAAAAAATGCAGTTTAAAATGTATCTCCATGTTACTCAAATTATTCAGTAAAGGCAGATTTTCAGTCCCTATGATGCAAGGTTCAAATTTCTGCAAGTAAGATTTCTATATTATTTTTACAGCTAAAGCTTGCTCAGCATCTCTTTTTATAACTTAAAGAAAATGTTATTTCTTCTGTGTGAAAGTCAAATGAAAGGATTCAAAGAACATTTTTTTAATCTAGTGTCTCAAGGAACGAAACAGAATATGTCAAATGTATTTCCCACATTTGAAATGCTCTTATATACATAATCGAATTAATATGACCTGGAAAACAATGAAAATTTTATGTAAGCAGTGTATCCTATACTATATAAGTACTTTGTGTAGTCTTCCTAAAAAAACTGCAAACTGACCTTCTATTGCTCTCCTCAGAAAATAATTGGCAAATCCAAATTGTAACATAACCTCTTTTCAAGCATGCCTGTGTATTGCAAAAGAAATTAATTTCTCAAGTATGACCCCTGATAATCTCAATATATAAACTGAATATGTTTTCTGAGACACTGTTTAACCTATCTGGTAAATGGGACATTTACCAATTATTTTAATGGGCCCCAAATATCTCTGTCGTATAGCATTACCTGCTTCAGAAGGTAATTACCTGCTTCTTCCTCTCTGCTAAGCAGACCAAATACAAATCAATAATGAGTCTGAACCTTAATTTATGCCTTACTAATCATAGTTTTGTAAATTAGTTATATTCTAGGGTAAAATTTGTGCACTTGTGAATGAAAGGAGAGTAGTTGATGGCATTCAGCTCAATTTTAACAAGGATTTTGACAGAGTATTCTTGTCTCTCATTATGACTGTATTTGCATAGTCACTTCTTTATAACTGTTCTTAATATTTCAATCATCTTGATTAAATATCATCTATTACTGTTATTAACAGACCACAGTAAAATTCAAGGTCTTGATTTTGACAGAAATCTATCTGACTCTCCCAAACACATTTAAGGTACTTGTTTCTTATTTTAAGATCTACAAGACAAAAGAGACACAAAACTGTAGGACAGAAAGTTACTCTAAGAAGCTACTGGAGTGTTTAAGGAAAAGTTAAGCAGAATGGAAAGCCAATTTCCACTCCTTTCAGACTCTTTACCCCACAAACCCATGGCCTTCAGACGGACATCTGAAATTTAGTTCAAATATTTTGGAGTACCCTTTTCAGGAAAAGGCAAACTTTGTAATTACTGTATTTGAATCTTCCCCTTAGGAAAACACCAGCATACAACCAGAGTAGAGTTCCAGGGGGAACTCAGCAAAGATAAAAATGACAAGTTGAGTTTGTACATAATACAAAGCAAACAAATAGGCACGCGGGCAAATGAATGACTAGAATATAAACTACTCCTTTGCCCTCTTCCACTTGTGATGAACACACAAAGCTTTTATTAATATCAAGGAGAGTCCTTCTTGCAGAACAATAGGAGCATATATCCTCAGGACTTGTCCTGAAACTTTGAGTAAGAGTCATTCTCCTGCTGTCATGCACAGAGGGAATCCAACCCCTTCATTTTCAGA
>VWYP01015584.1:126594-285400 GCA_013400435.1 Pycnonotus jocosus
GGAATACGTTTGGGGTTCAATGAAGTAACCTGGAGGGAAGCAGGGAACCCTTTCAAGTATTTCTCACCAGCCTCAGATTAGAGTAGAAAAGACCCAAAGTGCACACAGGCCATTTGAGCATCTTTCTCTTATTACCTCTTTTTATCTTAGATATGAGGAATGAGAAAGTAATGTGGGGAAAAAAGAGGTAAGAAGAAATAGCACTGCATCTGTAGCACTTCTTTCTTAGGAGCAAAGATAACCACTCATCAGTCTGACTCCATAAAGATACTTTGGATATGTCCAGTGAATAGGCTTGGGACAAGAGGCTTCATTTCCATTGGGAAGAAGATACCCAGAATATGTCCACACAGCTGAGTAACTTGAATTGCAACATCATTTAACCAGTCCTTCATGGTGGTCCTGTGCCAGAGCACTTGATCTGTTCAGGGTCAGGGTAGTGAATGTCAGCACATGCTGACAGGACCTTGCAATATTGAAGTCTCAGGAGCTTTATAGTTAGTCATGTTCATTTTCCCCCACTATTTATAAGCGTTTCTGACTGGGCACTTATGTATTTTTTACATGAGAAGAAAAAAAAGAACTGTTTGTTTTAAAGTTCCTGTTAAAATTCATATTTTGGTTATACAGACAGGCTTAAACAAGTATTCACAGTTCCTTGCATTAGATGCAGACATTGAAAAAAAGCACTCTATGATTCGAAGGCCTTCTAATAAGAAATTAAATATAACAGAAGGGAAAATAGGCCTACCTATTTCTCCAGCACAGTTTAAAAAAGCACAGATTAAAGCTGAATGTAAAATTTATAGTAAGAATCAAACAAAAATACAGAGAAATAGTTTGGACTTAAAGGAACTGTAATTTTGTTGTCATGAATAGAAGAAGCATATTTCTATTAGAAGATGCTACTTTCAAGTGGGGGAATAAGCAACTTAAACCTGAAGTAACTTCATACAATGAAAATTATTGAAGATTATTTTCTGTATTGTTGGTGATTCCGAATGAAATTTGCACCAAATTCACTGAATATATTCTAGAAATTCTATTAGCATGGGGTTGCATCCATAAAAAATCAAGACATTATAGTATTTTTTATCCAAAAGTTTTAGTTGCACTTAGAATGATATAAAAGATGTGACTTCTTGTTCCTTCTGTCTGGATGGATGTGTGGTGGTGTGCATGCTGTTTGTGTTCACATGAGTTCTCTGAGTGTCTGTCTAGAATCCGTGTCAGCAGCCATGTATTTATGTATATGCACACGTAGTGTACACATGTGTTTTGTGCACTTGCTGTAAATGAATTTTCAGCCTTGCTCCTGGTTGAACTCAGGGACAGGGATCAGCAGCAGCCTTGCTTCTCTTCAAGTTGTTGAATTTGGCATGATTTATTTTCCTTTAAAATCCCATTCCCAAAGACAATGTGTTCAAGAATGACAGATATAAAGCATCAGAAAGGTTATTTTTTGAATTCTAAATTTGAAGTGTGGCAATTTGCTATTTTTTTAATAGGAATAAAGGCAGAAAAATAATTTAGCTTATGGCAGACCTAGATTTTTCATAGTACTATGGAAGAAAATTGGTAAGAAGAGTGCTTTAAAAGAAAAAAATGTATTAAAATATTTAATTTTTAGAAATCAGGAAGCCAGTAATACTTACTGAAATACGAAGAGTTAGATTTCACAGACATGGGGCTCACAAGTAACATAAAATGTTCTACACTTCCACTGCTAGGCTTAAAACCCACTAGCTCAGGGAAGGCACGCAAGGCAGGTGCACTCCCTATAAAACAGTCTACTTCCACCCTTGTGTGTACATGTGTGTAACTTGTTCTTGCACACACTGTCTATGTGCAAGTCCTGAGGCATAACGTGCTCCAAAAGACAGGTTTGCATTTAACTCCCAGGATTTAATACCAAAGACTAATTTCATGGAAGTCTATGTTCTGGACGAGCACCAAAACCAAGAAACACCTTTACTTTACCTCTTAAAAGGATACACAATGGTATTTTGGGCACAGCAACCTAATGAAGGTTTCCATATTTCTATTTGTCTAATATTTTTGCATCTATGTTTATGGAAGCACCAATTTTATTAGCTGAAAGGTCCCTAGCAAGGAAGGGTTGTAGGAGCTTTTTCTGTAACTCTCATTCAATGTATTCAAACTACACATCTTTGAATTATCATTACAATCCTAAGAGAATAAAGAACCATGGGAAATCAAGGCACAGAAAATTTCCAAAACTTTGTACATGCAGGCCCAGAGTTGGAAACGAATGTAGGGTTTGATCTAAGACCTTGGAAGAGGCTTCCAGATTTAGAGACCTGAAGAAAATGTGGACTAGTAGTTTAAGCAGAAACATGTTAAGCTACATAGTGGAAGTTCTAAAAGTTTTAAAGTTTAGCAACAGTACTTGTTATAGAGCCAGTAAGAAGTTTTAAAGTGCAGTAATGTAGGTTGGTGTGGCATTATACAATTGGTTAAGAAGAGACGCACTGCGGCAAAAACGTGTAAGACAAAACAGTGATTGGTGTAACAGATACTAACTTTGTGGCAGTGGTTTATTGGCTAATAAACCTACATAAGGCATTGTAACTAGAGATACTACGGCTTCTGATGTGAGGACATTCTCAGCCTCTCTTGAGACTGAAGATTAGGAGCAATAAATCATCCTTTTAAAACGTCTCTCAGTGGTCCCATCTTGCCTCTATCTCGATAAAGAACAAGCCAAATATGGGGCCTGCACCAATACTGAGGAGCATGCAGCATGCCACCTATCACCACATGCAGAAATAAGACCAGACAACAAAAAGCCAAAGTACATTCACTGAAATTCAGGTCAAAGTGGTCATAACTTTAGAGTTTTAGCTTTATCTTTGAATGTCCTAATGACTGCAATCATGATCACGCTGTGTTTCAACCTCTTTGTTGCCTTGAATCACCCACATTTAGGTCAGGCCTAGAGGCCCTCTGATGGGGAACAACCTCCCAGAGCTGTGCCTGGCAAACTGCTTGGAAAAAAGCACACAGCTCTGCACAAGCATTAAGTCACTGACTTGTTCCCACAGTTCAGCCAGAAGCAGAGTTGTAAGAGTCACAGCTCTTAAAAGCTGTAAACCAAAAGATCATTATGGAAAGTAAGAGGGGAAAGGAAAGGCTTCAACTTTCCCACTTTGCTTGGCAAATTTCACTTCCAAATCTGCCATAGGCTCATCCTGCCCTCCCTCAACAAGGGAATAGGGTTTCTGAAGTAAAAACACAGTGTTTGCATGTGCATCGTGTGAATTTTTTTCAAACTGGATTAGGTTTTGCCCCCTGCAAACTTATCTATATTATCTAAGTCTGTAATGAATTGAGAAGACTGTTGGTTTATCTTTGACTTATTCACCCTTATAATAAGGAATGTATAAAAATACATATTTTTCTGAATACAAGGAGAAAATAGAACAAGCAATTTAAACATATTTAGTACTGTCATGCATTATTTCTCATTGAGAAGCATACACAGATACTTATGACATAAAATGCCCACAACAAACTTTTATATAAGCCACCACATCCACAAATCAATATTAGTGAATATAAGAATGCTGCAACATACACATATGCAATTTGTGTTCTTAAAAAACTAAGATACCAGATTTTAAAATCTCATTTCTAGTATCCTAAACTCAAAAATACATCGTAACTAATACATATGCTAAGGTTTGTTGACCCAGTATTGTTTCCAGTGTAAAAAAACAGTTGTATTTTCACTGGCACTGAATCAGACTGACAATTATTGACGACACCTATAATTATTTTTGAATAAAACAGACCAAAGCACCACATGAAATAAGTATTATTTAAAAGATGAGACTTGTGTTTAAGGTTTTGATTAAACACAATTAAACATAAGCTAACTGTAGTGGATATGTACCATGCAAAAGACAAGTATTTCAGATATAGAAAAGGACACATTTATTAATTATATCTTGTTTTTAATGTCAAAAGAAAACTATGTATGCCTTGTAGTTTAGCAAACTAACAGTCTGCACACTGAAAACAAGACAGTTAAAAAAATCTTAGTCTGTTAAAACTAGCTAATTGATGTCACTATTAAGTGAACAGACTAGCATCCCTTCTTCCCCATTCACTGCTTCACAATAATGGAATAGTAAAATTTCTGGTTTTAGGTTTTGTCTAATCATAGGAATGGCAAGAATACTATTTCAGAACTACATGGTATCAGAAGTGTTTGTTTCTATTAGTGTACAGGGCATTATGCTTTTCAAAGGGTATGTTATAAATAGCTTACAGCTATTGGAAGTACAACAATTAACTGATAAATTAATAAGGCAGGCAAGCAAAATATCAATCATGGCCCTTCTAACATAATTAGCATAAATTACACAGGATCACAGATTATTGCAGTTTTTGCATAAAACAAGAGCACCTACTTCAGTTGTTCAAAAACTTGAATACTTTTAACACTAAAACTATACAACACGGTACTCAAAACATAAAAAAGAGACCATAAGAATAATGAATATTCATTGGTAATTTTCTGCACAAAACTTGTTTATAGCAATTTCTGGGGTAAAANTTTGCACAAAACTTTTTTATAAAAATTTTTGGGGAAAAAAAAAAAAAAAAAAAAAAAGAAATGAAGAAACACAGCCCAAATGGACAGGATTTTGAAGCATAACATACAGTAAACTCCAAATATCTTCCTAGGACAGAGATGACAAGTGTAGTGATAACTATTGCACAGTGACCTAGTGGCCCATACAAGGCCTGAAAAAGTGCTACATTAAAGTAGGCCTGTTATTACCAGCACAATTAGCAATTTGGATGATTGCATGAGTTTTAGAATGCAATTAAGCCAGCATAAAGAGTGCCCCTTTAACTTCTGAAATGAAAGGACAGCCAGGAAGTGATTTTATTTTAATTTATTAATATATATTTATTATGTTTTTCAATTTTCTTTCATTTCTTGTTGTCATTCTGACAGCAAAGCACCTGTAAATTCTGTTATCATAAATATGGATTCTTTTAAGGCAAATTGAAAAGCACATTTATTCTTAACAAGGCACAAAAGAGATTTCCTGCTTCAGATTCTTAGGCAGTTTGTACTGGTTTCAAGATCTAGAAAGAACTGTTGTTAAATAATTCAAGGTGGTCAAACAAGACCAAATTGGTGGAACAATCCGAATTCTGCCCCCAGTTAAAACTTTGCCTTCTGACTTAATACAGTTACTCAAACAGTGAGAAAGAATCTGATTAACTCTGTTCATGTTTGTATACTATGAGGATAAAAGAATGAAAACTAAGACTTTCAAAATTACATCTCTGCATTCTTAATGTCAGTTTTGTGACATACTCTCCTATTATTATACCACCAGCCACACAGAACCAATGGTGTAAAGATTTTATCTCCTTGATTCATGTTGTAAAGATGGGAAACTGTATCATTAGGTTTTGTTTTGACAACTAGGTGAAAGGACTAAAGCGAATTCTGCATAAAAAGAGGTCCCTTTCATCCCTGAGTAACAGAGATAAACCTAAAAAGATTTATGGAAGTAGGTATGTGCATTATTTTACATACACTCTGAAAGAGTTGATCTGATGCAGGACAAAGACAATGTTGTAAAGTGCAGGTGCTTCCCCACTTCCTGGGCTTCTTTTCTTCCCAAATTTCACATTAAATTCCTAACATGAAATGTAGGATCTGAGGCAGCACTTCTGAGGAGACAATATACTTTTAATATAGTTATTATGCTGTCTGGGTGAGAGAATGTTTCTTGGCAAATGCAAAGAAAAGCCATTTATGCAGAAAAAACATTCTGGCTCCCAAAGACATTGAAAGAGGACGTCCAAAGTTCTGGCTGTTCTTATCACCTATGGGAAAGGAATAGTGCCAGCAACAAGATAGGAATCTGCCTTTATAAAATTTGCAACAGCAAAAAGGCTCAGGTGTTCTAATTATTGAGATTTTTATAAACTTTTGACAGCTTTTTGCATAAACCAATGCCTGGTGTGTCTACAGAAGACCTTCAGAAGAAAAACAAGGTCAAAATTGTTGAAAGTTTTATCAAAATAATTAACACCACAAATTATAAAGGTATAATGCAAGATTATTCCTCCTAACTGTACATCCTAAAGAGTTGATACATGATGCAGATATCACATACCAGTATTATATATGCACAGAGAACTAAAATTAAACCTGCATGCAAACTCAGATGTGGTAAAAATATATACATACAGATGTACAAATGTAAGAGTTAAAATATTTGAAAATATGTCTCTACCCAATAAAATAAAAAGATAGACCACATCAATGTGCTGCAAGTCATGCATGCTTGCTCTGTATATTAAACCGCACTGGCCTATAGTGAAATGTAACACGCAGATCCTTGAGCTCGTGTCATGTCCCACTGACATAAAGACTGAAACATATTTATCTGTTTATACTGTAAGTCTTCCGGGCAGGGCATATGTTTGTGCAGCACTTGGCAAAATAAAGTTCTGGATTGTGATTGCAGTCCATATGCACTGTAACACTACAAGCAATACAACCAATTACATGTGCATGTACACCTATGTTTTCAAAGCCCAGCAGGAACATTTAGCCTAACAACTCCTTATGCACCAATGAATAAAGGAAGGGAACGCATGTACTTTACTTGAAAACATCCAACTGTTTTCATGCAAACAGAGTACTTAGACAAAAAAAAGCAAAACTCCAGATTAGAGCTTGAGCATGTCCAGCTCTGCAGTCCCCAAACCAAGCACATGGATCAGCTGAAGGAAATCCAGAGGAGAGCCATGAAGATGACTGGAAGGCTGGAGAACCTCTCCTATGAAGACGGGCTGAGAGAGCTGGGACTGTTCAGTCTGGAGAAAAGGCAGGTCCAGGGAGACTGTAAAGCACCTTCCAGTGTCTAAAGGATTGAAATCTACTAGTGAATATCTTTAGAACATAAGATGAATTTCCACCATCAGGACTTCCACTCCCAACCTTCAGAAAACATGTTTCAGCTTTCTCCAGTGACTGGTTTTAGCACTACAAGATTTTATATACATAAGATTGTATTCCTCTGTTTTGCTTTCTAGCTATCAGCACTTCATGTTAAAGCACTCAAGCTTCTCTTTGCAACCAAAACACCTACAAATACTATGTTTTTAAATGGAAAATTACATTTATGTGCAACTGATGCTACAAATTGCATCCTTCAGAAAATCATCAATATTATTAACTACTGTTTTTCTGAGAGGGTTTTTTTCATGATTAAGACACAAATGAAGAGCCTCCCTATAAAATCTCCATTCTCGTCTTCCAAAGTTCTCCATAGCTGATCTACAATAGTATGGTTATGGAATTAGACTACCTACAGCATGCAGTCACAAATCTTAAACTCCACCTATGTCCTAGAACCTTGTGTTTGTTTTTGCTGAGGTGGCTCCTAGAGCTGAAAACTAGGCAGTAGGAAATTAAAGGTACAGGAATTTACATGTACATTAAGATCTTTGTATTTAATCCATATTTTTAGAAGTTTTATTCACACTTATTTGAAATCACTGAGGACATCTACAGATAGTTTTTATAACAGCAGTTTTAGAGACTACTATTTCAGTTGTTCTTTCTTCTTTCTTGATTTCATGCATCACACTCTGTTGTGAATTGGAGCATAACCAATCTGAAGGGGGAACTGTCTTTTAATCACAGTTGGTATCTCCAAATTAAATTTTCACATTAAGTCATAGTATTCCAGTTTCTGTGTCTCTGCGGCTGAAAAAAATAGCAGCATACCCTAGTACGAATGATTTCAAAGTGCAGTCAGATATTCCTAGTACAACATAAAGGGAAGGAGTAAAAACTGGTAGTATAGAAAGCCAAAGAACCAATTTCATATTTTACCTAGCAGTCATAGTGAGATCTGAAAAGTAAAACAGAGAAAACACAGAGAAAGTAACACTCAAGATGGTTGCCCTGATCAAGCCTGTTTTGTGATCTGTGACTTCACATTCATTTATGCTCTAAATTCTTTTTTATCTTCTATTTCATTATCTCTTCTGGTTGTCTCTGCACTCACTCACAGAATTTCCTCTGAACCAGCTGCTCATGAGCAAAATGAAATTGTTAAATCTCTGACTTTTTGTGAAGGAGGTACACCTATTTGAGGTTTTTTCACTAAAAAGTGTAAATAGTCATATTCATGTATCTTTCATTGTCAATCTATTCAAGTTTTTGGTTTTGATTAAGAGAAGTCTTCAAAGTAACAGCTATTAGAATTACTGTGTTAAGTTATTAATTTCTTACAGATTTTGATACCTCTGTTTCTGAATGTGTTTTTGTCTGAGAAGTGTATGCATGTGTGTCTGTGTGTGTATGTGTATCAATGCATGCATACATATATACATATTGAAGTATCGATCTTGTGCATGGGTGCCCATTCTATTAGTATTACAAAACATGTATGTAAGAATGTGTGTTTATAGCACATTCCTTTATGAGGAAAATAAAACCAGGCTTGAATAGGAAATAAATCTAAAACCTAAACCCTTTAAAATACAGGTTTTATACTGGAAACTCAGCCATATTTGCAACTACATTGGCACTCACAGGCACAAGCTGCACATACTGTAATAGAGCAATAGCTTCTGTGCTTTATTCCTCCAGCTTTTCAGGTTTCCATGGAAATGAGTGGGAATCCCATCACAACGGAAAAATAACTAGGCTATCCAACTCACACCATGGTGCTGGATGTCTGAACAGCTGATACGTGAGGCAGTCATCACAAGAACAAAAATACACAGAATACAATACTACACATAACACTAGAGCCAAAAAAACCAGCCATGACTGCACCTTGAAAACACCCTGCTGGAGTAGGTAAACTACTGCTACAGTAGATACATAGAACTCTGCAAGAATAAGGTTTTACACAATTTTGAAGGTGCCCAGGATATGAATACAGGTACTGTATAATGTTCTAAAATTGATTAATTGACTGTGTCATAGCTATTTAAAGCAGAGCCTAATTTTTCTACTGTTGACTTCACTACACAGATGGTGAATTTAAAAAAAAAAAAAAAGTAAGATAAAAGTGTGTTTTTTAAAATTCTATTAATGTCAATATTCAAAGACCTATCAACTGCTGTGCAAGTCTTGGTTTCAGGAATGACAGACCATTTACAACAACTCCCAGTGTAGCAAGACCACGCTTCTATTTGGATGTTGAGGATTCCTGCCAGTTCTGTTGCCTTTTCAGATGAAAATTACAGGGTTGTATGGCTCTTCTTTATTTGCTATTATATCTAAGATTCATGTAATTTTTGTATGGAGACATAAATGCTTTTTGATTTTGTTAATGAACCGTTGAAAAACAGAACCTTCATAGTCCTAAAACTTCCTCAGATGAGAGGAAAAAAGGCCAAAAAACTTAAGCCAGTTTGAGTAAGTCTCTCTTACCTGGCAACAATTCTGTGCTATTATATTTGTTCATTTCATTGCAATTGTATCAGGCTCACTGCTGGACTTGGCACACTATTTTTTTCTGATCAGATAGACACAATGTTTGAGGTGTTTGAAAAGTGTTTGGACTACTTTTCAATGGGAAGTCTTGGAGTATCCAGAACAATATGCTAAGCCCAGCAGAGAGACTGCAGAGTGGCATCTCCTGCTCCTTATTAGGTGTGCTGGCCACATGGCAGGAAACAGCAAATTATTAATAGGTCCTTTCCAAGTGATATAGTCTGTTGAGAAGCAAACAAAATCTTTCAGACTGAGAGAAGGGAAAGAAAAGAGATAGTGATCAAAGAATTGCCAGAAAGAGGAAAAACCCCCTCCATTACATTCTCCATGAGGAAGAATACAACAGAGAAGTATTGGATGTCAAGAGCGATTGACCATAGGGCCTAGAAAAGTATCTAATTTCTCTATCAAAAGATGAACAAAGCATAGCCTGAGCTGTAGGCTGGCTCACCAAACCTTTGGAGGTGCAGCCTTCCCAGGGGAACAAAGCAGAACTGTGCCTCAGTATAACTGCATTTGCACAGTCATCCTTCACCCAGGCATAGATTTCCTTCTTATAGGTCATATGAGAACAAAACATTTCCAAGTAACCACTGTCAACAGTATTTCCTAAAAACTTAACCGGCAGGCTAAACGTATTATCTTCTCAAAGTGATTCAGTTACTGCTAAGCCATTCGCAAGCAAGAAACAAGAGGTAGCAAGTTATCTTACTTGTGCCTGTATGAAATGTGGTTACCAATTTGCACATTCATATGAAACACATTATTCAGTGTGTCAAGAACATCATACTGAGCTTTGAGCATCTTCTGACCAACGGTGGTACCTTACTAACATTTTACTTGAGAATGGAATAATGATTTACTGATGGCTCAGCCAAACCTACTGAACTTCATTTACCTTTGGGGCACGTGATAACTGCACAGGATCAGGACACAGAACCTCTGAAACTAGAGGAGAGAGAAGACTGGGATAGGAAGGCCAGGATCTTTTCCTGAATGAGATAATTAGCAGCAAAAACAGATTTAGGAAGCCCATTTCCTGATCTAACCTCTCATTTCTATGCCTGTAAGGCATTTTGACAAACAGCAATTTGTGTTGCTAGGCTGTAAACCCAGTCACTGAAATTATTCCTCTTTTGGTGGATTTGGTTTTCAGAGAAGCACCACTTAGCTGTATTAACATAACTAAGGGGATGATAACCTGGAGCACAAGGACAGAATAAGTAGCCAGGAAGAGCTATGCACAAATACTCCCTTAAATTGCTTCAGTGATGAAAAACATAACACCACAGCTTATCTGAGGGGCACAAGTACATTTTAGAGATGGACAACATTTCTTTCCACACAGGCTGACATAAAGTTCCTGAATTAGAAGTGGTTTACCTTGAAGTTGCCATTGAGAAAGAACAAAATGAAATTGAGGGAGCCTCTCAGCCTTCATACATGCAGATGCCCTAGGAAATAGTAATATACCTGCAGCTACATGCTGCTATAAAAGAGCATCTTCAATTCCCACCTAAGGTTCACCAGAATTACTACTGGCTGCTTTGCTACATTCTGGTGCTCCTTTATCCACAA
This sequence comes from Pycnonotus jocosus, assembly GCA_013400435.1. NCBI lineage: Eukaryota > Metazoa > Chordata > Aves > Passeriformes > Pycnonotidae > Pycnonotus > Pycnonotus jocosus. Next base: position 137,690 of record VWYP01015584.1, read on the forward strand.
CAATCTCTCACAACTAAGTGCTCTCCAGCACCTTTAATTATCTGGATTGAAGTCTAAACATGGGCTAATTCTATCTCAAACTGATTAGGGAGCTGGAATAGCTCTCCTATGAAGACAAGTTGAGAGAGTTGGGGTGGTGTGTCCTGGAGAAGAAAAGGCTTCAGGGAGGCCTCCAGGACCTAAAGGGGGCTTACAAGAAAGACAGAGGCATGAGAGAAATGAAAACAGCTAACTTTCTCTGGAGCTAAAGCATGTAACATAAGTCCTAGTCATTTCAGAGCTGAGAAGGGCCTGAAAGGAGTGGAAGGGGTGATGCCCTGTTTCATGGTGGTAGCAGGTGATATAACTGCTGTGGCTATTCTGGTCTTTTGCACCATTGCCATCTGTCCTTAGTTCAATAGTAGACAAAATTTATTCATTGCAAGATACATCTGTGCAGTCACAGGCCAAGGGTGATGTGGAACTTTCCTGTGAAAAAGCAATGAGCCATGCAGAAGGCAGGCACATTTTCACCGCATATCCAGCTTTTCTGGAAATATACTTCTGAAAATTCCCTTAAATATCCAAGCCATTCTTTGATGAAAAGCTGAACAGGCTTTGCTTTTCCCATTTTATAAAATATGATTACTGATAAGTTTCTATATATGTCTTCATCAATCACATGCCCATAACCTTTCTATGCTACAATAAATGAGTATAATAAAGAACAGCAAATGGAACAAAACTACAAGAGTAATCATGTCAGACTATTTAGACACTAGCAGGTGAAGTATTGATTATTGTCTTTAACATTTTTAGTATATTTCTTTGTAAAATCTACATGAAAAGATCACTTTTTGTTAGTCAAAATATTCTCAATGAACAGTCATTTGCACATTCCAACACATGTTATTTTTAAGTGTTGCTTTACTGTGATTTTCTAAGACATCACATTTCTTTCTGCAGACTGGACAAGGGATGGCCACATAGTAATTTTGAGCTCATTTCCTGTGAATTTCTGAACAGACTAGCAGTACCCACAGAGCACACATGCCAGTGAAATTGCAGACAAAATGCCTTCAGGTTCAAGAGGAAGGTGAGACTAGATCAAGGGACAGGGAGAATGTAAGACGTGCAAGGGTTTTAATGCATGATGAGGTGAATTATAGAGAATGAGGCTCTTAAAGCATGAAAATATATACACATTTTATTTTAATTTGATTGGGGTTTTGATGAGTCCATGCATGAAGGTTTGACTGGAACCCAGGCCTGCCTAAATTCTAGCATTTACACTTAGGCTCTGGCTTTTTGCTCTACTCTCCGGTTCCGTTGCAATGCAGCCAGTGTCACCTGCTTCTGCTGCCCATCAACCCAAACTACTTTCTCTCTTCATTTTCACCTCTCCCACAGCAGGGGAACTCATGGGAGGTCAGTACTATGACTCTATCCCTCATGCCCTCATCGCTTATCACTTTTCCTCTTGGTTCTTTAGCAAAAAAAAATTTAATGTAAACCAGACGAAAAGACAAAGCTGATAGATGTAAGGCAGGAAATTAAAGGCATGATATGTTAAAATGCTTAGTAGCAACTTGCTCCAGAGGCACTCAAGCAGAGCCAGGCAGTCTATGACGCAACTGAAGAAGGGGTCTAGTACCAGCAGCTATAAGGACCAGCTCAGGAACTTGGCAAGGAGAGGAAGATATAAGCAGAAGTGGGATGAAACGCCTCTCAGGCAGGTAGGAAAGGAAATACTAAGTACAGGAGGCTGACAGATTAAGGGAGATAGATATGGCTGAGAGGTAAGAATACAAGGGAAAATTGTTAGAAACATTTCTAGGGATGTCTTTGTGGATGTCTAGTGGAAGAGAATAAAATGTGTGTGAAGATTTCAAGCACATGCCTGCACTGTCCAATAAATTGCTGCAAGAAGTCCCCAACTCCCTCCTCCCGGATAGCACCAGATGAGCCTGCTTTGGCACCAAAGGTGGTACAGTAATCCCAGGCACTTTGGGGCCATCAGACTACTTACATTAATCAAAGGAAGGGATAATTAGCCTTTGCTCAGTTATGCTAACACAGTTATGATTTTTCTGGGTCATGAGATGCACACCATTGCAGCATCATGCCTCACTAGCACAGCACATAGATCTAGTGTGTCTGTCCTATAGGAATAGTGCACATGCACATGAGTATTTCCTTCTACTGTTTAATATAGTTATAGGGAAACTGCAAAATCTGTGCAGATGATAGCCAAGGGACAAGGGAAGAGGCAGAAGTGAATTCAAATAGCCCACCAATAAGAAGTACAAAGACAAATCCCTTCCACTGACTTTGCTACAGCTGTCCTTGCTGATCTGTAGATACATATGGGCTCAGCTAACATAAGGCATTTTGTGTCTCAAATGGCAAAGAAAACAACATATATGGTACAAATTGCAGAGGCAGAGATAGCTGCTCAGCTCACCTCTTAGCATAGTCACTCTGAGATCAGTGAAATAATTTCTTCCTGAGCTCCAACTTGTCTAAACAATAAAAGAGCCCCACAAAGCCCTGGAAGGAAGACTTTTCAATGGTGACTCTGTGACTGCCTCCAAAATTGCACTGTATAACAGGAACAGCAAAATTTCACACAGCAATAGTGCTGTGGCTGTGCTCAAGTCAAAGCGATAGAGTATTTCATAAGCCAACAGAAGTGAAAACCAGCCATGGTCTGTCCCAGTATCAAGTGCATACTGGGACTGTGAAACCACAAAGGTGATCTGATTCAGCACTAGACCTTTGTCTATGAGGTTAGGGATGCAATGACTACAGGCTCCAGGCAGAATTCCATAGTAATTTAATACAGTTGACTGTATTTAAGGTTAGAATACAGGAGAATTTTCATGCAATTACAAAAAGTGCTCATTGTGTCAGTGTTACACTGAATACAGGGGAATTGCCATCAAGTAAATATTGCTTTAATGAAATGCTTACAATTAAAATTAATGTGTTATGCAAGAGAGATGTTATTGGACTAACATATAAGATTACCTTTCCCTGGGTGATAAACGATACCCTATTGGATAATATAAAATGGAATTTAATAATGGTTGATTTCACATGAAATGAATTGTGCATAAAAAAACAATGGATGGTGTGTCAATGTATGGCTACATATATGAAATGCAGAATATCCAAATATGAATATCAGGGAAACTTTTTATTTTCCCTATTCTATAAACACTGCTAGAATAGATAATTGATCCATCTAAAATTGTACTATTCTTTAGTTAACATCAAATGCTTCAGAGAAAGGAACTGCTTCACCCCAAGCACTCCTTCCAGCCATGCAAACATTTCTACACCTCATAATGATAATTAAACTGGGTCCTGCACTGTATCTTCTAACTCCTACAGTATCCAGCTTTGATTATGTACCTACTAATGAAAAAAATATTCATACAGCAATTTCTAAAAGATCTTTCCAAAATATATGTAGCAATAAAACAAGGGAGTCAAGCATCACTTCTCTTCACATCTTTTTCTCCCATTTGGTAACTTGTTCTGCAATTTCTGTATCAATAAATAAATATCTGTATCAAGAAATAAAATCCACAAAATATACAGTCAAATTAAGCCATTTCAAAGAATAATTAAATGCAACAAATACACTAAAAGAATACCTGTATCAGCTCCTATACACTGAAATGAGTTGCAAACATACGATAATAGTGACATTTTACGTTCTAATAAGCTTCTCTTGCAAACATGGCATGTCTGGGCTCTTTAACAGGCCGATCTTTTATTGGCTTAGAAAGAAGGAAGGTGTCAATCCAGACACAGACTTTCTTTCTTTCAAAGCATTGGTCAGCAGATGGTAGAAAAAGCAATTCAGATCCTCAAAAGGACCTGATGTTCTTGTTTTCTCTCTATTTTAGGATGCAAGTCCTGTTATCACTGAACAGAATGACACTTGCAGCAGGTACAGCTGACACATGGAAATATGTTGGATCAGTCTCACTAATAGGATCTATGCATTTGCTAGAAAAATCAAACAAATATGGACCATTTGGACAGGCAGGTTCAGAACCTTACTCACAGTCAATTTTCTGTGTGAACATTTGCAAGGAAAGATACCAGATGGCTTAGGCATGTATTACACTGACATGTACATAAATGTGCATGGGTATATATGAAATAGGAAGAGCTGTGACCAAATTAGGGCACTAAATTACATATGTGTAGGACAGGGCAGTGACAAAGGAAAGCAACCCTGAAAGATAGGGAGGAAGAATGGTAATGCTGAATAAAATATGCATTATACATTAGCTTTACTTTAAGGCAGCTAAGTTCCCCACATACATATACTGAGTTGGGGATTTACGTGAGAAGTTCACTTTAACACTGTGAAAATTATGTGTTAAAATGCTCCATACACTGATTGGAAGACTGTCTTCATTGATCACAGGTGCTGATATTAAAATTTCTGGTGGGAGTTTCATAACTGATGAATTGCTTCACTGGGATTCACTTTGCCTGCCCAGCCAAACCAAAAGTGCTATAGCAGCAGTCACCAGCACAGAAGGCTGGTTAGAAAGAAAAGTGACAGCGTCAGAATTGAGAAATGAGCAGCACCCATGCATGAACGTATTGGTAGGAAAACAGTAGGAAGAGAAGGAAAGAACACTTCCTGATAGAACAAAATGTAAGTCATCTTAAAATATGCATTTAAACTGACAGACAGATCCCAGCCTTCCTCCCACAAGCATCCTGAGGTCTCTGTATCCACCAAAGTCTTAATGGAATCCTTAAAACAAAGATTTTTTTTTCTTTAAGAATAGAAATAAGGTATATTTCGAAGTAACACTTTACTGAGAAAGGTCTCTTTATTGAGAAGGAGTAAAAGAGCACATCTGCTTGCCTGCTTGGTATTAAGAATCTCCTACCTAAGTGTACTGGGCCCAGATAGAACAGAATTAATTTTCATCACAGTAGCTCATATGAGGTTTAGATTTTCGACCAAAATGGTACTGGTAACACACAAATGTTCCAGTTTTTGCTAAACAGTGTCTGAGCAGCATGAAGGCTTCCTTGGTTTCTCAATCTGCCCAGCGGTGGACAGGAAAGGGTGCGATAGGTTAGGAGGCAAATGACCCAAACTAACCAAAGACATTTTCCACAACATGTCACATCATGCTCAGCAACAGCAGGGAAAGAGATGGTTTAGGAAGTTACATATCTTTTGTTTGGGAACTGGGTGGGCATCAGGCTAGCCACCTGTGGGAAGTAGTGACCAATTGTCTTAGCATCTCTTTTGTTTCCCTTCTCTCTTTCACTTCTCCTTTACTTATTAAACAAGTCTTATTTTTTTCTTGATCCCAAGTTTTCTTGCTTTTAATCTTCTTTCCCTCTTTCCCCATCCAACTGGGGGTAGCAGGGGTAAAGTGAGTAAGCATTTGATGTGGTTCTTAGCTGTCCACTGGCATTGACCCACAATTCAGAAAATTACTAGGAACGGTTTTGTTCGCTTCTTATAGCTTCAAATGAGGTTAAGTTAAATTATTAAAAAACTCATCACATAATGTGGAACCAGAATATCCAAGAAAAATGCTGTTGAGCCTTACATCTGCCTAGCTTATTTCCCAGTTTTTACAGATGATATCTAAACAGATTTGGAAGGCATTTGATGTAGAATCCCAGTATTTTTATACTTTACCTTCTGTTCTCATTTCATTACCTTCAAGTTATCTTTGTATAGGAACTGATTTGTTTGTCTTTAGAGCTCCTTGATGTGCCATTCCTGAAACAGCCTGTCTCACTGCCCACTCCCCCTTGCCTGCAGGTAGGTTCACTGCTCTTGAGACATGACTTGGTAGCTCACTTTGGCTACTTATTGGGAAGTCTTTGCTACTATCAAGTCCCAGCCATGCTTATTATGACTGCAACTACTTCAAAGAGCTCCTGTCTACTTTCTAACAAGTCTGAGTGAAATTCAACTCTGATGCAGTTTCACAGAGTCGTTCTGTGTTACAGCAGGAACTAAGTTGATTCACCCCAACTTTTCACACCTATTACCTTACTAGCACACTGATGAGCCAGTGAGCATGTGTGTAATTTTGGTCAACCAGTCTACAGAAGATCTGAGTCTTGCATGGCTTTAAGTTCATGTGTCTCTTTGCTTCTTGACTAATGAGTCTTCACAAACAATTTGTATGACCAGCTTCTTCTAAACTGAAGGCTTTTATTCTACTGTTTAATTGATGAGAAGTCTCAAGAGTTATTACTGTTGAGGGCAGTGAAAGACAAAGTGAGATTTCATGGGCCTTATTTCCTTATGAAACCAACTTAAAATATTAGGTACTGGAATTGAATAGTTAAACAGAGACAGGAAAGAGGGCAAGTTTAAAACTGCATCCTACTTTAAACTGCATGACATGCCAGCCACCTAAGACATACAACCTTAAATTGCTGTATTTTTCTCCACTCTTCCCCTCCTTTTTTCAATGATCTCATTTTATAGGATTTGAATGAACTCAAATCAAAACAGAAATGCTTCCATGTACAAGTCTCAGTGAAGGTTCAAGCTTAAGATCTAGGCTTTTGTATTGCTTCTAATAACTTTTTGATCCAGTCCTCAAACTCTCTGAATACAATAATCTCCACTCTATGAATTATAAGAAGGAAATTTCTGAACTGATTGCAACTCTCTAATTCCTGCTTAATATTCATAAATATCATGAGTTACAGTATCTGACCATACGATTTCAGAGGCATGATGAATATAAATTAAGTATTTTTTTTTTCCACAAAATATAGTAAGGAAGTGTATTACCAATCATCACAAAATCATACAACCTCTCTGGAAGGAAACACTAGTTTGAATGTGCTCTGAGTTATCATGAGGAAGGGTCAATGAAGAACAGAGTACTCAGAATTGGCACAGTACTTCTGCTGAAGGATGCAGGGCAGTGTGACACAGTGAACAGAACACAGGGATTCAGGCAGTGCAAGTTCTGGTCTTATCTTTGCAGATGAGTTCTTGGGTTGCTATTGAAAAATGGCACAATCTTTATATGCCTCAGTTTCCCCACTAATTAAACATCTAACATACAGCTTTTAGTATAAAACACATTAATACATTCATTACTGAAAAGTTTATAAAACATACTTTCTCAGGACATATCTCAAGCCATCAGACAAGCTTCTTCATTGGTCATAAAAGCATGGAAAGAAAAAACTTTGTGTTACTATGTTGATGCTAAAAAGCTTGTATCTTGCCTACTACCCATTCAAACACTATTTCACATGCAAAAAGGAAATCCTGTAGGACACTTTCCTAGATAATTTTTGAAGATCTCTTTCTTTGCTTTTCTCTGGGGAAGACAGGCATCATCAGTTCTGAGTGAATCTAGATGACCCTTCACATTTTTTAAATACTTTAAAATATTTAACATGCTCCTTTTCAGGTGTCTCACCCTGTAGAAAAAGTTTCTACTCAGTACCACTGTAGTAAATCATACCAAAGGAAATTATTTTTATTGTGAGCACCAAAGCCAGGTGGGGTGCTTAATGTACCTGACTGAACTGTGTCCAGCTGGAAATCAGGAGAGCCCAGGCTCTCGTAGAAAGTTTTCTGCTGATGCTCATACTTTAGTGCCCATGAAATGCAATAGTAACTTGACAGACAAATCTTCCAAGGCCCAGCTGCTGAACTTGGTAAATAAAGTCCTACTGGATATCCTTCCTTGCAGAGGCCATCTTTACACTTACTATGAACTGTCTTAAATGGACTCTGAAGACCTGCCATGACAACAGCTGGCTTTATCATATATTCTTGAGATGACAACTTCCTGGATAAAATACTAACAGACAATAATCAGTTGAAGGTCTATATAGAGTAAGGTCCTTTACTGCAACAGTGTCATGGATTCGTGAAGGGGCAAAAGTGGCTATGGAACAGCAAGGACATTTTGAAAGTACAATAGCTGCATTTATGTGCTCTAAACCCAGTAATTCTGTACTCTAGTAAGAACAGTGCTATTTGCCTCTTGACTTCACTGGACTGTATCTTCCAGTTGAAACAATGCTACTCACTCATTGATCTAGAAGCTCTGTTGACAAAGTTAGTGCAGAGATCCAGTATTAAATAGTACTCACTTCATTCAGCCAGCTAAAGAGTTGATAAGCAGGAGATGCAATTTAAAAAATACACCTAATTTGACTAGTGGACCCTTTAGCATCAGCACAGATAATTTAGCTTGTTAAATAGTCTGGTTAGTCCAGACTTAAAATTTGTGTCAGTAAGTCTGTATATAAGCAAGCCACATTTTAACAAATCAAATAACACTGCAACTGAAGGCAGTATCTTTTTTCCTTTTTTTTTTTTTTCCAATATGTAAAAATGGGGTCAGATGAGGAAAGTCCAATTGTCATCTCCCAGCAGAATATCTGACTTGCTGGAGAGATTTCAAGAGAATTGGTCTCAATTAAGATTATCAGTTTTCAAATGCATTGCCTGTCCTCTTGTACTTGTCATCTGAGAGAGGTATAAAAGACCACCAACGAGTATTTCAGGTTTTTCATCATGTTAGATTTGTCTTGTTTGAAAAGACTAGCTAAAAACATATTTTTATTTAGAAAAGCAAACAGGAAGAATCAGTAGAATCAGAGGTAGATCAGCCTGGACAGCTGATCCCAGTTGATCAAATTGATCCTAACTGATCCCATGCCATATGGCATCATTCTCAGCAATAAAAGCTGGGTGAAAGCTGGAAAACAGTGGAACATTCAGAGTTACAGTGTATGTCTTTCCAAGTATCTGTTATGCCTGATGGAGTCCTGCTTTCCTGGAGATGGCTGAACACCTGCCTGTCCATGGGAAGTGACGAATGGATATCATATTTTGCTTAACTTTTGATATTTCAAGTTTGCATCCATCTTCAGTATTAACAAAAGCCAAAAATTTTCATTCTTTCACAAAACAGAATTTGCCTTACTGTAAGTAAACAGTACTACTCATGAAGTACTGTTGATAACATGATCATGGCCCAGTGAATGTTATCCTAACATTCCTAAGGATATGTTATCCTAACATATCCTAAGTGACCCATGTCACAGCTGTGCTGCTGCTCTCCCATCAGACCCAAAATGGAAAGAGGTCAGATAAAACAGACCAAAGGAACAATTGCATCAGTTTCATCCAGACTACTTAGCCTTAATGAAAAGGCAAACAGTAGTTCTCGATGACAAGTTCATCTGTCTTGCTGAGGTGTATAATTACAGTCTGGAGTTTCTGACTAAGAACCAAGGACAGCAGCTGTTCCCTCCATGCTCTTTGTAAGCACCCAGCAGAGCTGTAAAGTGACCAATCCAAAGCACAGCTGGGAGCATGCTTTCTCCACCCTATCCCACCGAGGAAGGGTTTGCATGGGTCTTATTATTGGCAGGTCTAGGATAAGGATAAGATCACATATTTAGTATAAGCACTGATTATTGGATACTCTGAACAGAGGGATGCAAAATAGGAGGCTCCCTATGCCATGTGCTATAGACAGTGTCCATTAACATTTTAAAGTGTCCCAAATAGTAATGGATCCCTTTGAGACACACATTCACTAGAAGTGTTTCATCATCTCAGAAGCAATCAAGTCTTTCCAGCGGTTTTAGTAACAAACCATGCACAGTACAATTAAGCCCTATTTTCCAGGAAAACACAAGTATTAAATAACACTCATTAGGCTGGATCTGTTGTCCTCAAGAAAAAGAGACTCCTTACCTGCTTCAAAGCTTCTGGAAAAAAAATTCTAAATCAAGAAGAAATAGTAAGATTCATATTTTTTAGAATTTACAGTACTTTTTCCAACCAACTTTTCAGACATACTCTATGCAAATATAATGATTTATTATGATAAAGTACATCTAGGTCATCAGCATATGTATTTTTGCTACTAACACTGAGTCCAAATGCAATCTTTGTTACTGTCTGGATACTTGACAAAAATTCTTTGCTCAGACTAATCTCACAGTGGCATTTTTCAGTCTTTCATGAGTCTTATTAGTTTGACATGTTAAATAGATTCAATCTTACTGTATTCAATTATATTTTTTCCTTTATATGTTTGCATTGAAAGTGCTACCTCCTCTGTGAGGTAAAGGATATTTCACATGCATGAGAAAATATTGATGATAGTATTACATGCTTGAGGGCTTGGATCCCTCCTCATGTCAGCAGTGAAAATCGCATTCACATTTGTTACTTTTTAGGTGCATTTAAGTTATGTATAAACATCTATCACTGCATAGATTAATGTCCATTTAATTATTAATTTTTCATTCATTATATATCTATTATATTAGGTCTGTGAAGCTAATATATATCTGAACAGATTCTTCCAATTGTGTATTTTTGTATACACAGCTGAAGTACAAAAAAATGACCTCTGTATACAGATAGGATGAAGCACAGCAACTTATACAGTCACTATCGAAAAAGAAAAACCACATCAAAATAAAAGGGCCTACCAATTCCAGAATTTGCTTCCTGAAGTTGCCAGAAGGAAACTTGTGACCCTTGAGTTGTATCAAATATAGGCTGGGAATCAATAACTTGCAATTATTTTTAATTACAAAGATATTTCTTTTCTCTTTCTGTTGGCCTTGACTGTTCTGACTGTAAATATTATTCTTAACTACACAACAGATATTAAACTGATTTATTTCAATACCATGTACTCATTGTTTTTTTTTTATTAAGGAAAGCCCTCTTTACTGTGCTGGCATAGCTACAACTATGGATCTACACCCATACAAGTATGATTGTGTGATTGTCTTCATTAAAAACAACTGGTTTCTTTCTGGAACCATGTAAAACCCTTTGTACACATGGCTCTCACTTACAATTCTGTTTCACAGAGACAAGTGGTCTGGTTTACTCTTTCCTTNNTTTGTTTTTTTTTTTTCTTTTTTTTTTTTTTTTTTTTTTCTGGTTTGAATTAAATCTGCTTCGTGAAAGTTTACTGCTGCTATTTTTTCTCTTCTATATTCATGTAGCTATAGGTTTTGGTTTTGACAAAGATTCTACCATGATACTTTCAGATGTTTCGGAAGTCTCCCCTGCATTCTTCCCTCACTCTTTCTTTAATTCCCTTGTATTGAGAGGCAGTTTTGCATGTACTCTTCAACTATCATTTTCCCCTCAAAGTTAGACTAAGCTGAATCTTTATGAAAATGACAAGCTAAAAGTAGTTATACTTTAATTCAGACAAAACAATATTTATGTTAGGTTTTTGTCATTTCTGAAAAATGTCCTTCTTTAATCAGTATCTTTTGAACTGCACTTTAAGACCTTGAGTTTGTCCTTGTTTAGCTGAATCTGTTCAGAAAGAACTACGAGACTACTTCTATATTAAGTTTTTTTTTATCTGTCCGAATTCAAATTTTAAGAATGTTTTTTCTCTTTTCCCCACAAATAGCATTCCATAGCATCACCTTAACCATTCCAGGAGTTTCTCCTCCCACATCAACTAGAAGTATGACTTTAATCAGTATTTCACAGTAGGACACAGAAAAACCTCTGAAGTAAAGCACTATGATCTTCGTAACATTTACCAGTGTTCTGGATATCAACATTAGTTGCTTTTGTTTTGGAGTGACCAAAACCCATGCATATTATTCTGTCAACACCTTTGAGGCATCACAGGACTATCATAATTGCAAGGCACAATGGAAGATATTGTCCAGACAAAGGATACTGTTCCCTGGCACAAAATGTATCATGAAAATCCCTGAACTCTTGACTTCTCTGGGAGACACTGGTGGTCCACATGGACACAACAGAGTAGAGACTCCAAAACATACCTCAAGCTATAAATATTCTCTTTTAAGTGGAAAGTAATATAACACTGATAATTCACTTGATAGAAATTTCTTTTACATACTTGCTTTGAGGAAAATTATTCTGATAAAGAGGTTATTTCAGGAGGACACAGTTCTTACTTCTCCATCAGCTTTACTCATCAGCCACCTTCTACTCAGTTTGAGTCATTTTGACCACTGTTATCAAGATCAAGACAGGCATATGATGTCAGTATCACGCTTTGTTAAACTCTGTGAGACAGGATAATCCTCATAACAACCTGCCTATTCTGTATAGTGGAATCTGGCTGTGACATTCTACAGATTTTTACTTGAACAGATGTCTGCACCTCACAATGAGAAAACCTGGTAACACAAGAGGCAGACAACTCAGCAGCTCTCGACTTTGGACCTTGTTTTAGCCATACAGCATGTGCCCTTTGAAACTCAGAAAGAATGTACTATATTTTAAATAGATAGTAGAAGAGAAGTTTTAACAGCCTGCAGTTAACAGACTGCCTCCAGACCCTAGTGTTCCAATAGCAGGCAGTCTAAGCTGTGTATGAGTTGGCCACTTGACTGAGACCCTTCCAAGAAAATAAATTGTTGGGAGTTTATCAACTCTCTTTTTTCATTCAGAAGTTGAAGCCAAATTCAGCATTTTCTTATTTTCCTGCCACCTCCTGTGGATTTACATAACTCCTGTGCATTTACACAGTATGAAAAGGTGATGCCATTCAGAGCCAATGCTCTGCTCTGAGCAGGGGCTTAGCAGTGCCCAGGATAGCTCTTACTACTTAATTCATTATTAATGTCTACTTTGAGGTGCAGGTGGGGTTGGTCCTATCTCCCAGCTGCTCAATGGAGATTACCAAATCTTTTCTGTTCTTTTTCAACATTTCTCTAGTTATGAAACTTGAAATAATGCACTGAACAGTTTAGATTTAATCCTTGTCCACAATTCTTGACACAGGCTTAATGGCCATAGAAATAAATTGGGAACACAACTTATGGTGCCTTTTAGTATCAACCAGTTCTAGCAGAACAGCAGAGCTAATAATATGAGGAAAAGCTTAATTTCACACTGAATGCCTTAGTTAAGAATATAGAGGAAATTCGTCTCTGGTAGACACACCAAGGATAAATTTTGGCATTTCTATCAGTATTAGTTAGCTTTTTCGTTCATAAGTTCACAGAGATATCATGTATAATGCCTTGAAAAAGCAGTGGAGTTAAAAGTAAGGTTGAATGCAGGAATTTAGCCTACAGAATGCTTCTGGTCCATGTTCTCTCTAGCTTTTTAAAAAGCTGAGCTACTAGAGATCCCAAATGAGCACAGAAGTTTTCCTAGTTTGTCAAAATAAACACTTAAAATTTCACATACTTAGAAACATAACAGCAGCAGGCATTTTTACTTATGAAATCCTCATTTCAATTTCCTACCTCCACTTTTCAATGTGTCCCAGATTTCCTCTCCCACCTTTCATGAGGTGATTTTTGTACTCATTGCCAAAGCTCATGGTTTCACTCATCTCTTCCAAGGTTCCTGAGCTGCTGCTACCACCAGGGAAGGAAATGATCATTTCTGGTTTTCCACTTTCCACAGTCCTTTGCTTTATCTGTACTAGCCATCTCCCTTTCCCAGTGCTCTTTACACTGCACAGCAGTGTTAACAGAGTTAACATCCTTTTCACCCCTCTCTTTTTGCACTAGGTACTTCAATGTTTTCTCCCAATATGATTTTAACTCCTTTTTCATTCTTCTCAGTACATCTTTGCTTCCTTTAAAGGACACTTTTTGTTCTATGTCTTCCCATTTTTCCTGCCTTTACCTGATTAACCACTCATTATTATTTAGTACACTACTGTTGGATCTCCTTTGCAGCATGGAAGCTGCCTCACTCTTCATGACTGCTCCATTAAAATGAGCTTGCCACAGCTTATGCCTGTTCTCTCTCATGATCCAGTTCTAACCACAGTCAGAAGGAACATCTCTTCTGATGTTTAAAAGGGTGGTGGGTTACAGTCTTATCTTTTTTCTATTTCAAATTCCAGATGCTAACTCTAAGTTGTTTTTTTCTTTAATTTAATCCCTGGTGACAATAAAGATGACTATCATGAAACAGCATTTAAAAAATATATAAAAGACATTAAAAGTAAAACTAAATTTAAAATCAGCTTACTTTCCCACCAGCTATAATGTTACACAATTTATATAGATTTTAAATTTTATCTCAAACATGTACCAGATGCACTCAAAAATATAACCATTTTCTGTTTACAAATACATATTTTTAAAATGCATCTATTTACCTCAACACATTATAGAGCAATACGAGAATATGTGTTACCAATAAATGAACAAGGTTGATTATATTTTCAGTAATCATAATTATTTTGAGGCAATATTAAATTATTTTGTTCCAAAATTGGGGATTAACCATATGCCAGATTTTCTTCTTACAGAACTTTGTGACAAAAATGGAATTACATTCACTTTTTAATGTCTGGAGTCTCTGTTTGGAAGTCTCCTCAAGAGAATAATCTGGTAATCCATTCTGTTTCAGTAGCAAGAAATAGGACAGGAATAAAAAAAGTCAAAAATTTAATCCATTATTTGTGACATGTATTGTAACAAGAACCAGAAATAGCAATTATCATGACAATTTGAGCAAAAATACAGTGGACTCAATATGGTGACTATTTTACACAGATGAAACACACTGTAAGGCTCCAATCTGCAATTACCTATAGATCCAGTTTAATGGGATTGCTAAAGGGAAACACTTATGGCAGGACATTAAGCATGCATACATTTGCCAAAACTTGATAAAGCCAGTAATAAGGGTTAAAATACAGTAAAGAGAATTGATCTGCAAAGATTTATATTTCTGTTTTCAAGTCTTGTACCAATTACAAGACAATAGCCCTTATTCAGCATCTATTAGTCCTATTGATTCCAGTGGAAGTCAGACACATCCAGCTGTTCCAGCACTGGACCACAAAACCTTTGCTGCTGAGTATCTGGATTCAGCCCTGCATGAATATATATCCCTGCAAGGAAATGTAATCTTCTCAATCCCCTTGTCACCTCAAACCCTATAGTAGGTCAAGACCTGCATAATTTAACAGGAGACATGCATAACTAAGATTAATCATTCTAACCTGATCTTCCAAATGTGAAACATCCCAAGTCTCTATTAAAAACTAAGTTCTAAAATTTAATTCAAACAAGTCATAAGTTTCCAAATAACTAATATTGACAATAAATACTTCAAAAGCAAGTGCTCTAGGTCTAAGTGAGGTATACAGTATATACCAGGGTAATATGTACCATTTTTCATTTAAAAATCAGTTGCTCATAATTACCTTGGAGTATCAGGGTGGAAGAAATTATCTGTCATTGTGTTATATCTATTTGTCCTAAATTTATGTGCTTCAAGGATGTTTTAACACAATGGGCTAACTTTAAGAGACACAATACTTTGCTCATAGATACTCAATCTCTCTTATTAATAAACAACATGTAGACAACAAGCATTCAAGTAAGCTGGAATAGAAGAGTTTACTATTTCCTCACTTTACTGACCTTCACTTCCTTAACCAATCTACTCGTGTCTTAAGGAGACTCGCATATCTCAGGTTCAAGGACAGTGGTGAATTCTAAAACCAGAAGTTGTGAAAATTATTTTTGAAAGAGAGCTAGCAATGTCTTTCAGAAAACAAACAAAAAAACAACCCAAAAATCAGTGAGTATAACTGCTTTTCTCTGATTAGATATTTATATCTATTATGCTTACCACCATAACATTCAAGGATAGAATACAAAATTGTTCTACTCAGTAAAATCAGAAAATCCCTATCAGATATATATGTGCTTAATAAATGATCCTATGGGTTAGATCTCAATTTTCACTTGGTAATTAAACAGTTAACAACACCAGAGCAAGATCTAAAGAGGAGATACAGCACAGCAAAGGTAAAGGCTGTTAGGCTACAACTTTGAACTCACTTAAGGACTCTGCAGTACTGGCATGAGTCCAGAGCTTAATTTGATACATTCTGAAAGCCTAATCATCTTCTGCAGGGAAGAAACCTCTGACCATCACACTGTTAAATTGCAATGCTCTTACTCTGTGTTTCTACGTCTAATGCTTTTTGGTTGTTGGTTTGGTGGGTTTTTTTGGTTTGTTTTTTGTTGTTGTTGGTTTTTTGGGGTGTTTTGTTTTGTTTTGTTTTTTGGTTTTTTGAGGGACATGTGCATTGTTTATTTGGCTCAGAAAAATAGATTATTTGGAGGTTTTGTACTCATTTAATGTGGACCACTTTCTTTAATATTACCAAATTAAAACCATAGCCTGCATTTTTGCTGTTTCTAACATTTACGTTAAATGCCTCATAATATATATTGTTGTTATTAAATATTGCCAATATGCCAATAATAAGTTGATCACTAAACAAAAATACAAATAGCCCAGTGTACCTGTCAGTAAGTAGTTCTGAAAGATGTGTCCCTTAGACATAAGTTAGTGCAGTTTTACTCTGTGGATCAGTTTATTTAACATGGTCTATTACACACCTTTCAGTTATAAATACATGAATTACAAAAACTTTTGCTGCTGATCAGCACCAAGAAAGAGGAAAATACATTAAATTAAGCAGAAAATATGTGAAGTAAGTGAAATTAAGTTACTCTAGAAGGCCTTTTTAATTAACATTTAGTGACAAAGAATTGAAATACCTTGAGTGCACTTTTAATAGCGCCCCAATACAAGGTCTAATGAAGAAAGTATTTTTAAGGTTATGTTTTCCTTGTGACAGGAAGATGCTGACATTGTCTATTGCTTTGGAAGCATGAATTTCCTTCCATAATGTTTTAAGCAGCAGTATGAAACAGACATACATAACAGAACAGAAGGTGCTACTGCCCTTACTACATTGTTTTCGTATCACTGGGAAAACACATTCCTTTGTTCTCACTGACTACAGAAATAAACATATGTATTGGTATAGAACTAAGAAGCTAAATTTATAAAGAAATCTTACTCTGGGCAACAATACAGACTTCCCCTCATCTTATCTTGAATCACACGGAAGTATGTAATTGGACTTTATAATCAATCCCAAGTTCCGGTCAGGGGTATTTTTTAATTTTTCTCTATTACAAAACCCCTCAACATTATAATATCAAAGGTCAGCTTTAAAATGTAGGTTACCTACAATGTTTTATAGCATTTATCAATATATTTTACCAAAAAGCAGATCTCAGTTCTCAAGTTCTAGTGTGGAAAAAGTATTAGTCTTTTACCATAAAAACTTTTAAAGCTCAAAAGAAAAAAGCAGAGTGTATTTCTCAAACATCCTGACTCATGTGCAAAACTCAGGTGGTAAAAGAGATGCCTGGGCATCTCAGCACAAGGGAAGAATGCACCCGCTGCTGTACAACTTTTTGGCTTCCCTTTTCACTTCAAACAATTGGGAATGCATGTGTGGAGGCAGACTAGATAGTTACCTTCTGTACTAGTGTTTTGACGAAACTTTCTTTTTTATGGTGCAAAGGTTTTTACAAGTTTGAGCTAAGATCTAAAAGTTATGGGTTCTTTCATGATAGAAAGTTTTTTATAACTTTGCCATATCCCAATTAGAAGAATTTTTCTTGTTTCTGAATCACATATCCATCTAGGAGACCTCCTTGGCTAAATCAGCGGGAAGGCAGCTTCCCAGATGGGAATATTTCACATATCTATGTTTCAAGCTCTTTTAGGGCATCTGAGGACTAGGAATGAGGTAACACCAGTCCTCTAAGCTCTCTTGTATCCTTTAAATGCAGGCCTTTGTAGCACTTGGTGCATGTCCCCCTTGAATCTTGCACATCCAAAGTCCTCAATCACTGGTGAACCCTACATAAAGAGACCCATCTGCTCCTCTCCTTCAGCTGCCTGTGACTTCTGTGTGACAACTGGATATTTATATTGTGAAGGGAAGAACAGGCAGAGGCCTCACTGAAGTCTAGGTAGGCACAGACTTACCATCACCAAAGTCAAGGTCACTGTCTCTGAACAGCACTGGACATTCACAATCTGCATTACAAGTTCACAACGTCCTTTAAATTAGTCATTAACTGGAATATGAAAGACCAACTTCCTGTCTCTACATCAAATTAGTAGTGACACTAAAGAGATGACACACCTACCTTAGACCTTGTCTCAACAGAGATCAAGGGTATCTTAACCTCTGGAAGATGGCCTGTGGTATCTGGGCCTGAAAGATGGCAATGCACTGGGCCTGAAACCCAGGACAAGGCCTGCCAGCTGTCCCCAAGGTCAGGTTCAATGCCAGTCTCCCACACCACACTCCTGGAGAAGCTGGCTTCCCATGGTTTGGACAGCTACACCCTTCACTGGGTTCAGAACTGGAGGGATGTCTGGGCCCAGAGAGGCTGGTGAACGGTGCCATATCCAGTTGGTGGCCAGTCACTGGTGGTGTCCCCCAGGGATCAGTGTTGGGCCTTGTCCTATTTAATATCTTTATTGCTAATCAGGATGAGGAGATTGAGTCTACCATTAGAAAACTCACAGAAACAAATTTGGGTTAGAGTGTGGAGGCATTAAACTGCAGGAAGGTAGGAAAGCTCTGCTGAGTGATCTGGACAGGCTGGATTGACAGGCTGAGACCAAAACAAGGGTCAGGCCCTGCACTCGGATCACATCAACTCCCTGCATTGCTCCAGGCTGGGGGCAGAGTGCCTAGAAAGCAGCAAAAGGACCTGGGTGTGCTGACCCACAGTGGCTGAACATGAGCCAGCAGTGTGCTCAAGTGGCCAAGAAGGCCAATGGCATCCTGGCCTGTATCAGCAATAGTGTGGCCAGGGCAGTGATTGTGTCTCCCTGTACTCAGCACTCCTGAGGCCACATTTCAAGACCTGTGTCCAGTTTTGAGCAAATCCAGAGAAGGGTGATCAAGATGTGAAGGGTCTGGAACACAAGTATTACGAGGAGAAGCTGAGGGAGCTAATATTGGTTAGCCTGGAGAAAAGAAGGCTCAGGGATGACCTTAGCACTTCGTACAACTCCCTGAAAGGAGGCTGTAGACAGGTGGAGGTTAGTCTCTTCTCTCAGGCAACCAGCGGTAGGACAAGAGGACACAGCCTTCAGCTGCACTAGGGGAAGTTTAGGTTAGAGACTAGGAAGAAATTCTTTGTATCTGATTAGATATTGGAATGGGTGGCCCAGAGAGGTGGTGGAGTCGCTGCCACTGGAGGTGTTTGTAAGACTGAATGTGGCACTGAGCGGTATGGTCTAGTTGACATGGTGATGTTCAGAGACAAGTCAGACTCAGCCTCAGAGGTCTCTTCCAACCTAATAAATTCCATGATTCGGTGAACACCAGAACCCATCCAATTTACGCTCTGTGTGCATATTTACGCTCTGCCTCACAGTATTCTTTGGAAAGCCCTCACCTATTTATCAATAAGTCTGAGTAAAACTTCAATGGATATAGTCTCAGAAACAAAAGTGATGCAAATCCAAAATGTAAGTACATCGGGGAGGTCATCCCTCTACAACCACACCTGGTATCACAACCCCTAACTCATTTACTTAAAAATTTAAAGGAAAACCTCTCTCACCATTCTTTTTAAATCTCTCCTCCTCTCTCCCAACAACTATATCCCACTTTTCTCCACTAACTATCCTCCAAGCTTAATAAACTTTTCCAGGCTGTGCCACAAAAGGCAGGACAAGATCATCCAACCTATGCTGAATTGTCTTCATACATTAATCTGTTCTTCTGTCCTGTAAACACTCTCTCCTACCTGTCTGCAAGAGTTAGGACATACCTTAGGTGGAAATCAACAGATTCTCCACCCATGCAACTGCTAAAAAAGTAAGTTTTCTAAAACACAATTTAACTGTACCCTGGGCTCCTCTGCATGAAGGCTTATGCCAACTCCACCATCTATATTCACACACATCTTTCCCTACCCATCTGTTCCTGTTTGGCCTTCCTCCAGTAGTCTTGCTAAAAGTATGGCTCCAAACCTGTGAAAGCAGTGAGTAGGCACCACTGCTGTGCTCACCACCTAGCATGGAGCAAGAGACAGTTGCCCCAAGCATCCGCCAACTCTGAGTGCCTCACTGGAGGATATCACCCAGCCACACTCCAGCATTTCTCCTCCCTCCACATGCTCCCTGGCTCTGATGCCAGATGCCTCTGCTCTATCTTGCAAACATACTCTTGGTCCAGTCACTCTTTCAGTGTCATCTGAGGATGCTCTTTTATATATCAGAAGCTGAGAGCTTGACCCAGGGTATACAGTTATGGCATTTGTCTTCTGGGCTGAGAGAAGAAAAGGATAAATTTCAAACTAAAATGTCATTATGTCCAGAAAAGACCCCTGATGGTTTTAAGACATTTTTAAGAAAACAAACATTACTCACTACTAGATACAAACAGGGATAGTGTTAACAAGTAGTAGTATTTTGAAACATATAATTATACAAAAATTTCTTATTCAAGGGTTCCTGGGCAAATGCAGTAAATGTGGGGAAAGGCTTGTTTGTAGAGTATATCCCATTTTTGTCCCATTTTTGTCTCATGTAATCAACACCTAAAAACTATATTTCTTTTATTTCTCTTCCTGGCATAGCCTTGCCCCCAGTTCCTGAAACTGAAAAAACCCAAAGAGACTCACTAATGTTCTGCTCTCTCTCATTGTCCAAGTTGTGCTGCTTCTCACAGTCTGATATTTTAGTCTTTCCCAATAGTGCTGGAGTAGCCTCTTGGAACAAATACCGAGAAGTTTGTGTCATCCAGAGCAGCTGGAGAAAAGAACTAGCTGAAAATCTATCTGGGATCTAGTGGGTATCTAGGAAGTGATGGTCTCAGGTTGGTAGGAGCAAGTGCTCTGGTGTCTAGGCAGACCACACTGGAAGTGGGTGATGGAAACCCAGGACCACCAGCAGTGTCTTCCTGCAGACCCAGGACTGCAGTTTATCTGGCGCTGGAGGAAGGTGTCAGACTGCTCCCGGATGGTGTCTCAGGCCAATCTGGTGATATGGTACCTGTACTAGAAATTTTCTATTAATGCACATAGCAAGAGAACTTTCTCCCTTTCAATCTTCCAGTGAAGCGTGTGGTTATCCAGTGAAAGTCTCCCAGCACAGCATTTTGCCACCTACACGCTAAATGTCAGCCTCTTGTAGACTTCCTGGAATACTGAATGCTTCCCTGTCCCAACCAAAAGTTGCCCTTCCTGACCTTGTGTGTTTCTATTAGTTCCCTAATCCCAAATTACTTGCTTCCCAACTGCCAGCCCTACCGGGCCAAGCATACACATTATTTCATACAGGAAGATTTTGCATGACTTTGACAAGGTTGTGGTACTAACAGTTCTCCAACCACAGAAGGGCCACATGTCTTCCAGGCACCACATGCTCCAGGTTACCAGCTGCTGCAGTCACTGACCTGACACTGTAATACCACATCACTGTAAAAGACAGACATGAAGTTTCTGCCTAGACCATGGGATTTTTGAAGAAGGATACCATGCATGAAAATATCAAGTGTCATATGACAACACAGTAGCCTAAGTCCTGACAAGTGGTCTTGCGTTGGGAACCTCGAGGAGCTTTTAAATTAAGTCCATTGAAAGGTAAAGCAGGGCACAGAGGAGGGTACATGGTACAAATGTGGTACCCAATATTTTGTGGAAAATTAGTAAAAAAGTCAGAAAGTATAAGAGGAAAACACAAATAACCAGATAGTGAGGAATTCTGGAAAAATTCTGTCAGGAAGGGGTATGTACAACTCTGTTATGTCCTTAGTCTTCCACAAATAAAGATATGAGCAAGGATTGCAAAATCTTTGGCTGGGACTGTGAATCAGAAAACATTTACGGTTGTTTAATAATACAATCAAAAACCAAAATAATTTGAGGTGAGAAACCAAATCTATATCTGAATACTAGAATTTTTGTTAGCTCATCACTGAATCTGATTCACATGTGACAAAGTCTTCAAAAAGTACACAATATAAAATCCTAAACTTGTATGTGAAAGAGGAATTTCAGGAAGGCAGAGTAAGAGATTTCAAAAAACGAGGCTAGCAAGAGACTAAGAAGGACCTGATCACCGGGTAAATGCAAATTCCTCCACCCAGACATTAGAAAAGTCAGAGCTGATTGTCTTGAAAGCAGTTTTGCAGAGAATCCAAGGCTCCTGGTAGACAAGTTGACCATATGTCAGCAATGCACAGTTGTGGCAAAAAAAGGCCAACAATGTTGCCAGGTTATTGGAGGTAATCCTTCTCCTCTACACAGCACTGGTGAGGCCACACCTGGACTGCTGTATCCAGTACAAGAGAAACATGGACATGCTAAAGTAAGTCCTGCAAAAGTCCAGAGACTGAGAGCTGGGATGTTTATCCTGGAAAACAGAGGATTTAGGGGGATCTTACCAGTGTGTATAAATGATTATGTATATGAAATGTAGTGTCAGATTGGGACATGAAATGAAGAGTAAGCCACACTCTTTTCAATGATATCCAATAACAGGAAAAGAGGCAATAGGAACAAACAATGCCAGATTACAGAAAATTCCACTTAACCATTAGAATTGTTGAGGCTATGTTTACTGTGATCAAACACTGGAAGAGACTGGCCACAGAGTTGTGCAGTCTCCATCTGTAGAGACATTCTAAGTCCAGCTGAACATAACTTCAAGATACCCTTGCTATTACCCTGAGAAATGTGTTCTAACTTACCCTGCTTTGAGAAGGTAGATGGAACTATACCTGCAGAAGTCCCTTCCACCCACAACCTATGATTCTCTAATGCTATATATTAAGATAGAAAGTCGTCAGGAAAATGATCATTCTGGAGATAGTAGATATGTTCTGAATATGATTTTAGGTTTAGAAATTGTCAGGATGGTTTGAGGGTGAAGGTTAACCATACTTACTATTTTTATTTATTAGAATATAAAATAGTATATATTAGAAATATATCCCAATATAACTCAATATATTCTTAAACAAAATACTGGATTGATTATCAGCAAATACAAGTTGGTTGGTAGTTTAGAGATTTGAGCAAGGAATCTCAGATTAGAATTGCAAAAATTCAAGTGTAAGGTGATGATGTATCAGTTAATCAAAACAATATTATGTAACAGTGATAATGAGTATTCAGACATGTACGACTTAGAAGATAACATGCAGATTCAGAAGACAACAAGAAACTTGCAACCAGTGCCATATATACATTATTCTTGCCTGGGAAAAAAGAGTTCTGAAGTAAAAATGCTAGCCTCTACCATCCAGCTACTCAGTTTTCTAACACTTTCTGACGTTTCCTCTGTGTTGTCTTTTGTACATTATTGTTTCTTGTTGACATATGCAAAGCTCTCTAACTGAATACCTCTGATTGCTCCTTGAGTCTTTCATTTGGGGTGGTGCCCGGGAAAACCCTTGATGCAGGTGAGGTAGCAGGTGTACCGTTCTGAGCACTGCTTGCAACGCAGGACATTGAATGTCTTCCGGTTTGCTTGCACTTCACCACCCGTGTGCTTTTTACCTGCTGTGCAGTATCTGTACAGTCCTCATTCTTTACTGTAAGGACTGCCTTTCTACCTATTTGTCTACCCTAGCTAACGGCAGGCACTGACCTCTTTGTCCATAGAGAAGAATAAAATGCCACTGACAGCAAAATTTTCAAAAATTAAACTACTTACTAAACTGTTAGATGTAACTAAGTTAATATTACTTAAAGTTTGTTTCCTCTAGGGGTGCTCAGTTCAGGGAGTGTTTACAGAGAAGAAAATGCTAACCTTTATCTAAAAAGGGCTTGGTAAAACACATTCATGTGATTTGGGAGAACCTAAATAAAGGTTCTGAAAATAAAGACTTTTTAGTTTCGTGCTGACAATTTGCTCATTAATCCTAAATTGTTCATCCATTACGCAAAGCACATGACCACATGCCCTGCTCCTCACATCCAAGCACTTCTTAGTATGGTATTTCAGACTGTACTGGCAAAACTGAGCTGGCTGATACTAAAGAAGATTTCAAATAAGCCTGAAATCCATCGAAGTAATTATCACTTCATCTGAAACCTAAAATTATTCATGTGCAAGAGAGAATTGAACACTCTTGTGGAGGCAGACAATTTAACATAACTGGCCATAGTTCACAGAGAGCATGCATTCAGACCATCTCTTCCTTTTGTTATCTTTAGTAGCTAACATTCACAGTCGGGAATATGAGCCTCAATCAACTCTCTGGTCACTTAACATTTTTGGTTTCACTGGTTGCATACACAACACATTGTGGTGAACAACAAGCACACCTGATGCAACCCAGTGGAAACTGTTTAAATTGTGACCTTTAGTTCAGCTAAGGCAATTCAGAGGCACTGAGCTTTTGTCCTTGCCAGGACAGTGAACAGTGCATTACGTATACTTTGGCTCCTTTGTTTAATAAAAAGCAAGCCTTCTGCTGTTTCAGGAAAGTCAATGAATGTTTCGTGTAAAATCCACAAGAGGATATAGTCCTGAAGCATTTTGCAGCTGTTAACTATATGTTTTCTTTTTCTTCACAAGATTGTGCTTACAAACAGTAGTCAAATACTACTATTGCTATAATTGAGACATCTGTTGAAACAATGAAAACAAAAAGCATCACAGTAAAAAGGAATTTTTAAAACTATCCTAGTCAGTGATATAAGGACAAACAAGAGCTTTTACAAATAGATAAGGATCAGGAGATTTTGAGAGAGACTGTAGTCTCTTGGTGTGATGGATGGAGGCGAGTTGCTGACAGATGAGGCACAGAGTGCTGCAAAGCTAAAAGATTTCTTTGTCTCAAGTATGTTCACTAGGGAGAAGGAGGGAAACATGCCAGAATCAGAGAGAAGTTTCCTGGAGGCAGAAAATGAAAAATTAATGAAATGAAGAGTGACACCAGAATAAGTAAAAAGGAATCAGTCAGTGAAAAGGAATATACAATTCTAGTATTGGATGGCCTGTATCCCAGCATTCAGAAAAATACTGTATATGTACATTTTAATTGAGTTGCAAAATAAATTTATTACCATCAATAGAAAAGGTAGATGACTTACCACACTTAACAGAGTTCGTTAGGGTTGAGGGATGGGTTAAAGGAGATTTACAGGCAAAAGACTTTAAAACAGTCGTGGATTAGGATACAAAGAGCAGGCAGCTCTGAAATAAGGCAGACTGAGCACTGGCTGCAGAAGCCAGTATTTTCACACTGCATATCTAAATGAAGCTATATCTTTGTAGATTAAGTTTGTGCATATAGACGTGATAAGAATCTAACACTTAGAATTAAGACAGGGTTTAGATAACTAAACTATCAAATTTAAAAAATGATCACCTATGTCTTTAAAATCTTTACATAGAAAGGTATTATATGCACCTATATGTATGCATTGCTTGGCAATATTCTGAAATGTAACTGCAATTCATTTAATGTACTAACAAGTACAGGATTCACCCAGCACAAACTGAAGACAAGATATATATGAGAGTATGGACATTTGCACCAGACTCAGAATCTGATAAAGAAATATAGAAACACCCATATTTAGCAGTGTAACTTAAATTAGTGAAAACAGGAGGCCTGAGCTGAAAACTTACATAAATTTTACATTTTTTAACGTAGATTTTACATTGAAAATTTACATTGGACATAAGACTTAAGTCATTATGTTGATCTCTGAACAAGTTACAGAAAAAAACATGCAGTTATCTGAAGTGAAAAGATCATTAATGACATAAAGACCAGGAAGACAAAACTGAGGTCAGGGATCACATCATTTTGCACTCTATTACAACCAAGATTTTCAAATAAAAACCAATTTCTAGAATATGAAATCCTATGCAAAAAGGTTTGCCATAAAAAAATGAAGAGAGACACACAGCCAGAGTTGACTACTCCATACGTAACACTCAGGCTTTGTTAAACCTTGCAGCTCAATGTTTTACCATGAAGATATTGAGGAAAAGGCCTTGTCAAGCCTCTAAAGGAGGGAAATGATGCCTTAAGCTTTAGTTTTCGGATTTGCAGATTCTGTGCTGCCCAGGGATGTAGTTCTGAGTCTCATATTAAATGTCAATAAGCTCTCTTCACAGAGTAGGTAGACAAAACAAATCCTTTTCCTGCTGAAGACCAAGGACAACTTTCAGGCCCAAAAGCACAAACAACGGTGGCTGGAGGGAGGAACAAGAAGGATGAAATCTCATACCTTGAAGCTGTAATTGGACAATTAAACACCAATATGTAAATGAACCAAAGCTTATAAAAAATGTAAGATCTCTTGATCAATCAGCCATTGTTTCGTGACCATCCTTGATCCCCCTTGGGTTCAGGCTGTCCTTCCTGGGGTGGATCCTGGAGGCCTCTAAATAAATATCTGCTTTATCCTCTAGCTCTTATCTAGTCTCTGTTTCAGGTCAAACTTCCAAGGCATCACCCCAACTAGATGCCAGATTGAGACATGGAACATCGTCATGATAACCATGATACAAACCTGTGAGTATTCATTGAACAAAATGACTTTTTACTGAATTCAATTAAGCAATTTCTGTAAATTTGCATTCACTAATAAACATAAATGATAACAAATTCAGAGTAGCACTTCCCCTCTCAAATGGTAAAGTTAATTTCACATCAGTGTGTAACTCAATAGTAGCTACTTGTGAAAAGAAATGAAAACACAGCAAGCTAAGATAGTGACAGAAGAATAGGAATAAAGGGAGATAAAATACTCTCAGACAGGAATAGGATAACGAAAATTTATCATGTGCAATTGATTGGTGTTCATTAATCAAAATTGGTGACATTTTTAAAAACCACACTGAGGCAATAAAGTAATATTGATCTACAGACTGAAAGTGATAACATTAAAACAGAAATTATGAAAGACAGAATTAAAATAATCAATAGGAGTCTCCATATTGCTACACAGTGCAAATGCTCTGTTGAGTGCACTTACAATGCAAATTAATTCATGAATATTAACTAAGTCTAAATTTTTCCTTGTTGGAAAAGTCGTTCTCAGAAGTGAAACAAACTTCTTCACCACAGTATCTCATATTGCATCCCCATCACCTGTTGTTCATCACTGATATCCCTTTTACGTTCATTTCATCATCCCACAAAAAGTACCAATACCTTTGCCCTTTAGAGATAAAGAGGGATGTCACTTTTCTTACGTTAGCATATATTTACTTTTGTGACTATGGCCAGAGTCAGAGGCCCCACACTAGAAGCAGAACTGTGAAGGATTGTGAGGAGTTGGTGTCACAGTGTGTATTTTGCCCCGGAAAGGGTTCACTCTCTCCTACCAAGGAGCAGCCCCACTGCTTGTAGTTCCTTTGTGCCAGAACTGCTCAGTGTAACAGCAGAGTCAAAGTGTAAGATGAGAATGTGTGGCACTCAGCCCTGCCTTTAAATTCACCAGGCAATCCCTCATATTCGACAGAGACAGCCAAGAGAGAAGCCGGTAGTAACCGCTAAAACATGCCAGCTGTTTATTTGGCTTTCTTCCCTCACAGATTACTAAACAGCACAGACTGAAACAAAGGATTAGGAATGCTCATGATTTCATTTTGCTAGAAATAACACAACCAGAGGGAGGTATCTTGTATTATAAACTGCTTTAAGTATGACTTTTTTTTTTTTTTTTTCTACCTGTTTCAACTAGAGCAAAGTCAAATCTGTTAAATAAAAGTAATGGAAACAAATTAACATATCTGGCATTTTTCAGCAGAAAGAGAAAGCTTTTACAGTCTGATTCTGAGCCATCACCATATCACTCTGTGCTATGGGCAACAGGAATTCAACATTTGAGTTCTTGATACTTGTTTTCAAGATGCAATTTGGCAGGGCACTACACAATCTAATTAAGGCTCCCCTTCCCACAAAAGGTTGGGCCAGATCATCTTCTGCATGTCTCTTCTAGCCTGGGCAGTTCTGTGATAACTGAAATGTTATTTTTCCCATTGCATTCCAACTGGGTTATCCTAGTACTTTTTTTGCTTAACAAATTTAAAAGCAGAACACGAATGATATGGTAGCGATCAGTGCAGACTGAATTTCTTCATTAAGTAGTGGGGAGGGTATAATCTTGTGCATTGGACTGATCATGCAACTCGCTGCTGCTTTAGGCAGGCAGTTAAGGTAATTGCCCATCATAGAGGCGCTTACTCTGATTGCACGCTGGAAAGAGAAGGCAACTGATTTCCCATTCCCTCATTTACTGGTATTAGCTTTATGTTGCTACCACCAGAGCTACATGTAATATATGACTCTTTACAACTTTGTTTACATGGCATAAAACATAATTTGGTTACTATAGAAACCTTATCCAAGTTTTAAATGTTCATTGAGAACTAGAACAATCCAAGAAACTAAACTCCATTTCTTCATAAACTAATAGTGTTAGAAGTCAATTTAAAGAACAGAACAAGCAGCTTACAAACTATATAAAAGGCATGCTTTAATCCCCACATAGTTCTTGAGAATGAGAAAAATGTACAGATCTTAATAGAAACAATTATAAGCAGAAGCTTTTGCTTTCTAATTGAACTCAAAATGCCACTAGAACACAGCTCTTCTTTGTCATGTTGTAATTAGAGCTACTCTTTAAGCGTTTATGTATGTGCATGAGAGACAGTGGTCTGGACACCTGCATCTGTGCAATTAGAACACTGGAAGAAATGTGGCTGTGATTTTTAGCCTTTTAATGGGTGTAAATATATATGCAAGAGGTAAAGTAGCAAGTAATCAATCCACTAGTCTCTATTCACAGAACAGATGAAGCAAAGACCATATTAAAAAGTTTTCTTATCTAACCTTGAACCATATAACTTCTAAATTATATTGCCACTGCTTTCAATTCTCAGTCTGGTATTGACAAAAGCGCTGCCCATTATAATCACTGATATTCTATATAAATGTTTCCTCTAAGTAAAAAAAAAGTAGTAGCTTTAAAAATTATGAAGAAAATCTGTTATAAACTACTGCTGGCATATGAAGCCAAGCATTCAACAGCCTGCTACATCAAACATTTCACCTCTCAGTTTTTGGAGCCTGCTAGATTTCACTGACCAAATGAAGATATCTATAACACCGAACATCTTAAGCTCATCGCCCTAAATGCTGCTGACCTATATTTGATGATTCTATGATTCTTAAAAAAAATCTTCAATCTGAGTGCATTCTATTAACCCAGAGAATATAGAAAATGAAGCATTTACAATGCAGTAGATCATCCTACCTTGATGTGACAATATATCAAGCCCTTATGTAACAAATGCATGGTTTTATCTCATATCCAAGCAAATGTACACACGTTGCAGACACAATACAATTTTCTTGGGCATAAGTACTTTGGTGTACAGCTGGTCCATCTTACCAGTAGTGTACCAGAGAGAACTATGAAGGAAGACTTTGCTGCTAAGAGGCAGCCTATTAAGGTAACAGCAGAGGTTAACTTCTAAGTATAGCAATGAATTGGTTCTATTCCCATGTCTTTGAACTTGAACCTGGGTATTTTTGCTAGTGCCAAGATTCCTTTGACTCAAATGATTGCTTGTCATGGCCAAATGGCCGTAGCCATTACTGTTGGTACAGAGCCAAAACACAAATGTACCATTCTCCTTTTTCTACTGTGTTGTGTGTAAAACTTGGCAAAATGCTGTTCGGACCCAAACTCAGAAGCTTTTTAGTTACTTTGCATCAACACAAAGCCTGTTCTTTTCAGAACTAGCAATAAAAAAGTTTCCAGCCTTTATCCTGGACACATGAGTTTTGAGTAGTGAGTATTGAGTGACAGCACTAGAGAATGAATGTATGTTTGCTCAGAAAGATTTCCATAGGCAACATCAGGAAGTCCTTCCAAAATTATGTCAGCAATCATGTTAACTTCTTGAAGAACATCCTATTGATTTGAGAAAGTAATTCAGCTTCAACTTACCCTAATCATTGTTAAAGACAACACAATTTCCTGATTTCATACAGAAAATCAAATATAAAATTAAGAGTGTATATGTGGTCTCCTAGGGCCTTGTCCACTCTTTCATATAAGCTTCCTAAGCCAAAAATAAGGCCCTATCTACTTCAATTTTAACCCTGATCCAGTCCTGTTCCCTAGGGAAAAAAAAAAAAAGCCCCAAAAATTTTAAAAACTCAGGAGAAAGGTCTCAAAATTAAATTTAAAAAAGGTATCATAAAAACATCATTAAATGCTACATTGTAACACACCCAAAATATTTCTATGCTTATGCACATAGCATGAGGCACAAACAAGAGCAGCTGAAGGCTTTGGCCTAATCCCAGATATTTTACATGACTGGCATAAGTGAAAACTGTCGGGATGAGTCCTGTGACTGGAGTGCCCTGTTGGATTGGATGGTTCTAGGCTCTTCAGGAGGAACAGGCAAGGTGGAAGAGGCAGAGGGGTGGAACTGTATGTGATAGAAGGGTTAGAACGTATGGAACTCAAAGCTGGCAATGGCACAGTTGAGAGCCTCTGGGTACAAATCAAGGGGCAAACAAATAATGTGGATGTCATTGTGGGAGTCCATTATACACTTCCCAGCCAGGACAATGATGCCAATGAATTATTCTTTGAGGACTAAGGGACGCTTCCAAGTCAACTGTTCTTGTTCTTATGGGGGACTTCAACTTGCCAGAAATTAACAGGAAGCATCACACAGCTGATACAACACGAGCCAGAAGATTCCTAAAAAACTGGATGACAACTTTAAGGAACAGCCCCTAAGGAAGCCATCTGGGGAAGATGCCCTCCTTGATCTGCTGCTTGTCAACAGAGACGATGTCATGAGCAAAGTGGCAATTGGTGGCCATCTTGGCCACAGCAACCATGAAGAGATTGAGTTTAAAATCCCTGTTGACAGAAGGAAAAGTGCCCAGAAAAAATTCTGGACAAGAACAGAGCAGCTCAAGGAACTAGTGACTGAAGTCCCCTGGGAAAATGCTTTTGCAGGTGCTGGGATCCATTGGTGCTGGTTACTTTTTAAACATCACCTCCAAAGGGCACAGGAGCAGGCAATTACCAAATGTCATAAGTCAAGAGATGAGGCAAAAGGCTGTTTTGGCTGAACAGGATTCTTCTCTTGGAAATAAAGCAGAAAAGAAATGTATGTGCCCAGTGGAAGCAAGATCAGGCGGCATGGGAAGAATACAGAGCTGCTGCTTGCCGCTGTAGGGAGAAAATTCATGTAGCTAAAGCTCAATTGCAGTTCAAGGTGACAGAACTGTGGGGGACAATGAAAGATTTTTTTCAAATACATTGATGGCAAGAAGCAGTGTAAAAATAACACCTGTTCAGTACAGGATGCGGATGGTCACCTCACAAACAGGGACATGGACGGCAGTGGTGTTAAACACATTTCTGCCTCCGTCTTCAACACAGACCAAAGACCATGGGGGTCTCAGTGCCCTGAGCTGTAAGACCACGACCATGACCAGTAACTCCCAGTTGACTCTGAAATGGTGTAGGACCTGTTGTTCTAGCTGGATCCCTACAAATCTATGAGACCTGATATTATGCCAAGAATTCCAAGAATTCCAAAGAGCTAGCTGATGTCATTGTAAAACCTCTCTTGATGATTTTTTGAGTGGTCTTGGGAATCCAGACAGGTCCCAGCTGACTTGAAGGTGGCAAATGTTGCCCCAATTTTCAAGAAGAGAAAGAACGAAGACCATGAAAACTACAGACCTGTCAGTCTCATTTCAGTGCCTGGTAAAATTATGGGGATAATTATTCTGGGAGTTATTGAAAAACCCCTGAAAGACAAGGCAGTCACCAGTCACAGCCAGTTCGCCCTCATGAGAGGCAAATCCTGCTTATCAAACCTGATTTCCTTTTATGACAAGATAACCCGCATAGTTGATCAAGGGAAGCCNTCATTTCAGTGCCTGGTAAAATTATGGGGATAATTATTCTGGGAGTTATTGAAAAACCCCTGAAAGACAAGGCAGTCACCAGTCACAGCCAGTTCGCCCTCATGAGAGGCAAATCCTGCTTATCAAACCTGATTTCCTTTTATGACAAGATAACCCGCATAGTTGATCAAGGGAAGCCAAGTGATGTAATCTTTTGGGATTTCACTAAAACTTTCAATACTCTCATAGTATCTGTCTGGATAAAAGGTCCAGCACTCATCATGTGATAGGGAAGCAACTGCCTCATGGGTCAGACACAAAGAGTTATAGCGACTGGGGTGACATTAGATCAGCAACCTGTCACTAGTGGAGTTCCACAGGGCTCCATCCTGTGCTCTTCAACATCTTCATGAACAACTTGGATGTGAGACTGGATGGGGCACTGAGCAAATTCACAGATGGTACAAAACTGGAAGGAGCTGTTGACTTCCTTGAGGGCAGGAACACTCTAAAGAGAGACCTGAGTAACTTGGATGATAGAGCAATCACCATATGTATGGCTTTCAACATGGGAAAGTGCTAGATTCTGCACTGGCAGAATGCAACCCTGGCTTTACAGACACACTGGGGAATGCGATTCTAGAAAGTGGTGCTATGCAAAGGGACCTGGAGATCCTGGTCAATGACAAGTTGTATCTGAGTCAGCAGTACCCTGGCAGCCAGGAGAGACAACCCTGCCCTGGGAGCATCAGGCCCAGCATCACCAGCTGGGCAAGGGAAGGGATTGTCCTGCTCTGCTCTGCACTGGAGCAGCCTCACGTTGAATAGTGTGTGCAGTTTTGGGCACAACGATGTAAGAAAGATATAAACTATCAGAATGTCCAAAAGACAGCAACAAAGTTGGTGAAGGGCCTTGAGGGGAAGTTGTATGAGGAGCAGGTGAGGTTACTTGGTCTGTTCATTCTGGAGAAAAGGAAACTGAGGGGAGATTTCACTGCAGTTACAACTTCCTTGTGAGGAGAAGAGGGGGAGCAGATACTGATCTCTTCTCTGTGGTGACCAGTGACAGGACCCTAGAGAACAGTGTGCAGTTGTGTGAGGGGAGGTTTAGGTTGGGTAGGGGAAAAAAGATTCTTCACCCAGAGGGTATTTGGGCACTGAACAGGTTCCCCAGCGAAATGGTCACAGCACTAGCCTGACAGAGCTCAAGAAGTGTTTAGACAATGCTCCCAGGGACATGAGGTGTGACTCTTTGGGGTGGTGCTGTGCAGGGTCTTGAGTTGGACATGATGATCCTTGTGAGTCTGTTTCAACCCAGCTTGTTCTGTGATTCTGTGATTCTATATTTTGGACAGCAGTAAAACATCTCAGCTCCATCTGTAAGCCCAACTTTTACTCAAAATGCCACAAGATGGCTCTGGTGGGTTTGGAAGTGTCCCC
Source organism: Pycnonotus jocosus (assembly GCA_013400435.1). Lineage (NCBI taxonomy): Eukaryota > Metazoa > Chordata > Aves > Passeriformes > Pycnonotidae > Pycnonotus > Pycnonotus jocosus. The sequence continues at coordinate 170,872 of VWYP01015584.1, forward strand.
TGATTACCACTTAGATGCATGGATGACATTGGGCTGTCAGGCTTAACTGGAACAGAGGGCTGGCATGCTGAGAACAGGCAGTGCCAAACAGGCAACCACTCTCTGCAGCCCTTGCCTAGCTTGTGATTAACATGCAGTTTCTTCAGTAATTGTGATATGCAGTAGATTAACGTATTAGTTTAATGCAAAATAGGTTTATATAAAATGAGGGCACAGAGACTATGACTGCCTCAACACACTTAGTGCACTCAGGGACACAGAAAAGGCTAAGAGATCATCTGTCTTGGAGCAACAAGAGTGAAATTCATAGAAAATTATACAGATATTTAAATGATATTCACATTATCCCTGCCTAAGACCATTAGGCTCCTCCTCCACATCACTCCAACTTCTAACAAGGCTCTTGGACTAGATTGAACTTGTCTCCTTCTACCTTACAGGGACATATCTCTCACAGTAGACTGTCATGATCTCTACAGCATGGCACATTTTTCTAATGAACATTGATCAGCTTTGAAACAGCTAACACTACTGAAATGTAAATTATACCTATTTGAACTGAGCTGAATATGATAGAATCCGCTTACTGGGTACTGCTGAAAGCTCTGCAAAATTCAGTCAGCACTGATTCAGTCACACCTGGTTAATAGTTGAGAGTTACCTCTGTAAGCACTTTTGGAAGAAAAAATTTAGTTTCTGCTACCCATGGTTTGATTTTAGACATGAAAATATATAGTGCCTCTCTTAACAGCTCAATCTTCATTTAACAACCTCATGCTCCAGAAAAAGTTAACCAGATTCAACAACAAATGCATCAATTCCTTTTATTTCTCATCAGTGGTCACCAAGCTAAAGTAATGGGTGCATTATAAGTACATATAATATATAGTAGGACATAAAAGGCCTTACTCTTTCCTGGACCATGTTTTTTATCAGTTCAAAATTCCTCTGCCTGTTTAGTGACAGGGCACACTCAGGGTGCCAAGGAAGAGTGACAGCAGGGGAAGTTGGAGCCCTCAATCATTGTCCTCCAGCAGAGCCAGAGCTGTGTCATGGTGAGAGCAGAGGGCAGACCTGAAACCTCCAAGTGCCAACCTCGAGCAGTATGGAAAGTTTCAGAATAACACAGGACTCCTCACTCCACCTGTTATTAGAAAGGGAATAACAATACTTTATCCCAATTTTCCTCCCGTCCTGTCTCTTGAGATAGCAATATATTTGTCCAGATAGCATTTTTCAGCTCTATGTCCATATGACACAAGAGGATACCAATCTCAGTTAGGGATCAATGTGTTTATGGTGTACATCAGAGTTGAATACATTGTCTCCATTTTTCTGAAGTAGTAATTATATTTTCTTTTCATAAAGCTGTACTTTTTCTTCTTTCCTTTAATAAAATTTCTCAATATTCAGATGAGAAAGCAGGAAGTTATTCATGTCTCTCTGACATGAGAGCATAACTTGGTCTCAGACATCATTTAAAACAGCCTCAAAGCTATTCAAAACTGTATCAGGCTGGCTGCAGCCCCAGATCAATTGCAGCATAACTTCAGCCTTCTTTTCCCAGTCTGGCAGCTTCAGGAACATGCTGGATAACTTTACTAGGCTTCTTTCAGCTTTTACTCAGAGAAGTCTCTAATTGCAGAATCTGGGAAATTTCTTGTTCCCTTCTAATATAGGAGCACTTCAGAGTAATAGAGTTTTCAGAGTATGTAGATAAATACTGAAAGCAAACATTTGGGGGTTTTTTTTGTAATGAACTGAAATTAAAATTCTGAAATCTTTCAACTTGTTCTGAAGAATACAAGTAATGATAGTCCTAAAGGAGTCAAATGAGAACATACAACAAAGTTATAAGTGGTTATACTTGTATTTCTATTTTACTACCTATTCTTTACTCCATCAAAAAACATAACTATTGCACAATTTTTTTTCTTACCAGATGGGAACTATTATCTCCTGTCGCCCTGAGTCTTCTAGCCTTCTGAGTGTCTGCATTCTTTAGTGGAGTTCTCACGGACTTGCATGTAAATCATGTATATTTTTAGAAGTTATTTTTCTCTTGTTTACATATTTCTCCTCTAGGTGGAGTTAGATGAGTAACTGTGATTTTCACCAACGAGGTTGGAGAGGTGGCAACCTCATCCTCCAATCTCTTGGCCCTTTTAGAAATCTATATATTGGAGTCAGAAATTAAAAAATAAGTTCTTCCCTGCCTGATCTCAACTGAGTGCAGTCTCGTTCTTTTGTGTCCTACTGCGACAATCTCCTCTTTCCATGACAAGAAAAGGGAAAATGTATAAAGGAAGGAAGAATTCAAATATCCACAATGATAAAGTTATACTGCTTACTAAAGTCTCTTCTGAACCACAAAAAATTAACAGTCTGGCAGCATGGATAATTACGGGTTAACATACGTGGCTACTGTAACCCTTAGGTCCAAGTATTTTAAGTACACAATGTTTGCAGTCACATATATAAACACTAGCTGTCTATGTCTCTCTAGCTTATAGAGTAGGTTTTCTTCTTGAGTACATACAGAAACATGCTTTAGAAACTTCTGTATTTTTCTCTTGACATTTAAATATATAATGCTGTACAGACTAGACTGCGCATCTGTTGTGAGTTAACCCTAAACGCTTCATAGCCACTTGCTCACTTCTCCCACAGGGATGGCAGAGAGAATTGAAAGGACAAAAGTTAGAGAACTTCTAGGTTGAGATAAAGACAGTGTAATACATAAATGAAAATGAAGCAAATAAAAAAAACCCAAGAAAAAACAGGTGATGCAAAGAAACCAAACTGCTCACCACCAGCTGACTGATGACCAGCCAGCTCCCAAAGCAACAGCAGCCCTGGCAAACTTCCCTCTCAACTTTCACTGCTGAGCATGACACCATATGGTGTGAGATATCCCTTTGATCAGCCACCCTGGCTGTGTCCCCTCCCAACAGTTACTTGTGCACTCCCATCTTGCTTGCTGGTGAGGCAGCAGGAAAAACACAAAATGCCATGATGCTGTGCAAGCACTGCTGAGCTACAACTAAAACATCGTGTTAACAGCACTGTTGTGGTCACAAATCCAAAACATAGCTCCATACAAGCTACTATGAAGAAAATTAATACCATCCCAGCCAAAACCAGTACAACATGGCTTTTGACATTCCCTTGTACATTGACCTCAGTACACCCTCTGGATGGCATTGTCTACATCTGGTAAATAAATGATGCAGCACCATCTGAACAGATCAGCTGTGGTGGGGAAGCTTTATCACTGTGCTGAGATGGTTGCTCAGCAAGACTTTCTCACTGGAGTGTTGTGCCAGTCACATTATTTTTACTAGTACTTGCTCATTCTCAAACAAGGCTTATGCCTTGCCCTGTGCTTGTGGCAGCTACAGGCCGGTTTGGGTCTTTCTGCTGTTTGTTTCTGTAGTTTGGGATGCACTGCTTTACTCAGTGATAAATAAGACTAGTTTTAGGCCTCTATGAACCCAACCACACACAGGGAAGACTGCCCTCCCTCCCCTTCTTCATGAAGCGAGAAGTTAGCAAATTACTGCAGTTTGTATGTTAGGGTTTTACCCCTCCTACAGCAGCTATCAGGTAAGGATAGGGAATCAATCCTGGTCAAGCATACCACTTTCTGTGATGCACTAAACAACATTCATGCTTACCCTACACATCTGGATTGGTACAAAACATCCTGAACAAGACAGTGCAAAATATCCATTGCTATTGCATGTCCATTGGAGGTTGAAGTATGTCAATAACAGTGAGGCTGTCCACCCCAAACATGATTCACATCTCCTAATCCTAGAATGGGATCTCCAACACAACAACGTACTAAGGCATGGAAGTGCACCCCAAAAGAGAAAGGTTATTCTCAAGGTTTTGCACCTTCCTGGTGTCAGTCATTCATCCTCGACTCAGTAGACCCAGACCAGTCTGGTGACTTACTGTTATAAGTCAGTATGTACAGCCACCATCCTTACAGCAGTGCTTCCAGATGATGTCTGTTTTCCATTTTTATTTTCTTATTTTATTTAAGAATTTATTAGATGCTATTCCTGCTACAGTCCATTCTTCAACACAGTGCTGACAGGAGGTCAGGATTGCAGGGATGACCCAGCCTACAGTTAGCACCATGAACCAAGAGCTGCTAAGATAAGATATAGGCAGCAAAGGCTAGGGACATCTACCTAAAACACTCAGTGTCTAAAAGACTAAAATGACTCCATACACCTGTCAGTCACCTCTGAAGGGTTCAGGGTTCAAAAGTTGCTGCAGGTGGAGGGCCATGACCCCCTACTCTAGAGGCTGGCTGTCATGACCTGCAGTGTTTGGAATTTTGGAAGACTCTTGAGGTAAGATCTAGTGTTGCGGCAAGAGCATGTCTCATAGCACCCACCATAGGAGCAAGGTACTACACTGCCTGTGGATCAGCTTCCACAGTGCTGGGCCCATTGGCAGGGCAGAGGGGGGCCTGAGGAGACTCCAGGAGGGGCTACCAGGGCTGTGGGAGCCCTTGAGGCCTGGACAGGAGCTTAGTAAGAGACTAACCTTATTCAAATGGGTTTTTATCAGCTTACAAAGCAAAGCTTCTTTTCCTCTGATAATTCAAAATGGTAAAAATCTCCTGAAGACACTGGCTATCAGAACCTGTATTTGTTGTAGTTGAATTTGTTAACTACCTATTTAGGATCTGCTAATGACAAATTGCTACAGAGAAAAATCAGAAGGCATCATAACATCATAAACTCTGTTACCAGCATTACAGTCATGAAGAACATCTTCAGGCTGTCACATGAATAGTGTGTTTTACTTTTTTCTTCCTTGTTGCCTACAACTTGGTCACATAAAAAGATAGTTTGCACCTCTTGTTTCCTACTGCAGACTTTATTGCAGATTTGAGTTTTCACCTTTGATGTGCTCTTACTGAATTATTTCCAGGACAGCAGAAAATGTCAAAGCTGCAGGATTTGGGGCAGGATGTGGTAAGGTAGTTCCATGGACACCTCTTTTCCAAACTCCATAGGCTTTATATATCATAAGTCACTTTCATGCCATATTTCATACTTGCTACATGCACCAGCATTGTTAAAGTCATCTGCTAGGTCGAAATATAAAATCCCATTATTGAATGATATGGACTGAAAATGGGTTTTATAAGTCTCTTGGCCATATTGTATTTTGAAATTGCAACCCCCTATATTTTAATATTGGGTTAATATGCTGAATAATAATAATGATTTACATTTATATTGGAGCTTTCATCCTGCTGGATTGCTGAATGCTTCCAATTATATGCATACCAGAACACACTGATGCAGCAATCTCTGTGGAAGGATAAAGTTGGCAGCAGCAGATGAGACAGGACCTTTAGGGCTTAGGACAGTATGGCCAACCTCTAGACTTAAACAACCAGCATAGTATCCTTGACTTCACACAGAGCAAAGGAGCAAAATATCTTAGTTTTAAGATAACATCAGAAGTCTTGAAGTCTACAAACTTAGTCTCATTTGTAAAAACAGATTATAGCGATCAATTATGCACGGAGATGAAGAGTATTTCTATTAAAAATACCACTACTGAGGTGGTCCAAAAGAAATAGAAGAAAATGTTGATGACAAACAATTTCTTTTGGATGCCTAAAAACCTAATTAAATAAGCAATTCAATTATTACCAATTTTTTTTTTCCAAAAGGAAAAGGATTGGAGGAGACAGATAGAAAATGGAGGCGAATGGTTCAGAGAAAGTTGATATTCATCCAAAATAAAATTGGAACAGGTCCCAGCCAAGTGACTGGTCTGATTTCTATTCAGTTCTGCCAGCCCAAGTGGGTCCCAGTATCACTATTATGCTCAGTATCATGTGATTAGTCTCATTGAGAGAACACAGTTTACATGCTAAAAGCTGATGGTATGAAGCCTTTAGCATACACCTGCTTTTTTTGGAAACATTTCAAATGTTTCTTTTGGTGTGGGGGAGTAGTGAAGTGAAGTCCTGTCTAAAAGAAAAGCCTCTTTGGGAAAATGTTGTTCTTGTGACTTAGTTTGAAAAGCTTAGTTTTGATTTATTCAGCAGAAATTTCTCCTCATAGAAGGCCATTCCCAGCTTTCTCCAGTACAGATGTCAGTCCCAAACACTAACAAATAACCCTTTAAGTCAGAAACTAAAAATCCTTACACAACTGCAACTCTGAATTTATTTTTTTGTAAATCCTGTTATAATCTTGATGCCAGATTTTCAAGAAAGCTTAGCTCCCATCTAATAAGTGAAGAGTTCAAAAGCTACCAGCTGCAATTGTTGGAGTTTTGTAAATCAATCAAAGATGATGACAGTTGCAGCTATCACAATCTTTAAAAAAATAGGCCAAAATTCATGAAGATCCTTTTTCCATGGGGATAAATTCTCTCCATCTGACTTCAAAATGAATTTTAGAGAATTTTAGGATGACCATGATAATTGTTTGCTGTTGAGTTCTCCAGCTGTTCATGCAGGTGTGTTCCTTGCTAAATCGAAGGAAATCTTCCACTGCATGTTCTTACTTACGTAAGATCATGTAGTAAGTTGCTACTATGAGAGCAAGAGAGGGTAATAGCTATCACAGACAACAAAAAGTTAGAAGAAATTATCAATAAAGAAAGGCAGAGAATAAAAATGTACAGGGGGAAGAATACTAAAATAGTAGGGTTAAGCAACACTTCACTCAATTATTTCCATCTGCATTTCTTACTTAAAAGTAAGATTTTGTGGCCTCTCCCTTTCCCACTCATCTTCTGTCGTGAAATATTTTAAAGAAGGTATTTTAGAAGTATTTCCATGAATAGTCACGCAAGTAGACATCTTTGATGGGATGAAAGACCAGTGTATGTAAAAGTGAGTGCTTCCCTACAAGAATTCTTCATCTCTCCATCATCTTGGAAACTAGCCATAGTGAGTGTTTGTTTCCTTCACTCCCTTCAGATCAGATCATTCAGTAACCATACCACAGCACAAGTTAAGAAGGATCAAACCTTGGGAAATAATTGATTTATCATTTTAATGGACGTGCACATTCTGCATGCCTCCTGAAAATGAGGCACTGTAAAAAACTCAACTGACAGATAATTTGAAGTTTCAAAGAATAATTTCCCTTTGCTTTTAATATTTCACTACCTTTTAGTGGTGCAATTATAAAGCTTATAGTTTTTACAGGGTGATAATCCGGTTGAAGACCACAGTAAAGGTAGGAAGCCACAGGTATGTTAAAAAAATCCAACCAAGTTATCCATATTCTATATAAAATATGAGTCTCGCCTCAGGCAATAAATGCAGTTCCCAGGAGAAGTCCCTAACTTCCTGAAGGAGTCATTCAAATGGTCAACAGATTTTTAAATCAAACCTAAACATAAACAGTGTAACTGCTTTCATTTTAATGTTACCTCCTCCAGGACAGCAAGAACAGCACAAATCCATTTTGTAGCTAACAGTAAGCAAACATTAGCAGAAATACATTTAGAACTAAAACAGTTTATTGAAATACATCTATTATTGTCATTACTAGAAACATGTTTTAACAAAATTATCCCCTATTTCCTATTCCTGTTGCAAAAATGTTCAAGGACCAGTTTCCACTATCAGAAGAAATAATAATATCATCGATTAAGAATCCTTTCTGCATCTTTCAATGTTCAGGCAAGCTCCTTCTCTCCTATAAAAGGCAGGGGTTTGATCTGAGAACACATTACTTCAGAAACCTATTTTAAGAATTGCAAGCCTGAAACTAATGTGGCAGGTTTTAAAGCATTGTTCTAAGTAGATTGTCAGTTATGAATGACTAATGTTACTAATTTCTACTGAGCATGCTCAGAATAGATATCTAGCAGGAAGAGAAGGTCCTAAAGATTTTTGGTTATTATTTAGGTCCAACAATTCATCTCATTTTCCTCTTAATCAGTCACAGAGATTTGATTCCATGCAGGTCAAGTTAAGATCCTACAAGGATTGCCCTTTTACAGTCAAATTAATATCAAATTCATATTCAAAGCTGAATTTTTAAAAACCATGTCATGAAAAGAATATTAACACTAGATTTTCTTACTCCATATCTATGCAGTTTCAGTCTCCCGTTTTTTAAGTTTTCCCATAGTCTTTCTATTAGTGGCAATAGATTCCCACAAATCATTTTGAAAGGACATTGTCTTTGTTCTTCTCAAAGTCTAAAACTATATGTACAATTTCCCAGGTAGCTCACAAAAGCCCTATATCCTATATAAAGCCTCCTCCTTATCCACCAGTGGCAGATAAGCCTTCAATTTGACATGGCTGTGAATGTGACATGAATACACATGTAGCTGGCATCAGCAGCCAAACATATTTGCCCTCACCTCAGTGAATGTGGAATCAGAATAAATAATTAGCTTGCTCCATAATTAGCTTAAGAATTAAAAAAAAAAAAAAGATGTAGTAATCAGGTTGTATCCTCTCACTGCTCCTATCTCAGCACATTCCAATGTAATTTCCATCCAGTTTCCAAAAGAAGAATCAGGACAAAAACATCCATGTTTTCCAATTTCTTTGCACATACCTTTGTTTTCCAGCATAAAACTTGAAAGCAACACAGGTGTCCCATAGACTGATTTAATCTTGTACCTGGAAGTCTTCTACATGTGATTGTTGCAGCGGTGCAGACTGAAGATAAGCATGCCTTGCAACACTAAAGTATATGCATTCGCAGAGGCAAAGTGAAGGCATTGAATATTCATGACAGAATTTTTTTTTCTGAACCATAAGGTTCCATAGTCCTTGTCTTTTTTCCTGATGAAAAATGTATTGAATTATTTGGTAATTACAGCTTTATTTCATTGAATGGGTTGCTGAAGTGGAAAGCTTCTACTTAGCTAGAGCTGCCAACTGTCTCATAGCTTTGGAAAAAAGATGCAAGCAGTTGGAAAGTTCTTCTTATGTATGTTTGCAATGTAACCCCAGAGATGTCTCCTGGAAGCAAGGGAAGACTAAAAAAAAATTAAAAGCAGCAGCCATTGGTTTTTGTCTAGAGTAACTGGTTAAATTTACTTCATACCACCATAGAAAACACTAGCTAATAAACAGTCATTGCAATTCTATGAAAGAGAACTGGCCATAGGTAGCAAAGAAATGAGAAAAATAAAGATGTAGAACTGCCACTGAATGTGTACTTATAGAGAATGGAGATATGGCATAGTCGAACATTAGAGTGTTTGAGGTATAGTATTTATTCCAGAACAACACTATTATAGTATTATGAGTGACAACACTCATACTGAAAGGATTACCCTCAATTCTCTTCACTCTACAGCTGATCCTGTAAAGATCCAGCTAACTGGTATCCCAACAAAACAGTTACAGCTCTTACCAGTTTGATTGTGCCAGCAGCTTCCATTGTAGACATCACCACTGAACTAAACAGGGCCTGGGCATTATGGCATGAAACTGTCCACAGAATTTAATTGCTGGTACACAGCTTGGCACAGATTTGAGTCAGGGAAACTAGCACTCTTCCAGGCAACACCTGGGCACAGTTTGGAGGGCACGGCAAGCCTGGTATTATTCCCAATATGCAATATAGGCAAGGCTGACACATTTCAGTGAAGTAGGAAATTTAAAGCCATGCCCTGCCACTTGCCCTCAGGGCCAGACAGGGAGCCAGGGTGCTTTTTATTTCCTTTGTATAGACATAGACATTGAAACCAATTTCCTTCTGACATCACTATGACTCACTTTATGGAACTCAAAGATTTATAGCAAATATATAGAAATCAGAGAATCATCATACCTGTTGGGTGTGTATTTTGGGGACTGAGGAGGCATACGGAAGATGTGGCAATCATCTTCTTTTAAAAGTAACTTAAACAGGGTTAGACTTATTTTACTTTTGCCCACTAATAATAGCATCTGCTGTATTCTGTATAAACCTTTTTACTACTGATTTCATTCATATCAACTAGGTTCAGTCATTAGCAGCATGGCACAACCCAGTACTACATTCTGCTCATGGACAAATGTGTACACAACAGCCTGCTTGATTTATCTGTTGCCTGTCATATTACCTGCTCAGATCATGTAAGCAGGAGCATTACCTCCATGTTTGGTATTCCCACACTTACATCAGAAAGCAAACACCTCACAGCCCCAGGATGTACGTAGGCAGCTTTACATTGAACCTGAACTTTTGAGTACCTTTGATTTTTCCTCTCTAGAAAAAAATCTGTTGACACAAGGCACAATTGCCCATGCTATTATATGCTCTGTGGCCCTAACCCCATAGGGGTAGCTCCACTGGTTAGCAAAATTACATTTTAAAATAAGAAGAGAATATTAAAAAATTAATATTTAAAACAACCCCAACTTTTCTGTAATATTAAGACAAAGTCAAAACTGAAGAGATATAGTGGAACAAGAATTAGTCTTTAGCTTTATTGATGTTAGTGTGCCATGTCTTGTCATTTATTGTTTTTTTAAAATATCCCATCTTCTCTGTAAAGTATCTCTCTCTTAGTTTACATGCACAAGTTCCATGTTGTTTATTTAGACTTCCTAAGATTTTCTTCTCAATACTATTGGTATGTATCTGTGATGTTCTCATCCTCATTTGCATATGTGTACATTTTTATGCTTCAATGGTTTCTCTGACTTTCCATTCACATTGTTTGAATGACCTGGTTCCTTTTCAGACACAGAAGCCCTGTTTCTAACATGATACAGCAAGTTTAAAACAGCCCAAATAAATATAACAGAGCTAGGAATTACATACTTTATTCCTCACACAAAATCCCACGCCAAAACAACCCACTCTCCCTCATAGGTGCATTGACAAAACTGCACACAGTTAAGACATCTTACATAAATGAAAACAACTAAATTATTTGGCTCTCAAGCATGAAGAAATTCTGCTGTCTTATCAGCTTCTCTTTGCTAATATATACACACACACATATACATATATATATGTGTGTGTATATAAATATATATATGTGTATATATATATATATATATATAATCTCATAAGTTAATTACTTCTTCTTTCCACCTGCCTTGGCTCTTACCATCCCAATCCATGTGAACACAACACAGCTTCACGCAGCACTATACAGACCCTCAGGACTATCCCATGCTGCCCATGCCCAGAGGGCTTCTCCCAAACTCAGTAGAGACTTAAATGCTGAAGGAGCTCCCACCCATCTAGCCTATTTCTTCACCTCTCTGTTTCCTAGGTACACTTGACAGTCCTTCACTGAAGAGTAGTATTCACTCTTTGCCTCTTTTTAACCATTAATATCAGATAAATATAAAAAGAAAATCAGGAGAGGGAGAGACAGAAAGATGAAAACAGAAAAACGTAAGAACTGACTTAAGATCAAAAACCCACCAATTGACACTAAACTAATTCCCCCACCTTCTGAGATATAGATAGATAGATAGATAGATATACACATAGCACTCAAACACTCAAACACTCAAATTCTCTTTGAAGTGTGTTGCTTCAACAAACAGGAGTAGAAACACTCTGGAACTAATCTGCTTCTGTAATTTTGTGCTATTGCTTTATTCTGGTAAAACAATATGGTATGACCAACACACAAAATTGGACAGCATAATGATGTTAAGAACATGGTATTTTAAACAAGGTAAAACTCTCTTATCTCAGAAAAAAGGGTTCGAAGTTGAATAAGGTCTGATCTTTCTCTGGCACAAGTAAGCTTCTGGTGGAAGAGGCAAGCACTTGGTGTGGTCTTGCTATGCCATTTCAAGGCCTTTTCTGTATGTCATAATTTATCACAAAATTAAACATTATCATAGATGAAACTCACCCCTTGAAGAGGAATTGTAAAAAAAGTAATAGGGACAACAGTGGTATGCTTACACTCTAATATACTACAGTAAGGTTGAAGAAGAATACAAAAAGAAAAAATGCAGTTACAGTTTCTTAATAATGGAGATTTTTTGATTATCTTGCTACTTTCTTAAGAACTGGGTTTGTTTTCAACATGACCAAAATGGAAAAACTAAGTTTCCACTAAGTTTAAAAATCCAAACACACAAAGACTGGAAAATAATAGGGCTAAGATCATTCTTCTGAAAGGTTTTTTGTTTGGGGGTGGGTGTTTTTTGTTTTTGTTTTTTTTTTTTGTTTTGTTTTGTGGAGGTTTTTTGGGTTTTTTTGGGGGGGATGAGTTTGTTTTGGTTTTTTGAGGGTTTTGGGGGGTTTTTTGGTAGTTAAATATTTTCTGGTTTTCTGAGCAAACAAAAATCCCCAGAATTTGATCATATGGCCTTACATTGTCAAGACTGGTTACCTGCCAAGCTGGAATAATTTGTTCCACTGCACTAATTACTACCATGCAAGCATATGAAGCAACGGATGGCAGCAGTAGGTTATCATCCTCTAGGTATGTATGTCAGAACTAGGGCAGAATGAGGCAGAACTGGAAGGTTAAGGCAGCTGAACCTTGCCAGAAGACTCTGCAGCTGCCTCTGCCACAGAGCCCCCGTGCCATGGCAGTCAGGTCATGCCAACCAGACACGGAGCAGGTGATGCCATCTGTGCTCTTCACCCCTGGTTCCAAGTCTGACACCACCCAGCCTGACTGGCAGGAATAACAGGATCAGACACTCCTACTAACAGCAACAGAAACACTGTTTTCAGCATAACCAGTTCCACATAACACTCAGTGTTTTGAAAAATCTGTGTTCATAAACTAAAAGTAGTGAATCTTATTATGTTGTGCTCAGGTACTAGAGCAGCAAAGAGAAACCAATAAAGAAATTTAAAATTGAAAGAACTTCAGTTCCCTGGATATTCCTCTTGCCCTTCTTTAAGACAGGAGTGATACTGGCTTTCTTACACTCTTCAGGAACCTCTCTCAGTCACTGTGACCCAGACATCAGGCTCCAAAATTACCTCATCCAGCAACCTGTGCACTCACAGGTGCATCATACCAGGCCTCATGGACTTATGTACATCCAGAAGGGGCTCCCTAACTTCCTCTTCACTAGGGATGATCCTTGCTCCGATGTTTAGGTTGCAAAGAACTGCTTCCTGAAAATCACATTCAGCTATCGCTGCATAAATAACACAGAATACTACACCATTAAAACTAAAATCAACATGTGTTAGGCTTGTTCTCACTGCTGCAACTATACAAAGACCTGCCTTAGGGAACCAGAAGCTATTTAGCTCAGAAGACAGAATTCTGTGATAGTTTGCCATATTTCATGGCTGTATTTCATGAAAAGAAAAGAAAAAAAGAAAAGAATACTACCATTACTAGTTTTATTTATTATATTGCTGCTGTTTTCTTGCAACTGCTATGAATTTTGTTAGAGATGAGAATCCCACTGGCTCTAAGTATATATAGTGCCACAGATTACTGTAAGTCCTAAGCACATGCCATACATTCAGTGAAAAAATTACCTGCTCAAAAGATATCACCATACACAGGTTAGAGGAGCAATGACAAATGCGTTCAATCAAAACGAAGAGAAAGCAAATCACATGAGACTCACAACAATATTCATTTGTTCATAAGCATGAAACTAAATAAATAGGTATTAAGCCACTAAAAATGTCTAAGAAAATAAGGAGTTCAGGAAAAATAAGATACGTATGTTGGGAAAAATGCCTTACAAGTGCTGTGAGAGCAAATTCAGGGGAAAAGGGAAGGTTTGGCACATGAATAAAGATAGTATTTGGTGCATAAAGAAATATTTTTCAGATATAAATTTACTTCTGCCTCTATTAGAGAAAATTAGACCTTTCCTTTGATAATGATGATAAATAAATGACAGGGGAAAAGCTAGGCAGTGAATAAATTTTATAAAAGCTTCAGACCTAGAAAAAATTCAGTCTACCATTTCCCCTGCAATTCGTTCCTTTTTGCTCTTCCATTTAGTTTCTTGGTTAAAGTGTAAAGGCCATTGTGACAGCCATGTTGACAGTGGCAGCTTCACAGCATTAGGGAGGTCAGGCTTACAGGAGCAAAGAGGACAAGAGGCTGCAGCAATGTCACCCCCAGTACAGGGTCCATTAAAGCCACAGAGATCACCAGCCTTCCCGGAAGGGGCATTGTTGTGACAATGGGAATTACAGAAGTTGTGAACATAAGAACATTAGACATTCTAGTAAGGAACAAGCTTAGTAGGCCTGTCTTTTCTGGTTTCTTTTGATTCTGTCCCTTTTTTTCAGCATGTGTCCCAATATTCTCTCTCTTCAGAAATAAAGATGCTTCTCTACGTATTTTGTAGATTAATATTTTACAGTATTTCCCTACTTTCTAAAGCCATTCTGCTTCTGCATTCCCACTTGCAGGCAAGGATCTGCTCAGTACTTAGTGGTTTTTAGAATTCTCCTGTTTCTTGGGCTTCTTCTCCATACCCAGGTGTATTCTACCAATTCTTTTCATATTTTAGGAATTATTGGCTCAAGCATTCATCCTGCCCCAGCATAAATTGAAATCATGTGAATGATAAATTCTCAGAGAAAGTTCTGTCCTCTGCACAGTAATTCAAAGAAAAATTTAAACAGGTTATTGAACTACATTAAAAATAGACTGCAAACATGCAATGTTAATTGATGTGCACTGCATATTTGAACACTGTGCTTTATTTTCCCATTCTTACCTAAAGAAAAGTACAGTAAAAAATTGTAAAGCCTCAGAAAGGGCAATATGTTAAGAGAAGCCTGCTAATATTCCTACTAGACTATGGGAGTAACAGGTGCATTCATTCAGAGGGGAGATGGAAATGAAGACTGTGACTGGTACATTTCTAAAAGTAGTGCACAACAGCAACAAATTAAAATGTATCTTCACACTCACTTCAAGGAAAAGGGTACATTCCAAAATGTTGAAATAGTTTCACATTAAATTAATAGAAATTTTGAGAATACTACACCCTTGATTATCTCAATAATTAGCATAGACCGGCGGAGCAGTGAAGACGGCGGCATTACTGTGCAAGCACTGCACAAATGGAGAGCATCAGATGGCACTTGCCAGGGAAGCTCAGAGTCTGGAGAGGGAGAGCAGAGAAGAGGCAGCCGAGGGGATGAGCACACAGGCAGACTAAGTGCCATTACCATCTGGGTCCGTTTAGGGGTGGCTGGGTACAGACAGATGAACTAAATGGGAAAAAGGATAGCAAGATGGGACACTGAAAGAAATGAAAGGAGGACCAGGCAAGGGAGAAAAAAGGAACCACAGGCATGGAGCAAATCTGGTACACAGAGTCTGTGCAGGAAGGAAAAAATGAATGGGCACAAGAGTTGTTCAGCTCCAGGCAGCAAATGCTCAGCAACAGCTACATGAATGTCATCACTTTGGCTGCTCTGCAGCTGTTTCCACTGCCTGCAGCCTCTGCCTCTTCTCTGCCCTCCCCACGGCCAGTTTAGGGAGGGCACAGATTCTGGGGACATCACCTGGGTCCCAGCATCCTCACAGTACAAAGGCCTCGTGGGCAGGCTGCTGAGCACAAGCAGAATCAGGGCAGAGGTGACCATCCCACAGTAACACTTCCTGCCTTCCATTTTGCATGTAAATCCTACATATGGCTTACACTCTTCCAGTTAATCTCTGTAGGTTACTGCTGTGTGAGGAAGGGATGTTACCAGGCAAAATGAACCATGGTTTAATGTGAGAATTCAGAATGTCATGTCAAGTGATAGCAACTACCACAGTTATCCCTATGTTATTTTTAAATAATTAAAAAATATTGCAGGACACAAGTGTGAAGGAGATATTTTGATTTACTTTAAAAACCACCATTTTAGTCCTCAAAATGCTTTATTCCCAAACATTAATTGGTAAGAGGACAATGTCCAAGAGTAGGTGCTAAAGTGTTTTACACATTAATCTGACCATTTATAACTTCTACAAGTTTGGGTTGTTTTGCAAAGTCAAAACAAAGTTTTATAAACAACATGAGAAACCAAAAAAGCCCACCCCTATGTCTGGCAAATGTTAAATGTAGTGCTTTATTTGTTCTGTACCATCTTTATCTTCCAACATGAGCCATTAAATCTTCTCCTCTATTTGTATTCCTGCTGTACCCCAACAGTATTTTGATCACTCTATAATGTAAAAAACTTTACAATTTTTTCATCATAGTATTAGACTCTAAGCACACCACTTATGTACAGAGTAAGGGAATTTGCATTTATTAACTCTAATATCCTAAGCTCCTGAAGGTAGTATATTATCTCACCAGTATAAAGAAAGGTACTCCAGTTTCCTTCATAGCAGACAGCCTTACTTCATAAGCTTAATTTTTTTTTTAAAACTGCAAGTAACTTTAACAATGAAACTGCAAACAAGCCCAGCTGGTGATTCCCCCTTCACTTTATTGCTCTTCTTCCATTAATCTGTGTATAACAGAAGAGAGGAGAAATCTGGGCAGAAAGCAGTAAAAGGCAACTAACGTTCTTGGATTCTGGAACCATTATCAACCTGCTCCCATATGATTACATATCCAGTTATGAAGACCCATTAGCCTTTGTATGAAGAGGTCTAGGCCCAGTGGCAAACAGTGAGAAGGAACCCTGGGAATACCCTCTGACACCTTACAGCCAGTACATCATTGAAGCTGCTTATCTGAAATCCATATTGTGGATCTGATGGAGGGATTTGGGACCAGAGAAGACATGAGCATGCAGAAGCAAATTGACAACTAACCAATTTCTGCCAATTCTAGCCACAGCCAAGGAAGAGGCTGAATTTCAGAATCTTAAATGATGCCTTAAGTTTTAGCTTTCATATTTTCCAGTTTCCTTACTGCATTAGTATATAACTCTGAACTTCATAAAATGTGTCAGCAAGTTCTCCTCACAGTTTAGACAAAACAATCCTTTTATAGCACAAGAACCAGGGACACTGTTGCAGCTTCAGGCCCAAAAAGTGTAAGTAACAGTGAATAGAGAAGAGCAATCTGGGAGGATGGGACCTCATAACCTATAGCTGTAATTGGACAATTAACCCCAATATGTAAATGGACCAAAATTATAAAAGTCTGAAAACGCATGATCCGTGGTCCATCTTGGGTATAGCTTTGGCCAGGCTCTTGTACTGCCCAAGGTGTATCCTTTGAAGGCCTTTTAATAAATACCTGCTTTATTCCTTGAACTCTGTCTAGCCTCTGTCCTAGGTAGCCTCTCAAGGTATCATAAAGAAAGAGAAGTGAAACACAATACTAAGAGTAAGCTGATCAATATTAAATGGCATGCTGTTTGGCCTAGTGGATGAATCACTTCCTTTAGATCACAACAGAAAAACCCAATTCCTAACCCAGTTTTTGGAATACACAGCAGTGATCTGTGTGCATAGGCCATTAAGCGGGATCACATCTTGAATGTCACCTCACATGGACAGGCAAAAGGCTGTGACTTTGTCCTACAGAAACTCCTGGGAGAGAAGTCGGTCAAAACCTAGCAGTACTCCTTTGCATGAAGAGCCCAGTGTGATCCAGACACCTACTTCAGATCACATCTTACAGCACTCCAGATTGCAAGCTGTTCTCAAACCACTGATGAAAAATGGAAACATGCTCTTCTATATAGTTTGGAACAGTTTCTTCATGTATAACCAGCTATCCTTACTTTTTGAGGTGGTCTTCAAATGAAGAAAAAACATTTAAAGAAATTAAAAAATATTAATTTTTGTTTGTCTACAAACCCTTGAAAAGCTACCAAAGTATGAAGAAAACTGCTGAAAAACTTCTGTTTGAACTGATTTAATGTCACGTGACAATTCCCCTTGGTAATTTGGAATAAAATTGTAACTGCTATATGGCAGGTTTGTATAATAATAATAATATTAATAATGTATTATACTAAAACAATGATAATTAGGAAATCAAAAAGCTAAAAAAGTTTCTGGACATTATAAATACACCATAACATAGGTATGACAAATGTCCTATAAAAAACCAAGACATGTCTAATGATAGAAATTATAAATTTTAACAAAAATTAGAGTGGTATAAATACCTCCTCTTCCCTGCTATGGTAACAAGGCCACAGCTGTCTATGCCTTGCCTGAGAATAAGCAATGCCATTAGAGAACTTGTGACATATCAGACTTCATAAACTATGTGTAAGACATTAAGTGAAAAGGGAATGTACCCCAGGTTAGCACAACAGAGACACGTAACTCATACTGAGTGTCACGCTCAGGGAATTCCCAAAGTGACCTCTCTGACTTCTGATCTCATTCAAGACTAGTATAAATAACAAGACTTTGCCCTTTTCCTCTATGACTTACAGTTAAGAGAAATATATGTCACTGGTCATCCAGAAAAGCACTTTAAGAGAAAAGTCTAAAATGCCTTAGAATCTAGAGAGAAAAATAAACAGATGAACACTGTAAATATCATTCTAACTATATTTACAAATGAAAGTTGCTTCATTTTTTTTAATAATCAAAGCCTAAGTGTTTTACAATTGTTGCTTTTAAAATTATCTCAAACATGTCTTAACATGAAATATGAAAATCAAAAGATAGATCAAGGAAATCAAACCTGCAGCCAAAGACATGAATCAGTACCAGACTTTTCACAACTCTCCACAAGTTCTAGAACTTTTCGTGTGTTTTTTTCCTTGCTTCTTGCATTCAAATAACACTAAATTCCTGCTCAGAATACAGCTGGGAGCTAATGGCAAATCCTCCATCTGAGTGGCTTCAGAAACCATCCCCAGCTCTCAGTGTCTCCTGGCAGCAGCAGCTTTCTGCATATCTGTTTGCAGCATGGTTCTTCCCGCTTTGATACAGGTCATTAGGCCAAGTCTTCTGTTGGAACTATCATTGAAATGGCAGCCCCCAGGAATTATGCTGCTGCCAAATTCAGATCAGAGGAGTGAAAAAACACATTTTCAGATGTCTTAAAAAGCTGATTTTCAACTCCTTGTTCAAATAAAGTTCCATTATGGTCAGGATTCTGCTGCCTGATTGGGTCGAAACTGAATGCAATGAAAAGATTGCAGCTTAAATTAATTTTCCTGCACTCAGTATTTCCTCTGAATAACACTGAAATAATAACACTTTGTATGCATATTCCACATTTTGTCTGAGGAATTCAAACATCCCACTCTCTCTGCAGTAGTTAGAGAGCCTCTCTAGCTGAACTTCTCCTGACATGCAGAGTAAAGAGGGCACTAATCTGCGGGGTGAGGCGCTCAGTGTGACCCTGCACAATGAGGTAGAAAACAGAAATCCATGTCAATAAGACAGAAGCTGTGGGAGTTCATGCAATTTTGGATTTATGGAATAAGTTGCCAACCTCTTTTGCTGAAAATGATTTGTTTGTCCACCCAGCTCTCCTTCTGAGCCTGCCTATGAGCACCCAAGACTCCAGCTTTTCTTCCCATGCTCTGACTTGGCCAAACACAAAAAATGTTTGGTCAGAGATTAATTAGTTCAGGCTAATTTGTTGTGCTAACAAAGCCCCAAGAGCGGTGAGGCAGACCTGGCTGACATCCACTCAGTCTTGACAGCAAGCAGAGCAAGCCTTCCCATGCAGGCTGACACTTGCTCTCAGCATGCAAAGCAGATTCACCATCTAAGTACTATGTAGAAATGACACCCTCATTATGTAGATTAAAAAATCCAGAATCGTGATATTAAAAGAAAACCCAGTCCCGACAGTGACAGATCTAAGCCTAAATTTCAATATATGAATGCTGCTCTGAGGGTGGATATTTGCTAATGATCACCACAGTCTAATGACTCATAACCACATGAACTCCAGGACCATTTTCTTATCCCTATGGAGACCTATAGAAACAGCTCCCTTCTGAAAAGATGCTGGTTTCTGCACCATTACATGTGATTTCTAAGTAGTAAGGTGGGAATAGCAGATAGATTTACAAGGTTTCCTTGTGTATGTGTGTCAGTAGAAAAAAAATCATTTGTGTAGTCTCTACAACTCCTGGTCGGCTAACCCAATGCCTACAGCTTAGTGCTGCATAAAAGTTTGCCTCCTAACTGCCTTTCCATTTTGGCTAATTCTTTGCTGCATGAGCTAACCAGGTGTGGAGCCAATTTTCACAGCTTAAAGAGTTTCACATGGCTTTCCATGCTTTAGAGCTACAAACTATCCTTTAATTGAATTAAACACATAAATTTTCTCATAAATGTGGAAAGAATATACTCTCCCCACTAAAAAAACAGGAACAAATATTGATCTGTAAGTCAGAAACCTCCTTATAGTTTAGTAATAATACCTAAAATTTTGATTTTTTTTTTAATGGGCAATGGTTTTTTGTTTGGTTGGTTTGGGGTTTGGCTTTTGGGTGGTTTTTGTTGTTGTTGTTGTTGTTCGGTTTTGTGGGGTTTTTTGTTTGGTTTGATTTTTGTTTGTTTTGGGTTTTTTTTGTTGCAGAGATTTTGAATAACAACTATTTATGGGGCTTTGAAAGATATAAATAACCAGCTGGTGTTCTTCCATACTCTGTATTAAATAATATGCAGATTTCAGAAGATGTCATTTGAGTTTTATGACAGTTACTGTATTACAGTACCAGTGTGGTTATACAAAATTAGAGTGATAATTACATATTGAGTATGTACAGGATCCTACACTGTTACTTAAAAGTAATACTAAAGTAAGGTTGGTCCTTTGTTTCAGTGCTGCTGTATGGAGTTCACAATACAGCCCAGAACTTTATCCCAAGAAGAGATAACAAGGATGTGGACATGCACACACAAGCACACACAAGCAGAGATAATGTGAATAAATAAATCACAGTGGATATAATTTCGTTTTTCTTCCCATTGTTTTTCACATCATTATTCTGTTAGAAAAAAAAAAGTGAAACAAACTAAAAGCAAAAATTCTGCAGAGGCTCTCATAAAATTTCCCATCAACACAAAAATATTATTATAAAGTACAGAAAGAGAGGTAGGGGAATAAGGGGGAAACTAATGGCACTTGTAAGCACTAAATATATAAAAAAATCTAGTTTATGTGATGCATTAAAGTCAGCCTGAATTATTAAGAGAAACTCCCTTTGTGTCCCTAGGTGCTTTACAATGTCTGTGTAGTCCATATCAAAAGTTCTGAATGCTTTGTGCTAAAATCACGGTCGTTGATGAAGCACAAATTTAAGATGACAGGTAAAAGAGGTCTGTGTGACTAGGGATTGATAATGGTACACTGGGCTGTCCACCTTTATGTTACTAGTTCAAATCCAATCCAGTTAAAATAACAGAAGTTGCTGAGGTCTGAGAGCTGTTCAGTGGCCCATGTGAAATGAATGAAAGTATTTGGACCAGCACCTTATGGAATAGCAGTCAAATCACAACTCCTCCTCTGCCTGTTTTTCAGGGTGACTCCATAGACTTCAACAAAGAGAGGAAAAAGAAGCCCTAGGAATGGCATCTACCTTCTCTGCAAGCAGTAAACACCATAGGCTTAAGGGCATTTACATTTATTACAGGACAGTGATTTATATTGCAGTAGCACCAGTGGACCTTGACTGCTATCAGTATGAGC
The DNA here is from genome assembly GCA_013400435.1 of Pycnonotus jocosus. Classification (NCBI taxonomy): domain Eukaryota; kingdom Metazoa; phylum Chordata; class Aves; order Passeriformes; family Pycnonotidae; genus Pycnonotus; species Pycnonotus jocosus. Next base: position 192,377 of record VWYP01015584.1, read on the forward strand.
TACGAGCACAGGAAAAGATATGACTCCCTCTTCAAAAAGGTATTATACTTATGACAAAGGACAGAAGAACAAATCAACTTTATAGATTGCATTTATTCCTAATTGCAGTTCTCTGTCCCAGCCATGCTACACTGAAGGAAGGCTTTCAGCACCCCACTCTTCCACGCTCTACAGTTTCAACAGACTACAGCTAGAATACACTTAGAATAAACATATCAGCAAGTGATTTTGAAAGCACATTCATACAGACAGGGTATTTGCTTACAACCAGAGATAGATAGATAGATAGATAGATGACATATAGATATGTATAAAATTTCTACTACAGCTTTGAAATATTTTCTCATGACTATTTAAAGCCTTGAAAGTAGCTCTTACTAACAGAAAGCTTAACTTCTGTCTCCATTACGAGTGCAACAATTTTGGCTCTGCTGTTTTGCAGTACCACACCAGACTATCTGCAGATCAGCAAAACCACATCTGATCACATTTACTCTAAAACAGCCAAAAGTTCAATGCCAGATGAGGGAACAACACTTAAATTAGAGGAAGACATAAAGAATATTTTTAAGGAAAAAAGGCTACTAACGGTCACATACAGTACAGCTAAAAGAGACAGTCCCATAAAACATCTCTGATGAAAAAGAAGAAAGTAATTTGTGGGCTTTTAAAACTTAAAGCAAAACAAATGCCCATTTATTTCACATTCTTGGTTTGCTTTGTATAAGTTTTATCATTTGATTCATACTGTCTTTCTCACTATCCACATGATTTGGGGTATTTTTAAGAAAACAAAAATTAAAATACTTCAAAATTACATTAGGGGAATTTAACTCTTTAGGCTCACTGTGTTCTCATCTCAGTTCTCAGATGCTTTTTGAATTTAAAAGCTTTTCAAAATAAAAATAGTTTGGAGACTGAATTCATGGCCCTGCTCTTTATCCTTCCTCCCTCTTATCTTTTTGACAGCCAACTGTCTGTCTCAGGGATCAAAACACATATGCTTAGAACACAAAACAATTAAATTTATATGTTTCAGCACCTATGTGGACTTCTTAGCTTGAAACATTTTGCATTTTCTACTACATTACTGGCATAAATGTTGATTTTGGTAAGCTTACTTTTCAGCCTCAGAAGCATATTTAATCTCATGATTAAGAGCAAGCACACTTAGTAAACAGTACAAAAATTGTAAAGGATTTGAAAATTTCAGACAAGGATCTTGTTTGCCTTATGAGGAGAGCAAATTTTTGGTGTGGATTTAATATGGTAATATGAATCAAATTTTAAAGCATTGATTAGTATCTTTCAAAATAAATTTTAAAACAAAGGGCAAGAGATCTGTCCTTATTTCCTTATTTCCCCCCTATTGTGCAACTATGTAGAGTAACACCAAGATAAATTCAAAGATAACAGAAACTATGTATACACAATATAGCAGTAACACACATTTGTACATGCTGAGTGTAGCAGAAAGACAGGGATGAAGTTAGAAAACAAAACCCAAGAGTGAAGTTTAAAACTTATGAAGCAGATTTCCTGAGATGTGTTTGCCTACCACAACTTTCCACCTGTTACCCCAATCTCTTACATAAACTGCCCCATATTCAAACATATGTATACAATGCACAATTTACCTACTCCTACATATTATTTGCCTATATAAATTATTTTTATCATTATATTGCCAAAGATTTTCCCTGAAAATTGCACGGGATATTGTGCCAGGTCATTAGAATGTATTTTGTAATATACAGTGTAGATATTCCCTAAACAGACTTAAAGATATCTACTGGTATGAGATTAAGAACCACAGCTTAGATGTGTTACAAAGAAAGGAATCTAAGCCATTTGTAAAGAACCTTGATAGGAGAATTTGAAGAGCCTTAAATGAAAAGTAACATCTGTATTAGTGGCCTGACAGAAAAGATGGGGACTAAGAAAACAAGCAGTAATGAGAGAAAAAGAGGGAAGCCCTTTTCTTATAATGCCTGTCTTAAGCTGTTATTATAATATCTGGAGTACAGATATAAATCTGGGTCAGCAGCACAGACATGTCAACTGCATTTATTAGTGGATAAGACTGGAGAGGTGATGTGTAAAAGGAGAGAAGAGATGGATCAAAACTGAAAATCCTTAGGATTTTGGCAGAAGTCACATCAGGAACTTCAAAGGATGAATGAAAGGATTAGGGAGAAAACAAGCCAAGAATGGAGCCAAAGATACAAATCATTATGAGATTTAAAGAGATCAAAACTGATAGTGTGAGAGGAGAAGGAAGAGAACCATTAGGTAGTTTCGTGGGAGTGGTTTCAGCTAACAAGAACGTCAGAAGCCAATTTGAAGGCGTTTACAATAGCACTAGAAATCACCTGCTTTGACACAACAGTGTGCAAAGGGCAAAATAAGCAAAGAGTAAAAGTGATCATGGAGCAACGGGAAGTGACAGAGAGGTAAACAGAGTCAGGGTGGCTTTCTAAGGATTGGGAATGGTTATAAAGACTAATATCCTCTTAAATTATGAATGAAAGGAGCTAGACATGGTCAAGAGAAAACCAGGAGAAAATGACAGGAAGTGTAAGAGAGGTAAGGAAATAGGGTAAAAAGGGATTACTGCGGGAAAAAAAGGAGAGTTAGAGAAGCCTAGATGAGAAGCATTTACATCTGCATCAAAATACCAGTAGAACAGTATCATATCTACCTAGCTGGACAAAAACAATATAAAAACAACAACAATAAACCACAATGAGGGTGGAACAGGGTACACATAAAGATGAAGTCTGTGGAATCTGGAACCTCCATCCCTGGAGACACTGAAAGCAGTATGAAGCTCCAAGCAATCAGATCAACCTTTGAAGCTGGCTCTGCTTTGAGAAAGAGGGTGGATTAGATGGCCTTCAGAGATCTGTTCCAATCTGAGTCATTCTGTGTAAGGACAGAAGAGGGGTAGATAGGCTGAAGAGATGGAATAATTTTTTCACACTTTGTATATGAAGAAATCATCATGTTTTTAATGTAGCTTGATGTACAGTATCAGCCATTAGAAGGTACTTGCACACCCAAAAGTGCAGTAAGTATCTAGCATTATTTCCAGCAGTGTTTATATGTAAGCCTCAGCAATGGACAGGAGATTGCCTATACAAGCAGCTTAGCAGTCTGGCCCTTTATAAAATGCTAGTCAGTACTATATATGTCTTAATGAATGTCAATCACCTTTGAAATCTGACTTCAAGGTATCAAGATATATGGATTCAAACTGGAAATGAAAGAAAACTGATGGAAAAATTAGACATAAATAACAATTTAATAAATATATTTCCTATAAAATCCCCCCCTAATAATGCTTCAATGCTCAATAATTAGTAATAGCAGTATAAGTAGGTTGGAATCCTTTTATCATAGTTGAAAGCAATATATTTCTGGAAATCTCAGCTCTTTCTAATACAATAGAATTTTTTTTTTATGAATATAAAACTTTCTTAGGTTAGTGATCACACTCACATTTCAATGCCTTTTGCCACTCTGGAAAAGACTAGATAGGCTAACAATACGGGATCTAGACAAATCTTTCATCAAGATTAGATTCACTCTTTGACATAAGAGACTAGTACAATGGGCCATGTGAGTAGATCAAAATCCCAGACTCCATGAGGATTTTGGAATTTTATGAGAAAGGAAGTACAACAGCAGTGCCAGGAATGTGTTGTGACAGAATGTTTGATTTTCCAGGTTATTTAACACTGCACTTCTTCAAGGAAGGAACAGTTGGAGGAGAAGACCTGCATTTCTGAATGCTGCATTTCTTTTTGCTGTAAATTATACCTTACATATGTGTGCTGCCAACCAAAATGCATGTTCTGAAGTTTCAATGTCAAACAGCTAAAAGTATAAACTGGAGACCAGATTCCTGACTATGCAGAAGAGAGCCAGGATCACAACTGCAGTGTAACATCTTCTACAGCAGAATTCATAGAGTTTAGAGCAATTTAGGGGCTGCTCTAATCTCTTCCAGATGCTCACAGCTGTCACAGGATTATTGTTCCTTGGTTGTACAATGAGTATATTCCCTACCAATTATTAAAGGTAGAAGAAATGGTGATTGGAAGCATATCTGAATGGAATATAATCTGCTCTTTTGGTAAACTGAAGATTCATGTTCTTTCAAATTAAACATTAAGAAAAAAGTAGAGCTACTATTTCTAATCTCTAAGAACCATTGGTAGAGTTTTACTTCAAGTTTGCAGCAAGTTTTACTGCCAATTATTCAAAAATATACATTTCTCAGAGGTATCCTGTAAAATAAAAGGTCTCTAACTAATAACATCATGAAAACTAAGTGGCACATGATCTTAATCAAATTAGGATGCATAGGTGTAGTAAAATGCTGTACCTTCCACATTCTGTATCAACACAATCAAAGCTGTTTATTTAAGTAACAAAGGCTTATTTTCTGATGTTAACATCTCTTGTCTTTAACAACTCAAGAATTGGCATGTGACTCCAGCAGAACAATGAACTTCCCACCAAATGATGCTAAATAAAGAATATTTGCTTTTCAAAGGTTTACCTAAGTACATAGAACTGTTTAGGTTAAAAAAGACCTTTAAAATCATCAAGTCCTCACATTAGCTCAGTATTGCCAAGTCCACTACTAAACCATGTCCCTAAATTCCTCATCTACACATCTTTTGAGCACCTCCAGGGATGGTGATTCGACCACTTCCCTTAGCAGCCATCTATGGAAAAGGAGAAAGGCAGGTAATGTATGAAAAATACTTTCAGTTGAACACAAGCCTTCTGACTGAGGAAAATACTCTTTTGTATCAATATGTATTTCATTTTATTTCCCCCAGTTTTAGCTTGGTTTATACTCAAGTACGTACTAGGCATCACAGAAACAAAACAGATAACAGTGTTGCACATCATTATGGAGTGTAAACTCAGTTATGATGGACCCCAAGCATCCTAAAGCTTCTTTAAGAACTGGAAAAGATTCTGTCTTTTACTTTGCAGAAGATGAAAGAGCTTTGAGATCTTAGATATCCTTGGCACTGATAAACAGAGTAGTCACTGAGGGACTACTCACATAAGTAAGGTTGTTGAATCAGGCTCATCATTCTTAATTTTTAAAAAATTGCTTTCCACATTCAGAACAAATGAGCAGAAAATTTGGCCTGTTTTTTTATTAAAAATGTAGAAGTTTGAACTCAAACATGTTTGTCAGGATAAAAAAGATTCTGTAAAGTAATATTTCTACTTAATGTTGTGCCACATGTGAAATTATGCCTTTAACATGCAGATTTGTACTAAGATAGTGGGAGGACAGCATTTACTAGCTCCTAGAAAATTCATTATTTTTCTACATTTATCATATTCCTGGTCCACAGCTACATTTTAAGCCATGATTTAGCAAGAAATACAGCCAGCACGACACTTTGTCCCATTTTTCTCCACCGTATATGAAGTAGACTGATTTTGCCTGTCTCCAGTCTACTTTGTTCAGAGAAGAGTTTAGTCTTGCTCACTATTTTTCTGACGACTCATTTTCTTGACTGCCAGCTCATAGCAGCTGGAATCTACAAAATTCCAACTTCCTGGAGAAAAAAGGAATTAATGCTGCTTTTCCTAGTTGTCCAGTGTGACCTAGCATGGATCTGCCCTTAGCTCTATAAAGCTATTCTGAGTTACCTCTACAAAGTTCTGATCTATTTGTCATGCCCTGTTAGTCAATATTTAAGATCAGTGTGAATTGGGAAATGTTCGAGGTTCGTAAAGCTGAGTGAGGTGGTGGTCAAGACTGTCAAGGCTGTAATTGATCTGGGCTTTACACATTTTTTGTTTTAACCCTTCATAGGAAAATCAGTTAATTGTGACAGCACATAAACCTACATCGTTATCCTCTGTGTAAGCTGGAAACTGGCCACGCTTTTTTACGCAGGTCTTGCAGAAAGAAAACAGCCTCAACCCACTTCCACAGAGGTCCAATTTTGCTGTTTGAACAGTTCCTTCCCAGAAGGCAGGCAGGTCTTCTTGTAGTAGAATTAACTTGGCAATAATTTTAAAATATCTGAGCACAGACAGCTACAGAATATGTCCCTAAATATACACACTTTGAGCAACAAAGCAGTGAGGACACACTACTATCAACAGAGCTTGCACTTAGCTTGGGCTAACCCAACTATGAAGACAAACAGGACATTGTAAAGCATAATGAGTACAGGCATGGTCAGTGCCAAGCTGTTTCTCTCTGTTACAGCCAAGCTCTTCCTAACTCCACAAATAATTCCTCTTGAGTTAGGAACATGCCATTCAGATCAAAGAAGTACTTCACACAACTAAGAGACTCCTGCTGAGAAAACAGGTGATATTTTTTCTTCTCCATAATATATTTGCACTAAATTTGACTGTTACTTCATTCATCTTGTCATTGGTACATGCACTCTCAATGCTCCACCACCCTGATGCAGCCCAGAAGACCTTTTATATTGACTTGAGGCAGACAGCTCAAAGAGAGAAGCTACTGTGCGTAGTGCGCAAATTTAAAGTATAAGGGCAAGACAGAGGAAATTCTGGAGGAACAGGAGCAATGAATATGAAAATATGAAATATGAGCAGTAGTGAGGAGCTGTGAGAAAGGTAATACAAACCATGAAAGCATCAACATTACTAAAGGGGAGGGGAAGATAATAAAACAATGAGAACTGTGCAAACAAAGGTTTGGAAAAATTCAGTTATCTTAGGTTTAAAACTCCCCAGTCTATCAATGACAGTTCTCATATGAGACATACCATCAGTATTACAGTACTCATACAATCCATAATACTACACCAGGTTCAGTATAATTATTTTTTTCCTTCTTTCTATGGTATCTGTGAAGCAACTATTTTAATACCTGAGACAGTGCTATTCCCATTTTATTGATAAGGAACTGTGTCGCAGAGCAACAAGAGCAGACCGATGTGAGCAAGGCAGGGAACTGAGAACAAATCTCCCATAATTATTCTAATAAATCTAACCATCATTATTGTCTTGCCCCAAGTCCAATATCCCTGTCCTCATTTAAAATACTTCCCACTGACTACAATATGAAGTTTAGGCTGTTCTGGCACCTATTTTTCCCCAATCTTTTATTGATCATGTGCTCTTCCAAGTTTCTTGCCAGGAAAAGAATAAGGCATCAAGACAACAAAGCAAAGTGCAACAGAGTAAAAGAGCCAGAAACTAGAATAAGCAGAGGGCAGTCTTGGGAGGCTTGTAAAACATTTTGCACTTTGAAAGTATGGAAATTAAACACAATAATTAAACAATGGCAAGTGAGTTTTTTCCAGTGCAACCTTGTTTCCTTTTATATAGGATACCACTTTTCACATTAAGATATTAGCTCAGTCCCTCTCGGAGCTGGTTAGAAATTCTAAAGATATTTCAGAAGTTATGAAACTTATGAAGGACAGAGATAAATGCACCAATGTGTGATATTTTAAATTTAAGTTTAAATAATGAATAGGCCCCAGCTATAAAGTGACTCAAGAGTATGCAGCCTGTGTTAAGCAAGATGACACTAGATAAACTAGTGATCCCTTCTACATTCAAATCTTACATGAGTGTGCAAAAAGTAAACTGAATAGTATTTGGCACTATACAATTCCCACAAATTAATACTGCTGCATTTTTCTGCATAGGTTCTGTCCAAGTAATTACATTATATTAAGATTCTGCTGAAGAGATTAACCTGCCCAGTTGTTACTGGGATGTGTTCAGAGGGGCATCTGCAACTCAAATAAACCTAATAAATAACTAGGTTTAATTTCAGTGCTGAACTCTGGGGTTGCACCCATGCAACATCCCAAAAGTCTGGTTTCATCTAGCAGAAACTATCTGGATTGAAGACTGATGATCAGTTAAAGTATGACCAGCAATGGAGGAAAAAAAGCAGAAATGCCTAAGTAGAAGCAGATGTGATATGTATCCAGCAGGACTAGAAAAGTTTGGTTGGACTAGGATCAAGTCTTGAATATCAGTCATGGATGCATTGCTTCTGTCTAAATATTTTGATTTAAGTCCAAATTTTCAGCAAAGAAATTAGGCTGATGTAAGTTGTCCTAGAGTGAGCAGAGGCTCTGCTCCCAAATTTACATAGCAGTAAATTTCATAGCAGTTTTGGAACAGGAATGGAAAGAAACAAATGATAGATGGTAGAAGGTACAGAAACTGAAAACACACCTTGAAAATAAGTTCTGCCTGGAGAGCCAGTGGGAATGAGAAAGATGTACATAAGCCTGGGGATTCAGCCCTGGAGGAATGTGGGATGAAGACATACAGACAACTGACTGTAGAAAGATACTGAAGACAGGAGGTAAAGAACAAGTACTTACACTATGCTTATGGTAAAAAAAAAGAACATGGGACAAGAACCCAGTGGGGCTGTGAAAAACAGAACTGTTCTCCTTAGGACACAGAAATGGGTTATGCTCAGAATTCTAACAAATAGTGAACAGGGGTAGGAAAGGTCACTGAGAACTGAGCAGAGAATCAATAATGACTAAAATTCCCTTTTGGGTCTTCTGGAAACCAAATTTCAGTTTCTCATTATTTATGTGCCATCAGAAAATATCTGTGCAATCTGATGGTAGTGAAAATAGGTATCTTGCATCTTACTCCTTCAGCAGTAGCTTTTGCAAAATATTATTCCATGCAATTTGTTTAATAGAACAATGGTACAACATTGTGTGGGGGATTTTAAGGTTATAACCATCTCACAATTCAGACAGGGGTTGAGACATTCTCAGAAGTTTCTATTTTAAAATGGTAAGTGTGCTTTCCCTCTGTCTCTATTTCCGTCTTTCTCACTTTCCTTCTTTCTCACGTGGATACATTTTCAAAACTTTTTTAACATGATCAAATCCAGAACAAAGGTGCCAAAAGTGCCAGGTTTCCTATATAACCAAATTTTCCATCTTGTGAATGAGCATGGAGACTAATGGCATGACTCATATCTATTGTCCCCAGAACACACCTGCCACATACAGTGCACAAGATGCCCCTGCTGCAAGGATAAATCAGAACTGTGTACTGTAGATGGTTCACTTGGTAAAGAATTTTGAAGATATGCACTAAAAATGGGACAGCATTACAACAAGAAGGAGAATAGTTAGAGTACTTGGATGTCCGTCTAGAAAGCAGGATTCTATCTTTCCTTGACATGAAGTTTCCATTATAGTAATTCAAACCAGCTTTTTCACAGGTGGTCACTGAAAGTATATTCTTCTTTTCCCATGTGGTTCACTGAGACGAGGCATTTGAATTTGCAGAAGAGATGAACGTTTAGAGACATTCATAGCTGGAGACAGGAAGACCTGAGATGGGAGTGTTTCATGTGACAGTAATGAGTCAAGGCTTTTGGACCTCAGCAGGTCAGGATGGTTCTGCAGATCAGTGGCAGTTTTTGAACACAGTACTCTGGGCCATGGTTCCCCAGCCATAAACTGGAAATCATACTGTCTGCCAATCCCAGAGGCCTGCAGTAATGCTAATTTAATGTCTGCTCATCACCTTGTCACCATCGTGATCCTAGGAAAATTCCAAAAGGAAATTAATAATAATTAATAACTATATCTCCTGAGCAAGGCTTAAATATTCTATAGTAAACAAGGTGTGAGGCCACACATAAATCAATATAATGAAAACAAAATATGGAACAGCTGCTCATTAAATGACTATCATATATTCTGTGAACTGAATGAGGAAAAGATTTTGCAAGAAAAAACAATATGTGATCATGTAATTAAACAAGTCTTCACAATGCATATGCATGGGGGAGATTAAATTAACTCGCCTTAACAAAGTTAATTCTGGCACGTATTAGCTTTAGAGTGTTTGGACTCTTTAATATAGATTTTTCACACACAATATGAAATAACTGAACATCCAGCTGAGATCTGATTAAAGGACATATATTAGCCATCTGTATTTTATTCATCCCATTCAAAACAGAATTTACTTTTGACTATTGGAAATGCAATGCAGGAATGAGTTATAACAACTGGAATACAGGAATGACTATTTCATTACCAATCATTCCTATTTTCTACAGAAAGTTTTGATTTTAGCCAAAAACTTGCTTTAATATCATAAATGACAAAAAAGCATGTTAGAGATCATCTTCTATATAATATGCTATAGCGCAGTAGTTCCTGCAGGTGACCATTGTCCCTTAAATTAATTAAAGTACATGAATTCAAGACAAAATTTATGAATGATTCTCACAAGTACATTCAACTTCTATTAACTTCAAGATGTGTAGAGCTATCACATGGCTCTTTTTATCACTTCTGCTCAAACACATGCAAGTGTAAGCCAAATCAAACCTTTGCCTCCATTTTTCTTATATGGATGTGACCTTCTCTTCGTGAAAACCACAGGCTCCTTGTGTACATATGGGTAGATAAATATGGGTATCTGTATATCTATCTGATCAATTAAATGTCTTTCATTTGAAATATTCTGTCTTTTAAGAATGACCATGTCTTTTACACCAGCGTATTTAGTCAGAGATCATATTTTGTAGTATGAGTTCATTCTTTACTTTCTCTTGCACTCGAAGATATGATCCATCACATTTGTAATATATGGTTACTTACTTAAGGTAGAACCTCAGTTTTAAAAGATGCTTCCTGGTTTTGTTTCTGTGTGCACTGCCTGCGTTCCCAGGGCTAAGTTTCGTGTCTTGCTGATGAACAGGCAGATTGCACAGAAGATTTCATTTCTCTAATCTCTTAGAGAACACACAGCCAGCTCACTGGGAACGTCAGACCATACACTGTACACACCTGTTCATTAATCATTTAATACATCTTACCTCTTAAATTTTATATTCCTTAGCTCTTCATTCCAGAGCTAAAGAATAACAAATATTATAAATGAATAAATTAATTTTAAGATAAAGTGCTTGTTACCACCAAAATAATTTTTCACCCTGAAAATTTTAGCATGTGGGCACTTCTTTGGGTGTCTACAAACTACAGCAATCATCAGTCCCATCATAATTGTCAAACTATAGCAATCAGAATTCCTCTGTCTCAGCTGTAGACCTCATTGCTCCCTCAAGAGGTGAAGAAGAGGGGCAAGAACCAACCTCATCTCTCTAGTGACCAGTGACAGGATCTGAGGGAATGGTTTGGAGCTGTGCCAGGGGAGATTTAGGTTGAATATTCACAAAAGGTTCTGGAACACTGGAACAGTCATTGTAACAGGCTCCCTGGAGAAGTGGTCACAGCACCAAGCCTGACAGAGTTCAAGAATCTGGACAATACTCTCAGGAACATGGTGTGACTCTTGGGATGATCCAGTGCAGGACCAGGAACTGGACTTCGATAATCCTTGTGGGTCGCTATCAAAACAGAATACTCTGATTGAATGGTAATTACTACCCCTTATCTTTTAGAAACTTTTAGATATCTTCCACAATATACATGTGATTCAACTTAAGTTCATGTTTTTATCTGTGGAATACTTTGTAATTCTGCTCCCACTTTCTTTTGAAAACCATGCCATCTATTGAAGTAGCAAAACACAGATTGGGCCAAAGTGCCTCACTACCTCAACACAGCTTGCAAGGCAAAAAATTAGAATACTGGTCTTCTAACTTCAAGTTTCTTGCTTAATCTCAGACAGTCCTATGCACTTTATTTCTGAAGCCTGAGGGGGTTTTGCTTTTATTTACTGAAGTACATTTCAGATTATTTTTGGCATCTTTACACTAGGTCATGAAACAGCATGTTTTGGCACCTGCTAGCCTCACTAGCAATCTGCTTACTCCAGGCTGTCATCCTTGTGCTGCTCCTGGGTATGCATCTGACAAAAGTCTTGCAGGTTTGCTTGGATCTGGAGTCTTGCAAACAATGGGAGAAGAACAGCATATAAAAAAGCTTCACTGGTATTTAGGTGGGTCTTTATCTGTTGATTTTGTATTTTAAATATATAATAAATAATGTTGTTCATTCTCATATATTCCATTTTATTAATATTGATACAACGAAACACAAACCAAAACGAAGACCCTTTCTGTGAAACTCATTTGCTAGCACTTGAAAATAATCATTGTTGAGACTTTCAGGTATATTTGTACTAACCACCTCATCTACTGGGGCTTTTAGTGCAACTCTGGCACTAACAGTAATGATTATTATGAAGGACTGATTGAAATTAGTTTGATACCCTAAATTAAATACATATATTCTCTTTCTCCTTGCAGAGGTTTCTGATTGAGAAAAAAGTATCTGGTGCTCAAATGGTTCAGAAAAACTAACCAAAACCATGGTGAAATCATACAAATTATTAGCAGAGACTGGTAAAAACATTATGTCACTGTGGAACCAGTGGAATCACTGATGATAAATGTATACAAATTACCTGTTCACAAAATTCAGTCTACTCAATCATCACATCTTAAAATATTAAGTTAGGAGAAGGAGGGGGTGTAATACTTTTTAATGTATCACCTCATGGCTATGACTATGAACAGGCACCCCAGCAAAGTGAAACCACAAGCTCTGAAGAACAGGGTGCTACCTGAAGAATAGGATTCTTTTTTCCTCTGACTCTGAACTCTTCATTCCTATAGACATAAAGTTAATTTCACTTAACTTTAGATATTTGCAATATACGCATCAACGTCTAAGCTGATCCCTAGGTTTCCTTTATTCTCTCTAGTAAGGAATGTGCTATTGTACAGTCTGATTCATCTGACCTACTTAGATGTCTACTTCCTAGGAGATGAATCATGCCCTGAAAGTGTCTATTTCTCTCCATTGACTATAACGGCAGCCTAGCCAAAGATAATTTTGATAGAAAAGATATTACATTAGGACAGATAAATTTCACCCCAGAAGCTATGAAAAAAGCAAAACAGGAGTGAATGCTATTTTCAGCAATATTTAACTTCTGTATGATTTTGAAATTGAAATCCATCCACAAGGTCATTTGGGGACAATACTACTGAGAGCTGCTGAGCAGCACAGACTGGTCTCTCCCAAACCACAGGAGAGCAACTCCCTCATGAAATGTGCAACATGAACACAAAATGATAGTATCTATTCCTTCTACACTGTCCCAAAAATATATTTGGAAGAAGAGAGTAAACTTCTGGAGTGCACTGTTTTCTTTAAATGTTGTTTGCAATAAAATTCGTGTGGAGTCAAAAACTATACTTTTATTTCTACACAGAAAGGACTGCTGAACTTTTAAGAATCTGCTCATAGCTTTGTCCTCCTGCCATACTTTTAAAAACTTTTAAAAATAGTTTCTTTCTAGCTTTGATCAGCTAGGAAACATGTACCTTCTCTTGGCTTTAGCTAGTTACTGGATAAGAATCTTTATTGTTTTTATCATATTCCTTTCCTTGACATTCTTCAGTGCACTGAAGATGAATGAAGTGCTGTAAAAATACACTTCTGCATCTCTTCTGTCTCAGTATGTGAAAGTCTTTTTTTTAACACGTAGACTCATTAACAAAAGCTTTATTTCTACCATATAAGAAGCAGAGTTCTGACCTAACTAAACCATGACCCAAACCCAACTTAATCAATTAAGTCTTTTTCTGAACTTCACTTGGCTTTCAAATTAGTCTTCTGTCTTCCTTGGCTTGAGAATGAGTGCTTCAGTTAGAGCAATACATAGTAATTCAACTCCAGTGGAAGAAGGCAAAATCTTCCTAAGGGTGCTAAGGTTTCTTTTACCCACCAAATGTTAGTATCCAGTATTGATAAAGACAAAAGAATCATTTAAGATCATGTAACAAAGCTAAAACCAGTAACTAGAAACTAATAAAAATAAAGCTACATGATAACCCTTCTTCAGAAAATGTTAAAGTAGGAGCAAAAAAGGAATTCAACATTAGGTAGATGTAATGATCTAGCAAAATTATTTTTTACCTCTTCTAATAAAATTACTGCATAATTTCTAAATGTTTGCTACAAAACCAATCAGCTCTATGATCATCAGATTTCTCTTAAAAACATTTGTACTTATGTGGTGTATTCCCCTTGACCTGAGATTGAGATTTATACACATAGCTGCCAGTGCCATGAAGAGAGACCATGATCTTTCATAGCTGGTTTAATTTGATTTCATAACCTAACCAATTTTCAGGATGATTTAGGGATTAGATGTTCTGTCAGGCTGAGCTACATATTCAATAAAGCACAAGAATATTTTTTTCTAATTCTTAGTGGTGACACGCCCCTGCCCTGGCATTTTTACATTTAACATCATATGTTCTCTTTGGCATGCTAACATCAGCAGCAGCCCATGATCAATCAGTGGGCTGGGCCATGCAATAAAACAGCCATGCCTGCTCACAGGAGCAGAGATGCTGCCTAGAAACTGCAATTTAAAGATCCTACTGCCTCATTTTGAAAGCATTTAAGTCTGGGAAGAGACAAAGAAAAAGAAGTACAATCTTATGTGATGATTCCTACTACTTACATTCATAGTGACAATTTATAAACTGCAAATTTAGCAACATACGACACTTTGATTGATGAGCTTTGCTTTTTCAGAAGGTCATACTAGGAAGACTTACACTGTCAAGAGCTAACGTGGACTTGTCACCATGACAGTATCCCTGTAATACTCTACCTGAACTAACAGCAGGCGTTACTCAGCTTTGTGCATCCCTGCCATTCCATCAATATCCTTACACAAGACAAGTATGATGGAGAAGCACACAGAATTAACTTCAGCTAATGAGGGGAGTGAGGATTTCTGACTACTCACTTATTTAAGGGGGGTAAGTAAGATGCCATAAACAAGGAAGAACATGATTCTGCTTCAGAAGCAGAGAAGTACTGTCATAATCCCTGATCCTCAGGTCTTGCTGAATTTTGGTCAATACTTAGCTATGTGTCTTGTAGAAAATTTGTGGCATAGGCAAAACCTGAACTCATCTTTCCCGACTCCAAGCTAATTCTCTAATTAATGGGCCAGACCTTTCTCATACCCTGAGGCACCACAGAACAAGTAGAAATAATATAAAGCTGGCTAAGAAAAATGTTGCATACCAGAGATTCCTACACTGCCTAATTAGGGTTGCTTTACTATGTCTTTTCACTACTATGGCAGGGCAAACTGAATATAGAAGCAAGTATAAAAGCCCTAATCTGTGACACTGTCCTCTATGTAAGGTACCAGAATATCCCTTCAAGATGTAAAATAACTATAATAAAAATGCTTAAGATGCTGCACCTTTCATTGGTTCCATAATTTATTACAGGATGAACCTTAATAAAAGGCCCAGAATTATTTTTCTATCTGTTATCAGCTGAAGTGAGCAACCCTCATAAAGACCATTCACAGAAAATCAGTTTTCATGGGCTTTTCTAGTGTTAGTTTCTAAATTTCAAACTGATTTAATCATCTATAGTATGTACAACTGTTCTATGTCAGCCACATCAGGTCTCTGGAATGTCAAGGTAATCATTAACAAAACGTGTTCATCTGATAATCTCTGCAGATAAAAAATATCAAGCTTTAGATACATTTTATCTAAAATAAGATGGCAAAAAGAAAATGGGAAAAATCACATTAGCAAGTTTTAAGGTAAGCCCTTGCAGCACTACAAGAGTCAATAAGAGAAATTCTGCTTACAAAACACCAAATGTAACAAGGCAAATATTTCAATTTAGGCTCTGGTGCTGCTGGTAACTTCTTATGAGTTTTCTCTCTCTTTGTGCTGGTGCAGGACTGATTTATTTTTTCACTCCTAAGCCAGTGTTCCTTAATTGTCTTGTTCTCTAGAAGTCTCTACAACAGAAAGATCCTTTCATGAATCCATTTAAATTCCTCATGTACATTCCCTCACATCTCAAACTCCAAAACTATTTTCTTTAGAGTCCACCAGAAAGCACTACAAAGATTCCTCACGATCTTGAACTACAGCACAAGCAGTTCTGTGAGCTCAACCTGAGCTGACAATCCATTTAATCATGCCTTGCATATTCTCACCCCACCTTTACATATTTTTTTACTGCTTTCTTCTTACACTTCCATTGTAAATTACTACTCCTTTCCACTGTGACATACTGTGCTTCATCAACTCTTTAAAGTACATTGGCAAAACATAAATCACAGGTAAATTTTCTTCTATATCTAATCCAAATTTTCCCTATAGTAAATTAATTACTTTCTAATGCAATTAACTGATTCATGCTTCATCCTATTTTAGTATAGAATTTCCAAATGTAACTACATTTGTATCTGCTGTCCATCATCATCAAAGGAACCAAGAAGTCAGTAGACCAATATAGTGTATATATCTATCACAGCTCTCTATCTTATAAATTATTCAGCTTTCAACTGAACTTCTTAAGTTCCCTTTGAAGAGTGGGACCTCTGTGATTATTAGCAGAGTATATTCTACTAATAAAGTAAAATACTCTGGTGTTCTTTCAGGGAAACATAGGGGATATGCAGGAAAATCACAGCACAATTGTGTCCTGTGATATTATCTCATAAAGGCCTGTGACAAATGGCTCTCCAACAGCTGCTTAGCATGGCATCTGATACCAGCCTTCTGTACTTCTGGACAATGTATCGATTTTCCAAATAAAAAATCATCAGAAGAAAAATTATTCAAGAAAAAACCCCTGTGATGAACACTGAGGGAATACTCTTTATTTTCTCTGTATTCCACATACATGGAATGCAAATATATCCAGCATTTAAATAAATTTGCAAGCAATGCTTTAGAAAAATGCATTCCTCAAAACTAAAATGGATTTTATCATTATGAGCCTCTGACTTCACTTCCTCCACATTTTGTACACTTACACACTCAATTTGTACACTCATTTTGTACACTCTTTTTTTTTTTTAATGCCAGCATATGAGAACTACTGTAATTGCCTGGAGATAGTAGGATGACAAAAGGGGAAGTCATACTTTATAATAAATGTATATACAGTGAAAGAAATAACAAGTTTTCCAACCTATCCATCCTGCACATCTGACTCTACTGTTACTGTTTAATGAAATAAAATTTCCTGTTTATTTACAAGTAATTAGTACTACCTTTTTGATTTCACAGTAAAAAGAATTCCAGTGCGCTCAGGTCCAAAAGGAATCAGGCACTCATTCCTATTCTTTGTAACTCCAGCAGCAAGAATAATATATGCATCATCTAATTTAACTGCAAATGACTCTTTTAGCATGAATTGTCTGTTTAAAGATAATGCACAGCAGAATTCTTAACTGCATCCCAGAAGTCACGCAGCACCAGGCAGATAAGATCACAGTGGTTACCAGGGGTAGCAAATGGGAAAAGCACTACAGGAAATGAACTCTTGTCAATAATCTCAAGAGAGTGCTATATTTAGGTCAATTGTACCTGAAATCGTTTGGTGGGGTAATTGCTCTTTGGTACAGACTCTGCTCTCTGAGCCTGTCAGAGTGCTGGTAGGTCCTCTGGATTGAATTCACCAATTTTCTTCCAGACTCATTTTCTAAAAAACAAACAAACAAACAAACAAAAGAAGTTTAATGAAGGACAGCAAGCTTACCAGAACACCGAAAATCACTCATGTTATTTTAGATTTCAAAAATATGCTTTCAATGAATCCATTTAATACAAAATCATGTTTCAATATCCAACTCATTGTCTCAATTTTTTTTGAACAGAAATTTATTCAATTATTCAGACTTATTTGGCCCTCCAAAGACTTCCCAGATCTACTGAACATCTAAGGTGATTTAGAGCACTTTTGCTGATCAGTTAATAGTCAATGCAAAATCAGAATTGTTCCTAAATGTTATGATGCATCCCAGTACAATATTACTCTAGCTTTAATTCAGGTTGAGTCCTCATCTGAAAATGCTTATTGTTTAGTAATTTAAGATGGTTCATTCATGTGTACTGAGGAACACGATAAACTCGGTTTTAGGAATCCAATCTAATAAGACACATACTGACCTTTTACATCAGTTAGCTGGATTAATCCAGATACCAGAAAACAGCACCTACTCATTCTGTCTTATGATTTCTTAGAAGAAATATTTTGCTTTGATACCACAAAGTCTCTAGCAGAATTATTCCTTCTTCATATTAAGAAGTAAGTATTAGCCAGAAGAATTTTGAAGTAAGGAAAAGCCTCCTTTAGCAGCTATTCAGCATGCACTTGCCTTCTACAGACAAATACAGCATCAGATCTGTAGTCATTACTTAATGCTTGTGATTAGCACCTACTGTAATTAAAGAAAATGTCATCACACAACTATACTGCTGAAGAATATACATGTACTTTTTATTTTTAGAAAACTACAAAGGGAATAAAACTACAGTAGGTGCATCAGTTATTTTAGCTATTGTTTCTTGTGAAGAACTTCAAACTCAAAGATATTCATTAAACAGAGTAGATGGCAATAACAGACGAAGTGTTAATGGGGCAGCACTGGAGTGTGTCAGGAAAATGAAGAGACCCTGAGGGGCTCACCATGCTGTTTATGCTCAGCTAAATTCAGCAGCATTACCATAAATCCTCTAAAAGACACTGTACTCAATTCCTTATTTACTACTTTTCAGGCAAGGAAATATTCTATGACATTGGAAGATGGTGCTATTTTCTATTAAACAAACTTTGCATGTAAATACACTAAATATTTACATGCATTAATTTTTTTAACAATTTTATAAAAACAGAGAGGATCTTTCAGTATTCAAAATAATGTGTGAATCTATATGAAAATTTCTGAAATCATACCCAGGAACAGAGCATTTAAACAAAAGAATCATTTATCTCATAAAATTATTTTATAATTTAAAGAGCGAGTTTCAATATTAATTTCTCAAATCCATAATTCAACTGGCTAAATTAAAATTATGCATAAACCGAATAACCTTTCATGAGAGTTCAAAATTCTTGATTTCTAGTTAGTTGGGGGTTTGGGGGGTGGTTTGGAGGGGGTTGTTTTTGTTCAGTTTTTGAGGGTTTTGTTTGTTTTGGGGGGTTTATGTTTGTTTGTTTGTTTGTTGTTTTGTGGGGTGATGCCTTAAGTTTTAGTTTTCGCATTTTTTAGATTCTGTGCTGCCTAGGTATGCAGTTCTCAGCCTCATATTAAGTGCTAGTAATCTCTCTTCACAGAGCAGGTAGACAAAACAAATCCTTTTCCTGCTGAAGACCAAAGATGAGTACAATTTTCAGGCTCAAAAGCATAAACAACAGTGGACTGAAGAAGAAAACATGAAAGGATGAGACTTCACAACCTGGAGCTGTAATTGGACAATTAAATCCCAATATCCAAATGGACCAGAACTTATAAAAGTGTAAGACCTCATGACCAGTTGTCCACTTTGTGGCCATTTTAAGTCCACCTTGGGCGTAGCCTTGGTCAGGTTCTTGTCCTGCCCAAGGCGTATCCTTAAAGAACTTTCAATAAGTATCTACTTTATTTCCTAGCTCTGTCCAGTCTCTGTTTCAGATCAGCCTTCCAATGGGTTTTTGGTTTGGTATATTTTTTTTCATTTTAAGGTGGCATTCTGAGGGAATAAATTAATCTTAGGAAATATGCATAAACCATTCATCCAAAAAATGTACTGGTTAAAAAGGAGTGTGTTATATATGGTTATGCATACAACTTTATGGTGACCTTGCTGTGCCTTTGACTTTAAAACTACACTTTTCCTACATGAGGATAGACGGATTTATTGTTGAGGAGAAAGTGGCTGCAATACACTGTGTAACTTCAATTATAAACACAACTTCATGTAAGAATTCGTTATCTAGAGAAGAAAGATCCTAGGAAAACTGCAAAAGGCTTCATGGAGTCACCCCCTGCCCCGGAGTGGCGAGGCCGGGCTGCAGCACCACGGACAGCGGCCGCCGATGGCTGCAGCAGCGACACTCACCGTGTGTGCTCTCCATGCCCTAACACCCTGCTCAGCTCAAGACATGTCCAAAGATCAAAATAATGCCTGAGGGTTTTTTCGCAGTCTTCTCCCAGTGCCATTGTTTTGAGGTCTACTTACAATTTTTAATTCCTGGAAACAATGAGAACTAAAGAACAATCAGATCTGAAACTGGTTGTTGAAATACTCCAAGACAGACCTTGGGCTCTGACAATGCTGGCTTCCACTATGCGCTCTTGACCCTTCACTTCAAAGCCAAAGATCTGATATCCAAAAGTAGCCACGTGTTTTTGGGGATGACCGTTTTGCATATATAAAACTCCACATGGGGAATACCTGTTCAGAGCCTGCCTCAATACTAAATGCTTGGCAAATGCACACACAGCCATAGGCAACTTACTCGCCACTGAGAACACTGAAAAATAAAAGCCCCATAGTTATCCATTTGTGTTCTACTAATGATAATAATGCTTTGTTTCAAGAACCCAAAAAAACATTCAGTTACCTTTGCAGAAGTAGAAATAGGGTACTTGTAAGATGCTGAAGTACAGATTCTCCTTACTGCTTAGCACCCAAGCAAAGCACATTTAAAAGACAGATTAAATGTCATGGGCTCTGAGATGCCCTCAGCGATGCACTTGCCAAGTGAATGGCAAAACCCACCTGGATTGGATACTTTATCCTTATAAGCAGTGGATATTTTAGTAGCAGACAAGAAAATTCTCACAAAAAGGTTACATTCTGACTGATGCTGAGAACCGGCAATTCCCAGAAAGGTCATGAAGAGCCCCCAGTTCTTATTATCCCTGAAGGTGCGGGAAAAAAACCTGAACCACTAAAATAAAATCACAAGAAAGCATACAGCTCTCATGCAAATACTGCCTACCTTTAAGAGATTGTGTACTTCCGTTCGTGTATTTCAACACTGGTGGTCACTTGAATTATTTCTGGCAATAATTTGCTTTAGTGTTTTCAGGTTTTTTTAAGGCAAGATGAAATAATTACAACTACTTCAAATACTATAAGAGGGGTTTTTTAAAATTATTTTAATATTTTCTCCCTTTTAAGGATTTATGAGTTTATTTGTGATTATCAACAGATTTGGGCAAATAACAGTTTACATGAATTTACAGGCACTGAAGTCATCCTTTTGATTATTCAGAATAATTTATAAATAAAAATACATGGGCCTAGTCTCACTACTGCTGACATTAGACAGACATCTGTCTCACTTTTCAGTGGAAATAACACCATAACTGAACCTCTAGAACAAACGTTAAATCAAAGGCCAAGAAATATAGCTACAAAAAATTAAATCAAACCCAGTAAGTGAATAGAAAATAAAGTATTTTTCAATCACAATATGAAGTTCTAAATCATTTGTGAAAACAAAGAACTTAAGGTGAAAATATGTTTTCCCTATCATTATGTTTGGTGTATTACTTTCTTCAATCAACACACTTCAAACTAAAAAGTATAAGAACTTGTGAGATTTTACACTAACTTCCACGTAGATCTTAGTGCCAACCCTGCTTTGAAATAAATGTTTCCTAAACTTATAAAACTCCATCTATAAATGAAAAGTATGATTAAGAAAAGGTGATCCAGTACAAAAATACAGGTGCATGAATGCCCTTCTTTGAGGAAGAAGATATCCAAAGTCGACATTTGGTGCTCTTGGAAAATTTATGAATACCATCATTGAAAGCAGACAGTTGATGGGCATCCCTGTTAATACTGAATGCCATGTTTCTTATGTTTCTTATGTGAAGTGTAGCTTAGGTAGGATTAATGGTTCAAAGGATCAGTTGCTGCCAAACAAGGATTTAAAACCAATGAGGAAAATACATAACTGGCACTGAGGGGACCTTTTTGGAAAGGCTATATGCATCCCTCACACGGTAGATAAACCATTATCTCCTGTGTGAGGCCCACAAAGAAAGTGAGAAACAGTGCACTAATACCCGAGTGAAAAAACAGGGGGCTCTCCTGACTGCAGAAGGTAATGAGGATGGTGAAAACACAAAGTGCTTGCAGTGTTACTCGCTCTGGCAGTGAACAACGTGATCACTTCCAGGACAATATGGAATTTGAAAATTGTCTTTAAGAAGGAGGATGGCACACAGGACTGCACTTTAAAACCCTAGCACAAAGCAAACTATGTTAGGAGAAATGCTATTACATTAAAAGCTGTTGATTTGGAGGAATTTCCAAGGTCAACCTTTAGGTGTGCAGATTCACCTTCTCAAAACAACATTACCCAGAGAGCCAGACCAGAAGAAAATCAGAGGGCAAATAATCAAAACAACTTGCCAGTGATTAAATGAAGTGTATGGTAGAGAACTGATTTGTCTTTCCAGCTCTTTCCTGCTGTTTTCTGAAGCCAGCTGGAGGCAGTAATGACGTCTTAAGGAAGAAAACCCACAAACTAGAAAAATGGAATTGTGTAACAAGTATTATCCTACAGATTATAGACCTATACACTGAAGACTACGAACTATATACAGCAAGAGTTATTAGCATATTTAGTTTTATCCTTCTTCACCTCCTTCACCGACAGTCTATTGTGCACCAATGTCAGATCTACCTAATGACTATGGGTGAAAGCACCAAGCAGCTACTGACTCTTCTGTGGGCAAAGGCCTATTTCTGCCATATCTCACCCACAAGTTAAATTTTATTTTCTCTCCTTTAATCCTTAACTGAAATCACTTAGCATTAAGATTATCTTTTGAACAATAAAGTGAAAGTGCAATACTGTAACATAAAGAAGCACAGAATTAGCCTTTTCAGTACACTAAAATGAAAGAGACAGAGCCTAGTCCAGAAAATTGCATTTGCACATTGGATCCATTTCCAGTGTCTTAGTTTGATGGTGACTTAAAAGGTCCTATGTTGTACCTGAGCCATGTTTAAAAAATTTGACACATCTTGTAAGCCTAATGAGCAAAAATGTAGATATATTAAAAAGAGGCTGATCAGTATACAGCTAGTGATCTTTATGTTCCACCACCTATCTTACACATGGGCAAGGAGGAAGGGCACACAGAAGCCTTACTCCTATTTTGCCATATCAAACAAGCTCGATCGAACAGCAGTACTTTCATATATCACTGCTGAAATCTGCTTTACCGTTGTCAGGACAGAAAAGAAACATGTATGGGGAGATCCTTCCACTGTCATACTCTGTCACCCCAACAGCTGCCACTTGGAAGCTGCAAGTTCTTATGTCCCTTGGCCAGTTCAAATTGATGTATCTCAACAGACTCCTCTTTATAATAGTAACTTATATGAAGATACTTAATATTACAATCCTCAGAAGCAACAGATAAACTACCTATAACTGCATTAAATGCAAAAGAAAATCTGTGTTAGTGCTATACTGACTTTTGTAGCAGATATGTAAGAAATGCCCTTCTCAGCTTTTTTGTAGCACATCATAAAAGTGAATGGTAAAGTACCGTTCTGGACTTGAAAATTAACATTATGTATACTCAATTGCAATGTTTTACATCACAGAAAGTTGTGAATAAACGTACTGTTGTTTTGTACAGTACTCACATAGACTTGCCTGAAACGGAAATAATTTATATTTTAGTGACATTTGACAAAAAACATAAGTCTAAATAATGTTTACAAACTGGCCTATACTTAGGATTATATTTACAGGATGATACATCCCAAAAGGAAAAACAGTATTTACTGCTAGTTATTCACTGCCCTTTAATTACTTTGTTGTTATAAATACTGACTAATCAAAGACTAAAACTATACATGACTATTCACACACTAAGAATAATTGTTCTTATGTGTAAACATAAAGGGTAACTCTCCTGTAAGGCTGACATTTGTCTGCACAAACAACTGGAAAACACATTGGAGAAAAAATGAGTTTGTTCCAACTGATCAAATTTCTTTGAAAATTATTTGTGAACAGATTAGAGCACTAAATTAATCCCAAAATGCATTTACAGTCAAATCTAACCATAGATACTACTCTCGCATGTTAAAGCAATTTATGGTTTCAGATTATCTCTCAGATGACCTTAACTCAGAAACCCTCTCTTCTTTCCCCCTTACATTCACTAGTACTGCCATGTAAGAGAACAATAACTGCTATCACTAATTAAAGCAGTGTCTCAGATGCAAAGGTGGGGTATTCCCACTGGAGACAGACAAGGCAACAGTTACAGAACATAAACACAACATAGAACCTCCAGCAGTCAAGAAATCAGAACATGCTTATGAACAAATGCATTTAAAGGACAAAGCCTTGGTGTCCTCTGATGCTGGTACATGAGAGTCCACATGGATCATGGAATATTCATAAGGCAAGTTCCTACAACAAACTGACTTCCAATAGTGTCAAAAGCAGAAAACTGAGGCCAGCTGATGTATCAGCTACAGTGGGAACTACATATCAAAGAGCTGTACTAGCATATTAGTAGAGTGAATGTAAAGCATTCATGAATGGAAGAGTAATCTGTAGATGCAGATACACCAACAGATGTACAACTTGTCCCCAAAGATACAAAAACTATATCGTTATTGAGATATGTTTATAATTCATTATCTAATACATTACAGCATGTTTTATCCCTGTACCGGTAAATTTGTATCAAAAGAGAAATCAAAAATGCTTGAGTAGCCAGTAGACCAGATGTTAAATAAATAACTTATGGATTAACAGGTATTGCAACATAAGATGAGCTTAAATTCAATTTAAATGCAAAAATATTTTAAGGGCGTAACAAATAGAGGTTTTAGCTTAAAACAAAATATAAGAAAAAAACACAGGAATCCTAACGTTTAAATGGCCAGAGGAAACTTCTGTCTTTTTATCATCTCCCCTGAATTACAGAACTTCTCACACTCATTGTATTGTCCAAGAACTTCAGGTTTCTCAGTGGAAACAAGCAATTGTTGATGACTGTGCTGGATGGAAAATCATAAAACAGGAGCAGATAATGTAACATACTCTGTGGTGCCAGAGAAAACCATGGCTTTTGCAATGGGCACAGAAGATGCAGATCAGATAAGAAACTCTTCCCCTTACAGTAAAATTGTTTAAGATTTATAGAAAGAGACAGTGAGACAGAATATTTTAAAATAGTCAATGGTCTCATGCAATAGGCTGAGCCATGGGTGAGCCACAGTCAGCTTCCCATCACATGCCAAAAAGGTCATCTCACAACGAGTCTGATAAAGTAAAAGATGGGGACCTCTCTCCCTTCAGTGTGAAGGATAGAAGGGAATGAAAGAGACACAAGAAATCAAAAGTCAGTGCTGAGATTCTGAATGCCACATCTGCACTGCCAAGCAAAAGACACAGAGCAAAGCAAAGAGACAAGCTAGGAGAGATGGGAAAGGGAACAAGGTGTCTTAGGGATAGGTCACTGAGGAAAGGTGAGAAGTTGGAAGAAAATATGGCAGAAAAGCATAAACGGGTGTCAGAGAAAATTACATCCGACCTTAACATCTTTTTTGAGAAAGATGAGATGTGTAAAGAGTGAAAATTAAAATGAGGTAAGAGAAAGATTTATTAAAATAAGCTGAAGCTTTTCTAGTTCAGAGGTAGTGGCAAAAAGGCCAAAAGAGTACCAGTTGAATATTTTCCATGAATTGCAATATTTTAATTTCTACATTAAACCATTAAGGTGATTCCTACCCTTACAGTTGCTGTGTTACATGCCAGTGTTATCCAAAACCAGTCTGCAAAACGTAATATTTGATCACCATCCCCAGTATATCCCAGACCATCACCATAATGAAGGTAATGGTATCAGGCAGCTTTTTCTTTTTCTCTTCCCACAGCAAGGTTCAAAAGCTGTTCACTGCCATATTCCATTGCTCTAGTCCACTGCCTATTGTTTTCATTTCTTTCTTCAGAGTTTATTGTTTTGTAATAGATTTGAAAAATAGTTAGGAATCTTCAGGGATTTCTCACCATGTTCCTCTTTGATCCAGGTCTCATTCCCACAAAGGAAATAATTTTCTACATCCAGGTCCTGACTAAGGACACAGAAGTTGAAAACCTGCCCTTTTTCTACTAAAAGTCCAAGGCAGGTATGGGTTGGTTTGCTACAGACACTATGAAATCTAACAGTAGATTCCCCTCTTGGGCCTGAGTTGCCACTCAAATGACAATAGAAGAGTGGGATTGTTGCAAGAGGAACAAACTGAGAGAAGAACTCAGCCTCAAAAGGCTGCCATAATGGACACAGAGGGGTCCCTAACACTCCTGCAAGAGGAATATCAGCCAGGGCTCAGGTATCTTGCTGCCTCTCAGCTTTCCAGTAATAACAATGAGATAAAATTATGAACTACAGACTTCTATAGTTCACAACCTTACACCCTGGTTATTTTCATGGCTTCAAAGGACAAGAAGTGGCTCTCTGACACCCAAATTCTCAAAAGATTTACATGTCCAAGAACTTCTGAGGTTCTGAACCTGAATGTTTTAAGTGATTCCCTAAGGAACACTTAAGATTAGGAGCAGTATTCAACACCAGTACTCAAAGTGTGTTAGGAAATCTCTTACATATGACTAAAACCAAGATGTATTTACAACAGGTTTCATCTTGTTCACATTTAAGAATACAAAAACCACACATTTTTTGTAAACAACAGCAGCATAACATCCATGAATTTAGGTAAGACACTTAGAAAGTCTCCTCTTGTGCTACCCAACAACTTGAGGAGTATAGCATAAATAAAAAAACTGTCAGCAGTTTAGATTTATTATCCTCTTGTTGACATTCATTAGTGTTGATATAGAGTTCCAGTACTGAAATGAGGATAAGTTAGGCACTAAAACAACTGGCAGTTTTGCATCATCAGCTTAGACCTCATATTTTTTTTTTCTGTGTATTTTAAATAATCAGCACTACTCTGGATCAACCATTTATTGCAAAAACTCAAAGGACTTATCATCCAACTTTTCCTAGCAGTTAATCAATAAACCTAATTTAAAAAAATTTGCAACCTTCAATCATTCAATTTCAATAATATCAATTCCAAAGAGGAAAGACTCTCGACTTGCCATGATGGAGAAGCCTCAAGAATTATTAAAACCTAAGTGCAGATAGTTTGGCCTGCCAGGCAGACAGCAGCATAACAATACATCTGAGTCACAGCAGTCATGCATCTTCACGTGCAAAGTCAGTGACAGCCCAAGCAGCTCTGATTGAAAAATGTCAACAGGATTCCAAAAATGTTTGTGTTGGTTCAGGTTCGGGGGAAAGTGCAATCACAGCAACAACTGACAGGTACTCACACCAGTGTGCTTGTGTTACAAGAGCAAGGAGAAGCACCAGGGGCTCAGAAACGAACATGGTGAATATGAGACAGGCACAAACTGTCAGAAGGACAGGAAATTCCAGAAGTACTAAGGCAGAGGGAAGAAAAGATCTTGCATATCATGGCATATGTTACCTGTAATGCAAAATTTCAGTATGTGATTCTTATTTACAACACACAAAACACCCTTCCTTGAAATATGTGAACTTGTCAATATAAAAGTCATTAAAGTTTTCTTTCAAAAGAAATGATTTATAAATGACAGAGTATATATCCATTGTGGAAGCCTTTTTATTTAGAAAACTATTTAAAATGTACATTGATTTTCATTTAAAATAAACAAAATATGTTGTAATGCAAAAAGGTTGCGAAAATAAGGGGATTTAAATAAAAGCAAGCACACATTGCTGTCAATAAATATCATGAGACATCTGAAAAATTTTAAGTAGTTGAAAGGTTAAGGAAATTTAAAAATATGAACAGAAATGAAAAAACCCTTTTCCATCTACTTTTCCAAGCAAACAAAAAATTACAAGAAAACATGCAAAAAATTGCATTAACAAACTTCAGTAACTTCACTTAATCACAAAATCTAGTCATGAATAGGCTGCTACCATAAGGTAAGACAGGTTGCACAGAGTCCTTTATGTAAAAGCAAATGTCAGAAGAAAAGCTCTGATATTTAGTTGTGGGCTCCCACTTTTCACACAGGCATTTCCTAAATCCATGTTTGATGAGCTTCTCCAGCTATAAATTCTGTAAATTCCCTCTGGAGCAGTGCAGAGTGTGCTTCATGAAAATGTCATCTGCCAGCACTGCAATTACTCACACTCCAGCAATCATGTGCACAATGCAGAATGGGTCGAATTCAGGTGAGAACGAGAACCAGCAATCAAGCCTCTGGAATTGAGAACAAAGCCATTTTCTTTCATTTGCCATCAACACAACCATCAAGGCCTTAATTACAAGGCAAGTGTCAAGCCTGGCTGCTGAAAGGCTTATTATTATACAGCTCAGCTTCAAATCAGTTTTGTATTGATGAACTGCAAAAATGAGGAAGCCAGCTTAGCCCCACAAGAAACGAAACAGGGACTAACTGATTATGTGATTGGCAGGGAAAAATAAGGACATATAAAATACATTTTTAGACAGTAAAAGAGTGAACAGTACACCTAAAATCTTTCTATAAACGTATTTTCTAACTCAATAGCAAATCTGGGTGGTCTGATAATTTAGAAGACACCTTCTTTAGTTGAGATCATTGTATTATCCACAGAAGACACTGCAGAAAGTCTCTCTTTAGGTCATGCATTCTGTTTTTCAGACATTTGCATTTCTGTTTTATTGTGAGTGTTCTCATTGCTCTCTTAAATCTAATTGCTTGTCTTTACCTTGAACACAGAGATATTAAGAGAACTGTACACACACTCACAAGCCCTTGCCCAACAATTATCTATTCACATTAGATTAGTTGTCTCCATATTGAACAGCAGATGAGAAATCATCATTTAGCTAGCAACAGGATTTATATATGTTGATTCAACTGAATTATCAGTAAGTACCACATTGTAACTATGAGCCAAATGTCTCCTCTTTTACCATTTCTTATATAAGACTTTTAAGCATGAACAGTAACAACCAAACTATTAGGAGGAGGCCTGGACTTGGAACTGGCTGTTGATACAATATTATTGTTATCAAAAGTGTTAAACCTTGTTTTGCCTTTTGACTTTTTAAAGGAAAATTTTGACTTAGCTTCTGCATGTCTTATGTAACTAGAGAAACTATGATAGCTCTTGGTCTGCCTTTTTTATATCTAAAATGAATATGCACACATATAGCAGATAGAAGACCAGGTCAGTGAACATTTTACCATCACTTTTAAGCATTTTACCTGAAACAGTGACCATCCATACATAGCTCTTTCTTTACCCATTACCCAATCCAGAAGATATACAATATACATTTTTCCTCTTGCATCACACCATATCCTTAAAATTTCAATGGCTCATGATTCATTGAGATATTAAATTTTAAATCAATGAAATGAGAAAATAAGCATTAACACAAAAGAAGATGAAGGGACACAACAGCAGCAGACACATCTCATTTGTCATTAATTTTCACTGGTTATAAGTGGGATTTGTTTCCATTGTATATACAGATATATACAATACACACAAAATTAAATACTAAAAAGTTAGGAAATAACAGAATGATTTACCTGCGGAAGAACTTTTGATTTTGGAAATCTAAATAAATTTAAAAAACAAAAGGAAAAAAAACAAACAAAAAAAACCCCAACCCAACCAACTAAAAATAAACCAAACCAAAACAAAAAAACCCCACAGAACAACAGATTAAAAATTGATGATGATTTTTGGTTTTAAGATGGGAAAAAAGTAGCCAGGATTCCATGCCATGTATTTGAAACATAGTCAGGTAATTTCAACAGAGTTTGGGTAATTTTACAGTATCTGTATCTACCTGCACGTTTCGAGATCTAAGTATTTTTTAACACTTTTTTCCATTTCCATTGAAAGACAAAGTACTAAATAGATAATTCCCATTCTGACATTAAAATGCTCTAGATACAGGAATAGTGTAGACAACTCATAAAAGCTTTATTACTTTCAATTTTCTTCAGCATTAGCTTTATGATTTGTAGCAATATAACTTCTTCCTTCCAAGGAATTTTAAAAGTCCACCTGATTAATTTCTATCAAGCACCATCTGTTTCATTTAGAAAGAGGTCTTCACCTCTTCTGATCAATTTCAGATTCTAAATCAAAAGATATATTTTTGTACCCCAAATATGCATACAAGTGTTGTCTTACTTAGAAATAGCTGACAGAACAATGCTATACTTCTTCAGTGTAAAAAAAAAAAGTAAAATAAGGACACTTTTAGGCCTATGTGTTATTGAGTGAACTGGAACACAGAGAACAGCCAAATACCAAGGACTGTCTATGTCACACAACGTGCTGAAAGAATATGAAGTGTACCTAAGTAGGAACATTACTGAAAAATGTCATCCACACATATTGTTAAAGAACCCCATGCTTGTATATCCAGATCAGAAGACTGATGCATTACATTTGAAATCTAAAAAAGAAAAACATTTAGGCAATTGTTAGAAGAAGAACTGGTAAGTATGTGGAAAATATCGAGGTTTCTAAAGACTAAGAAAAATGGAACTGGTACCAATGGCTTATCAGAAGTTTACTGGCATAGTTTGATTTTCTTGATGTGGTTAGACTGCAGTATCTGAAATCCTTGGGTTTTTAAGGGCAGGGAAAAGGTACTTCCATAACAGCATTTGTTGTAAAGAAAGTTTTGTCATATGCTCTGTATACTCAGACACCCAGATATCTTACCACAGAACTGAACAGGTTCTAAGAACAAAATGAAAAGTAAAGCAGATACTGGTTGACACACCATTCTGTGGAACCTATCTCTAAATGTCCTTTCAAAGCAAATAATTCTCCTAATAATATAGATTATTTACAAAAATAAGTTAGTATTTTTCTAAAGTAAGCCCTTTAAGAAAGTGAATTAAAATTTTCAGATGTAGCCAAATTATTTAGAAACCTACATTTTTTCTTCAAATGAACTTAAGGTCCTACAGAGAGCACGATAGAATATATCCATATACTGAACTGTAGTAATTTCAGAAATGTTCCTGCTTTGAGAGACTAAAAAGAGAGGACAGTTAGAAAATAAAGGAGCAACATAAAATATTAATATAATGGCGTAATTGACTTTCTTACATATTCACTATCACATGCCTTGCTTTTCTGTACAGGTGTGCCTCCTCATTTCAGAGCTCCTATTTTCCCCTCTTTATCCTCAGCAAGCAAGAATAGTGTTTTCTTCAGAAGCAATAGACTTCTACTCTGTACATATATTGAAAGAATTACATGAGACAACTGCTTCCTTGAAGATCATTTATAAATCTATTTGTAGTCCATGCAATTTAGAGGGTTCTTCATATCTTTGCAGTTAAGCAATTGCCTAAGAACCTTGCAAGAGTGACAGAACAAGTGCAAGACCTCTTGAACTCTGCCAGTGCAATACTGGTTATCTCTGACATCCAACATTCTTTCAAATAGCATTACCTGGTTAAAAAAACAAACAAACACAAAAAAAAAAAAAAACCACCAAAAAACCACCAAAAAACCAAAACAAACAAAAAAACTAATTAAATACCTTTGAAAGTATGTAGGCAGAAGTAGTTCTCCAGCTAAACAGTAGAGTGAACAAAAATAAACAAAACCAAACAAACCCAAACTTCTTTTAACAAAAATTTAGTACCTTTCATATGAATCAACTTATTTTTAAACTTAGAAGTAAACAGGCATACTTGAGGTAGGAAGGGAAAGGGAAACCTTCTCTGTGTAATTTGAGGATACCACCTACAAAAAGTCCAATGGAATCCTACTTGCCAACATTAAAGCTGCCACTATGGCAGAAAAAAAAAGTTTACATTGAAAAGGACAGTTGCTATTCTAAAAATATTTTTCATGTATGTCTTGTTTACAATTATTGCAACAGTGTATTCCTACAGCTAGGACTGCACCAATATCCACTTGGCAGGCAGTGGGAAATCATACTGAATACTGAGGAATTGCAAGCCAACACTTCTCATGAGCAAAAGTTTGCATAAACTTGTGTGAGCTACTGACATGTCTAAACTTGAGTTTTATCATCTAACATACCTGAATAAAGAAAAACTTATTAGTTGTTAAATTTACATAGGAAGTCACAAGAAAAAGAAAAAAAGAAAAAAAGAAAAAAAGGATTAACACTCTTAATTTTTTCTACAAGTTTTCAAGAATCTACAATATCAGGAAAAAAGGAGAAAATGGAGAAATTTATAGTATGTTACTTTAAATTGTTTGAAGGGCTTAACACAGATTTAATTCTAAAAGCTTGTGATGATTACACACAACTCGTGACCGAGTGCCTCAGCTGTGTGCAGTCAGACACAGATGATACTGAGTTCCTGAGATGACTGCTACCATTTAAAAGACAAGATCCTGTTGTGATTTCTTACAGTGGACAACAAATCTACTCAACACTTTGGACAGCCTTGGTTATTCCATACTCCCTAGTTGTTAGACAAAGGGACAATAAAAATCCATCCTCTGGAGAAGATCTTGATGCCATCACCTAGTGAATAGCATCACCAAGATGGGGCAACGCCGCCACTTTGGAGAAATGCTCACATATAAACTCATCAAAGTGCCTGAGATACTGAAGTTTCTAAACTATCCCCCAGACTCATTCAGTCAAATCCCTTTCATAAATTTTTATACGTATTTTATGGCCAAATTGGATCTTTACATGATAGAACTCAAAAGCAGTTCTAATTCCAAAGGTCACAATTTCAGTATGCAATTACTGCACGGACCAGAAATATGTCTGTCATATAGAAGTTCGTATATAAGTATTGGATTGACCAAAATTATTTTTTCCCACTCTTTTCTTGACCAATTTCTTATTTTGTAGTGGCTGATAAAAGCTTAACCACTTACCTCAGTATATACATGGCTTGGATTTCTCTTTATAAAAAGCCTGATATGCATAGCAAAATATATCCACATTTTTTCCTCTACTCTCACTCTTAAATGGTACAAATCCAGGAGAAATCAGTACACCTTAAAATAAGAGAGCATTAGGTCCATATCTCTGATTTGAGTATCCGAGCACGGTAATTTAACATACTCACTTATTTCAAAACTGATAATAATAAACAATAACTCCACAGCAAGATAAGCAATGCTGATATCCCTTCTAAGCAGGTGCTACCAGATAAACTTTGACAGGTTCAATGGGACTATGTCCCAGAGAATACAGGCAGATGTGACCATAACTACCTAAGTTCTTTTTCCTGTAGTATTTTCTCTCACCTCATGATATCTTTGATTACATAATTCTATAGCTAGACAACAAGAATTTTAAAATCTGCAAAGGCTGAAGAAGTCTCAATAATCACTATTTGTGACCTTTAATAGTGGACGATAATGCAAACTGAATACTTATCCATAGCTTTACATGGACTTAAAGTAACCATTTCCCTTCATGTTGTCTGAAATCACTATCAGCCAATTTCGTAGCTTACCAAATTTGTTACTTCATAGTCTACTATCATCTACAGACATTGCATATATCTTTTTTCTTTGTTAAATCGTTCTCTTGACTCAGAGATCTGCATAAATAGAGCTGCACAGAAAAAAAAAAAAGTGTATGAGTTCACATAAAGGGCAACATAGAGGTTCATGTTTCTCTACACTATCAAGTAAAAAAACATGGGTAAGTTTCAGGCTTTGTTTCTGATGAGAATGTCTTTCTCAAACTTCCAACTTAGATTACTGGAGGTAGAACCACTGTTACGTTAATCTAAGGCATATAATTTCCTATTAATATCAGCTATACTCATGCATTTTCACCTTTGTATTTCTGGAAAATAAATTCTTTTGCCATTGATTTATTTCAGTAATATACATACTTGCATCTTTTTTTGTTTCTATAGAGAGTAGCATGTGGCTAATTGTAAAAGCATTTTCATTGTAAGGCTATCTCTTACAACAGAGTCCGCCCATTATTCAACCTTTGAGTCTTCATCCTCTACAAGGTACAGAAAGATCTGGATGGAAAAATTAATAAAAAGACAATTGATTTTGACATCTTTGCAACTGCAGCATTATTTCTTGAATAGA
Source organism: Pycnonotus jocosus (assembly GCA_013400435.1). Lineage (NCBI taxonomy): Eukaryota > Metazoa > Chordata > Aves > Passeriformes > Pycnonotidae > Pycnonotus > Pycnonotus jocosus. The sequence goes on from VWYP01015584.1 coordinate 226,292, forward strand.
AAAAAACCCCACAATCTATTTTTAGGAAAGTCAAACTTGGGATAAATCTAATGGATTTAGGAATTTCTGAATTTCTTATCTCTGAAATTTTCTTTTTCCTTGATCTTTCCTGTTTGATCCCTGGCTCTGTCAAGTTGCACTGTTCTAAAACAACAGCAGTTTTGCCAGCATGTGACTGGAGACAGGAGAGACGACACACAGCTCAAATTGCCATAAAGTCAGCAGTAAAGTCAGGAACTGGCACCACAAGTGGGCTTTCACAGAGTAGATGGCAATGGGACAGGAAGGGTGCTCACAGCAGAAAGGTGCTGCTCTCTCTCTGTACAGTGTAGTCTTTCAATTACGCATAGCATAATCCCTGAAGACAGAAAATTTTGGCAGTCCATTATGAAGATGACAGACTTTACTGGTCTAATCTCTGTCCAAGAAGAGGTGTCAGAAGGATGAACAGCAAAGAAACACATTTTCATTACTTAAAGAACAAAACTTTGTGAAAATTGAATACAACTAGATTGGTTTTAGGGATAGAAAGCAGGTACCTTCAGTACACAGGAATTATGAGTACCTCTGTCTGCACAAAGGAATTCTCTCTCTGTCTTTACCATGGCAAATTCAACTTCAGTGTTCTTCATCCAATTGTGAATGCTTGCTAGCAGAATTGATGAATGAGAAAGTCTCTTATGAGATAACACTGAGCAGTATGTTCCATGGAGGCACTCTGATGGCTCTTGTAAATGAGGTACCACCATACACCAAAACATGTGTTATTGCTAAGAAGACTGGTAGAGGAGCCTAGTACATGATGAAGAGCATAGACATAAACTAATGAACTATGAATTTCTATGGAATAGCTTGATAGATGAGACCAATTAGCCTCTGACCAATTCAAAATCCTTTTTATTTTATCTTGTTCAACATAAACAGTAATTTCTATCATAAAACTTAGAAGTTGCAAGAGCAGTTCTCCTCGTAAGTCGTTTCAGTAGTATATTAAGTGGCATCTATGCCTCCTTTTGGACAGTGTGTATCAGTCCAAGAAGTCTTCTGGAGATACCAGTAGAGAAGAAAGACAAAACAAGAAAAGCAGAACCAGTCATGAACCCTCTGGAAAAACAGCAGTGGATGTTTTAGTCAGAAACACTACCAATGCAACAAACGTTTCTGGCCTATGTCAAGAGTTTACACAGTCACAGATCAAATTCTATAAAAAATATATACACTTGATCATTTACTCCTTCCAAAGTCCCAATTTAATAACTTCATCAATTCAGTTCCTCTGGCTGAATCAGAGGTAATAACTTAGTACTTCTTTGCCTACTGTGATATGACATCATTCATCACACTATCAGCCTAGCATGGGATGACCTGCTGGGAATGACATGTCAGAGTAATCTCCAGTGTTCTAATACCACACCCTATAGCAGAAACTTTAGGATGCGAAAACTCTGGGAACAATCTCAGTCCACTGTGACTCCCTGCAGGGCACAGGGAATCTCTCTTCTCTTTGTTTTCTAAGCAGAGACAGGCAATTTCATAAAGAGACATCTTCATGAAATTCTCTGATCTCAACATTTCCTTTACTACTTTCTTCTTTTCACAAGCTCACTTTTTACAGGATCAGAAAATCACATTATTGAGGCTTAAAGACACCTCCCTTCTCCATTTAGGGTCAATACTGAAGCCAAACAAGGTTGCTCAGGGTCTTTTGTCAGCTGAGTCTTGAAAACCTTCAAGGATAAACATCCACAGCTTTGAAGGTCAACCTGTACCAGCACTGGTTGCCCCTGTTCATTCTTCTAACATTTTGTACCCACAAAGCTGAGACCTGCTTGATCAGCCTGTGATCAAGACTTTGTTTGCCCATTTCAACAAAGACTTCATGTTTGGGTTTTTTAATACCTAGATTCAAACAATTAATTTCCCATTAAAATCAGGATTTCATAGTAATACAGAGACAGTATAGTTTTAACACACAACAGCCACAATATAATACCTTTGTTTGTTGGGTGAGGTCTTTTCCAACTCAAATGGTTCTATGACATTTTGAGGAATACAAATAACTGGAACTTCTTCAACCAGCTAAGCAACAAAATCAAGAGTAAGGGAATGAAGTAACTTAATTTATAGCACTCTTATTAAATTTTGTTTTTACTTCTGACTTAACAGAAAGAAAACAGACAGTAGTACTGAAAACACACTGAAATTGTTAGTATTATTATTAGTATTATTATTACTATTAGAATTTCAAAAGGTCTTCTGTCAGGGTGCAATGTTACTTTACTGCTTGCACTATCAAAACCGATTAAATATACCATAATATATATTTATCAATGGAATAGATTGTTCAGAAATTATTAAAGGATCAACTCATTCATCTGATTCAGTTTCTTTTACAGTCAATGAAAAGGTATCATGAAAGATGACTCAGAAACTGCAGCAGATACTAATATAAGAAAAAATCTTACTCCAGACAGCAAACTGGGTAGAGTCCATCAAAGCAGAGCCAGAATTCCCAGAAAATGTTGTTTTCCAGGCTAGTTTGTTTGCTTGTTTTTTGTTTGGGTTTTTTTTTAACCTCAGGTAGGTTTAAGTTTTCTGTTGTTACTAGTAAATCTATGAAAACTAACATATTTGAAAATATAAAGTGGCTTCTGTGGAGTAGTCATAAACATTCTGGAGTCTGTTACATTCCTGTTCTGGCCATAACATTTCCTTTCTAGAATGGGTTTTAGAATAACTCACTGGGGCACAGGGCTGTTGTGTTGGAGAGGAGGATTACAGGAACCATCCTGCAGTTCAAGGCTTTTATAAGCATTTGGATTTTCTGCATCTCAGATAGCTTCTGAATGCATTTTGAAATGTTGTTAAGTGCTTCTCTGACCGCTCACAAGTGAAGCAAAATAGTCCTTGGTCATTTTCACAGGGAAAAAATTACGAAACTATATTTGGTTAAAAAAAAATTTAAAAATTAGACAATCAAATTGAAAATTAAAACCCTTATGTTTGAGGAAACAACTCAACACAGTAATTTACAACTGCAGGTAGCAAGTTCTCTTAACAAAATTACACATTTTCTTGTTCAAATGGCACGTTCATTTGCAAATTTTATAGTTGAACATTATCTAAGCCTTTTACTTGTTGTATGTTAGCTCCCTGCTCAGAGCTGAACTTACTCAGCTGTGGAACGAGCCTTCAGTCAAATCAGTGCCACTGACTGCCAACCAGGAAATGTGCTTAACCCTAAGCAAAGCCCACTCAATGCAGAATTTACTTGCACCTGCAGCTGGCTGTACCCATAAAGGGTAAAACCCCACCATCTTTACTTGGACTGTGGACTACAGCAACTTATGTGGAAGCTACATCAGAACACGGATAGCAAGAGATCTCCTAACATGAGACACCAGCTTGGTTTACTTTTAATTGATTTCAACAGGTGAGGTATCAATAAAAATGAAAAAAATTATAATTTAAAAAAATCTAGCTTTTTTATCTAAAAATCAAAAGTTTGCTTTTTACCTCCAGGCCCAACAAAAGAAAGTCAAATACTTTACGTTTTCTTTTTAAAGTATATATTCAGCTTCAGTCCAGCCAGTTTTTATATGTGAATACATATAGACATGCTTCCTACTTTTGCTCAAAAACCCAGAAATAAACAGCAAGTTCATGCAATTTAAATGTGTGCCTTTAAATAAAGCAAAACTTCAGGCTTCTTTTTTGAGGTGGATTTGCTCTTTAATAACTGGCAGGTAGAATCCAACTTAAAACCAGACACAACAATTTATTTTTAATTACCATAACCTCAGAAAATCTATTTTCCCCTGAGTCCAAGCCCAGCCAGCACAGTGAAAGTTCCCATTCCAACTGATAGACAGGCCATCACAGAGCCCGGATGCCAAGCTGCTGAAAACATTGATCCAACAGCAGCATCTGGCCCTTCAGTGGGCTCCACAGGCAGTGAAGCTGACAACTCTGGAATTGCCCATGGGTCTATCATGTAGTTAGGCTGCTAGCTGAGTTGATTTATTATACTCAGTGCCATTTTTCTTTGACTTACCTTTGATCCTGAGATATTTGCATATCATTATGTGCCTGAGAAAAAGTTCCTCTGTAAACCTCTTATGAGCCCCGTGTGTTTGTGCTTTCTTAAAGTATGAGGTGATACCACACAAAGAGAGAGTCATGATGTGCATTACTTGAGATGTTGGCACAAGATAACCTCTCCCACCACTTACATAACCCACCCGGCGTTGGTACAAACTGATACGTGATACTCTGGGAAATCACGCAAGATCTAAAAGCAGCACTACAAATGACACAGGGCAGAACTGCAGGTACCTTTCAATCTGCATATTAATGTGTTAGTCTCCCAAGAAGGCTGACTTTACTCTTCCTTTCCATCCTGATTATCACACTCATTAGCAGAGGTCTACAGCACAGCCAAATCCCAAAGAGTCAAGAGCTGGCATTCCAGGAGGTAGGAAGGAGGGGATGGGAGCAAAGAAGAGAAAGGCTACAAGCTAGCCAGCATAGTAGGAACAGGGACTGGGGCAAAAATAGAAGAGACCAAACACTGGTGAAATAAGTTCAAAGGGCATTGCCGACAAGCTCAGCTCCTAAGAATTCATCTAGCCTCCAAAAACCATTCATTCCTAAGTAGGGGACAGCATCTATTACCTTTAAGAAGAATGTGTATTGTTGTTTCTAGACTCCCTACTTCCTTCCTGAACGTTACATGTCCCTAAGGATCTTCTACTATAATGCATTTCATCACAATGAAGCAGTGACCCTATTTTTCTTCCTTAAATATGTCTGTTCCCAAGTTTCAGATGTTAGCAGCTCTACGGTAATTTTTACTGTGAAGTTTCCTTTCATTTTTTAATGTCAAAAGATGTAACATAACCCAGAAAATCAAATCTAATTCTTCTTAAATATGGAATTAATTACCCCTTAAAAAACAAGATTTTTTTTTATTTTATTTTTAAACTGTTTAGGCAAATAAAAGATTGTAAGATACATCACAAATTCTAGAACATGTCCAGCATGAGATCTTCCCCTATTCAGCAGCACTGAAGTTGGCCCCAGGACAGATCCAACAAACCTGTAATCAGTTTAACTAAATCTGATGGCTATTCACAAATCATAAAGTGCCTCTCCTGTAACAACTCAAAAGCAAATGTTGGGCTCACTGAACTTTGGCCACATGGAGATAATGATACACTACACCTGTATCAGAATAAATCCTATTGTGTACGTAAATACACAAATTTCAGCTGCAAGACAGAATACAAACTGGTAATTGCAGGGTGCACCTTGTACAAGCTGCCAAAACCTTAATTCAACACCTACTACAGCATTTTCAGACACTACACTAGCTCTTCTGCCACGAGTCTGAGCCAAAGGAAAGCAGGAGCCTGTTGTTCCTGCAGCCCTTATGAGCTTTGCCTTTTGTCATAGCCTGATGGGGATGCTGAAAGGTAGTACACAGTAAAAGTTTGTGCTTGTACATATGGTGTAGGACATGGAATAACAGTGATTGACCTGCTTCCTTATTTGGACTAAGTATTAGCTGCTCAGAAAAATGTGGGCCAGATCAGAACCAAGATTAGAACAAAGGTAAAGAAATGGTTACAATCACTTTCAAGCAATCCTCAAATTTGCATTGCCTTTCTTGGAAAACCAAGGAGAGCAAGATTCTAAATTAGAATGCCTTAAGGTTTGATTTGGCATACATTGCTACATTTCCAAAAGAGCAGATCAATAAACATGTGAAGTTCACATTCATGAAGTCTGAAAATCTGTCCTCATCTTTGTGCTATTATTTCTTTTCTGCATGAAAGAAAACATGGCATCACCTCAGTGAGGAGACTATTACACTTCAAGGTTAATGAGCAGCAAGTTACAGCTAGAAAATTATTCATAACTGAAAAAAAATTACAAAATGCAACAGATTCCATAGCTGTATCATGTAATAAAATTTCTCATCACAAAGTGTCAGGGTTTGAAAGTACAGTATTGAAATCACTGCTAAAAAGCCAATCAGAAAATACTTGAGAAGTTTTACAAGTATATGATGCTTTTTTCAGCAGTGTTGAGTCGAAAAACACCGCATAAAATCTCAAATAAATCTATCAAATCTACGTTATCAAATGAAATGCCTTTTGACATCTCTCTTTACCCTACCCTAGCTTTTTCCAAAGAAAATGCTACAAAAATGTTTTATTCCTTCTTTTCTGTAGCTGCTTTTCCCCTTCCTCCCAAGCTCTCTGGCAAATTCTCATGTCACCTCTTGACCAGCTCTGTCACTGCAGTTTTGCTTCCCAGAGCAAGTGCTGCTTACCAGCAACTTGCTCCTTTGTTTTTGTTTTTTTTTTTCTTCCTTTTCCTCTTACTGTTTGATCTAGTCATACTGGCTGGAGCAAATGAGATCTGTCAGTCAACACCCTTTCACACATCCTTATTCAAAAGCTTTAAAAAGACAAAATTACCAAGGAATTCTACCTGTGAATAACAAAACTTCCAGCCAAAATTTATGGCCCACCACTTCCAGTGACTTGTACATTTTCCATAATAGGGGCTTTCCTATGCCCAACTACAAAATATATCCTTCTGGTGTAAAGCTGAGCTGGAACAGTTCTGCTGTGGGCAGACAGGAAGATTAATCAAGTTCTTTAGAGACAGAATAATTACTCTATTTGTACTGCATTCGAATTTGTGATGCAAATAGATACACTATATCATCAGAGCCTGGGAAAGCACCTGAATCACTCAGGGAAGCTCTGGTTACCACACACGCATTATTAGGAAATAAACAAACATAACTCCACAGATACATATCTCACTTTTAAGACAGTTACAGTCTTAAGCTCATGACAGAGGCAGTTACCCTATCCTAATTTGTGCTAGTTCTGTCCAAAATCCTTTCAGAAGAGAGATCTCTATGTAAAATGAACAAAAATAGCAAATAATCCCATACTGACCGATTCATACACCTTAGACTTCCTTGGGCTCAGACCTTTGACACAGCAAGACAGAAGTGCTGAATGACAAATGCAAACATCCCTCCTTCTGCAACACACAGCAATTCTTGCCTGTGCTTTACATTGGTAAAAGCAGTTGCTCATTGTAATGAGTGTTTCTTCTTTGCTTCCTTGGAGTAATTCTCAGAGTAGGTAGAACAAACCCTCGACTTACACAAACAGTTTCTGCAAAAAGTTGAAACACTTGTTTGTATATTCGGATTAAAGCAAAAACTATCTCAGCATTATCTCCAAGAAGATAGAGAGTTTAAGAAAGATTATAGAAGCTAGAAATACTTATGATGAAAATTTTTCTCTGGCAAGAGATCCCAGCTTCAAGATATTGCCATATTTTGTCTCTGGTCTTGGAGATCTATGTGTTTACCCTCCTAAATACTGGCACTGTTGAAGGTAAGGAGCAATCAGTTACAAATATATCCTAGATTGACCACAAGTAGCAATGGAAACATAAAGAACATCAGTTACAGTAATTTGAAAGTACTGTAATAATTTCAACAGTCTGAAATCTGAAAGCACTTTGTTTATAGTGAAGGATGTACTGTATGAATCGAAACAATTTGAAATTTTTCTTGTGTGCAGAACAATGAGATTTAACTCATGAAAGTTTTTCAGTTGACGAACTTCTCACATCCTGAAAAAACTCCACCTAAATAGATAATGCAAGAGCAGTAGTGGAACAAAATTAAAACAAATAATATATCATAAATTAACTACTATACTGTACTAGTGTCAATTTTGCTTGTTCTGTGAGCAACACATTTTCAGCAAAGTTGTAACACAACCTATGTTTCTGGAAAAAAAAACAATCAGCATAAACCAGATCCATACTTCCAAATCTCTGTAACTCCATTAACACCTTGATTTTCACCTGCCATCAGGTACTAAATATTTTATCTCCATCCATTCTAGGTAAAAAATCCTCTGTCATATAATTTTGAATGCCAATAGAGTCTGCAGCAGTGAGCAGTGCCTGTCCACACACATGCTTTCATTAATTCTTTTGTTCAGATATCACTATTCAGATGTCCATATAGATCTTATAAATAAATAGGACCTCAGAAGATTTTAAGAAGAATGTCCTTCTATCAACATGAAGAGACAGAGCTCAAATAAAATAAAGAAGCTATGCAAGTAACAAACTAAGTGCACTGCTTCACACTGATTTTGTGTCATTTAACCTCATAGTGTGTATGCTTGTCTGAGAATAAAATCCATGGCCTCATTTCAACAACACAGGTCTCAGAAACATACTAAAAGAGATTTTATGTTAGATAGGAATAATATCAAAACACCACTCTTTCAAACTGCCACAGACACACCATATAAATGGTGAAAACAGTGGAAAACCCTGTTCTACCTGACATTCCCTATAATCACGATTTTTAGCATAGTGGACAGCATTTTAATTTTAGGGAGACTGAAATTAGTCACTACACTGTAGTTTGCAAGTACATCCACACACAGTTGTCAGTTGAAAACACAGGGAACAACATCCTAGAATTTAAGTACCAGTGCTCAAATGCAACCATGATTTGCATCTTGTTTCCCAGACAAGCCACTAGAGGGTGAGACAATAGCAAAGTTGGTAAGATTTGAACAGGTCTGTCTGTCTCATGGCAGGCATTGCTGCATGAGCCCCTGCACAAGCAGGCAGGGCAGGCTGAGGAAATGAGCTCTGGTGGCAGCTTACCTGTATCTCATTTTGCAAGCTGAGACACAGACATCACAGACCACCACATAAGCAGGGAGATGAGTCTGATGGTCACAGAGCAGTGATTTTCTTGAACGTATTAGAGTTGAAGATTCACTGTAAGTGAAGACATTATTTCAGTGGATTGATAATAGATCTCTCTCCTCCAAGCCACCAAGCAGCTGAGCAGGTCACTAATGTCTAAATGTTGTTTGCATTTGATGCTAACAGCATATTCAAGTGCTTCCTATAAAGGAAATAATTTGATGCTTACTGTCTCTGCACATGTTGCTGAAAACCTCCATCATAAAGAAACCTTAGCACATTTCTTTTAGCTCTAAATTCACCACACACTTTTACAGTATTCTAATTTCTAAAACAAAACAAACAAAAAATTCCTGCTTTTTAATCTCTGTAAAATCAAATTCTGACCTGGCAGAAGTGGGCACCATTTCACTGAAGTCCAAACTGATACCAGAGTTGAACTGGGTCTTGTAGCTTCAAAATCTGTGATGGAAATAATTAATACAGCCCCTAGTATTCTGTGTGAAACCAGACTGCACCACTTCCATCTACATTTGTAACTAAAGAACTTATCATTTCTTTTATGAAGTCTAGAAACTTGTACATATTAATGGATATTCCATATGTAACTTTACATTGCCAATTGCATATAGATGTTGCAGTTCAAAGGGAACCACAGGCAAATTTTGCAGAAGGCAGAATAATCTCTGTAAAACTACACACTGCTACAGACACATTCTTGAAAGAGCCATCTCTTTCAGAATGATGGTAAATGAACTGAAGCATTTCTCTTTGGGATTGACCACTTATCTCTGAGTTTTCTTCTTTTCCAAATTAACCATTGCAAGAGGAAATTTTATATTAAGCCATCTTTCATTTTTATTTACATTGACACATATACTGGTACTTAGGAAACCTGTAGGCTCAGGTGGTACTGGGCATAGAAAAAAACTCACCAACTTCCCCTCTTGCCCCCTCACATCACAATTTGTTTTGTTGCACTTGTCTGACTAACAACAAAATTATGTTCTTTTATGGCTTTCCAACACAGGAACTTTCACAGAAATGATGACACTTGGAAACAACGTTTTCAAGAAAGTTAGAAAAAGTATTTATTCTCACAGTATTTCCATTCTTTTCTGCTTGTTGGAGGTTCTGTACAATTTCTTCTGAAACTGGTGAGTTTCTTTTGGATTTTAAAATACATTTTTTTAAAGATACTATCTTTCCTTTATGCTTTTACACTGCTTAAAACACCAGCAATTTACTTATTAATCAATTCTTTTATTTTTCTGTATCCCTTTTTTCACATATGGTCTCTAACTTAAAAAAAAACCATATTCAAAAGAGAGAGAAGAAAACAATTTCAAAGATGCTACAGACAGAGGTGGTGGGAACAATTATCTTTGATCTGTATGATAGGAGACCAACTTGTATAGAGAAAGCAGCTAAAAAAGCAGGCTCTGAACATGCATGATGAAATGGTGGAACAAATTTCACTGTCACCAAAGCAACAGTTCACCATGCAGTAACAAATCTGCACTGGAGGTGAAGAATTCCTATCTGCACTTCCAGTGCTATTACCTGAGATGCACTTTTACTTACTCATATTTCACGAAAGAATGATGCATTTGAATGTCTAAATGCACTGAGCAACATGACAAAAGCTATGTGGTGGCTCTTATTACCATGGAGGAGAACAGGAAAAGCAGCCGCAATGATTGATTAGAATCTTTATGAAACCACGTGCATGTGTGTGCACACTCATTTTTCAATGCTTTTCTGTCCTCATGCACAAGAAATATTTTCCATGTATAAAGGTAAGAAAGAAAGCAAAAGAAGAAGATACATTTTACATCCTAAAGTGATACTATAAACCTGCTAGGAAAATCCTACCTGGCATGCCCCCTAACTTAGAAGTTCTTTAGTTGTAGCCAGTAACAGTCAAGAAGCTCAAGAAAAGGAAGATATGCATGTATGTACTGGTGATGTACTACAGGGGAAGCTGACTTATTTTCTAAGTAAATAAATTCACAAAATAATGTTTTTGATGTTTTCTGATGCCTAATGACTACAGCCTTGTTCTTTTGTATGCAAGAGCCTATATTACATTCACAAACAGAACTCTGTATCTATACTTAGTAGAAAATGTGATGGTGCATCAGCAGTAGGATATAAGAGCCCCTGACATCTGTAAATCCCTTTTCCTAAAAACAATTCATGTAATATTCTTGAGTAGGGCATCCCCTAGCCCTCTACAGATGAAAACTTCCCTTGCAGGTAGGAGTCACACTTTTATTTCTGCTGCTCTGTGTAACTGTAATTTCTTCCCCCATTTATCTTCCCAAGTCAACTCCTGTAAACGATTCTTTAAAAACATTCATTATCCTCAGTTTTAATTGATGCTTGTTGCAACATATTATGAGCTGCTCTGCATGGAGGACACACAGCAGTCCTCCTCATAGCACTGTTTGGTAGCACAGCATCACCATATCTGTGTGCAAGGCCACCTTCATGATCAAACTGCTGGGTTCCCTCCTCCGCTAGTGAGCTTTGCCAGAGATACAACCCCACACATCTTCCACAAATGCCTTTGTAGAACTTGAGAAGGAATTAACAAAGGTCTAAAAATTCTGCCTGTTTGGCAGTCAGCACAGGGGGCTTAGGGCAGGAGTTACACAGTGAGGAGTCCTGCCACAATAGCACTGCCCAGCATCACCAGCTGATCCCGCTGTCGGCAAGAGCGTGCTGCAGGGGAAAAGGGGCTGCAATTAAAGCAGAAGCACTGGGGGTACAAGTATACATACAAACACCTACCTGCCAGAAATCTGAAGACCACAGACTTTCAAATATATTGCACACAAAATTAGATAATAGGGCAAAGGAAATGACAAAAAATGAGAAGCATTAAATGTGAATTCCAGAGAAATTCAGGACATACCACTACTGAGCTTTGATAGATGTAGATATATATTCACATGTTCTTCTATATTTACTAATTAACCTGGTTGCAAATAAATATATTCAGGATCAATTAATTTAAAATAATTTAAAGATTAAATCTAATCCTTAAACAACATGATTGCAAGATCTTACAAACACTCATTTTTAATAAATGGAAAAGACAGGAGCTTGACCCTGGAGTTTGCCAATATTTGTGGCAGAGATTTCATCTCCAGTCCTGGACTCTGCTCAAAGAAGACAAACAAAAACAACAGGAAGCCTAATTTCACTTTAGTTGACTGAAATTAAAAAGAGCAGCCAGTCTGTTTTGGCTTACATCAGAAAATACCTCTGTGCAAAAACGGCTGTTTTGTTCTTCCACAAAGACTACCTCTGCCTTTGACCAAAGGTAAACCACTTCTCAAGTTTTCCCACATATTTTCTTTACTACACTATTTCTTTACATAAAGAAATAGTAGTAGAAGCTATTTAAATTGCAGTACAAATAAACATTCTACAAATAAACATTCTTCTTTATCTAAGGCCACTCTGCCTGCATTTTAATACAGCTTGTGGAATGTCTTCTTACACACAGTCACCTCCTTCAGCTTCTTTCAATCCTATGCCTCTAAAAAGGCACAGCAGACCACGTCTTCCTTGCATAACTGAATTATGTGGAGATCACTTAAAAACCAAGAAGCATAGAGAGGATGGAGAGTGCTACCACATCTGAGTGTTAATTAGTATGTGATAAATGTGCAAAAGCAGACTTTCTGCAAACACCTGTCTGCAGCATCCGGCAGCTATTTAATTTCCTATTCAGTAAAACTACAAGAAGAGATTAAACCCTATCCCAAGCTGATCTAATATACATTTGGATTAAATCTGATCAAGAATTTTCCTATTTTGAGAGACACTTCACACAATTTACTTCCCAGGATATAGTTCTTTTCTCTGCCATTTTTCACGTAGACTTTGCAGCCTTATTCATGTCCCCTAATAAAGCAATGGATGTCTAAAAATCAGATATTCAGGCTAAAGTACTTTAAGGATAACATAGATTGCTATCTATACTTCAGAAGCAAGGGAGGTCTTGATCTTTACTGATCTGACCTAAAACAAGATCGCTCTTCACACCAAGCTTGGCTCATTTATGTCCTCAGACTACGCCTGTCACAAAGATGGCTCTCTGGTGAATTCCACAGGAAGAGTCATCTACAAGCTTTCTTTACAGAGACTGGAGAGAGAAACTCACCAATAGGGAGCTATATTAAGACAGAGGTCTAAAACTTTAGACAGTTAGCATTGAAAGCTTGAGTAAGAGTTGCAAAATATAATTCTTTCAAAAAAAGTCACTTTAAGATAATTCACATATTAAAGGTAAAGGGATAACAGTATGTTGCACAAAAAACTCATTTAACTTACAGCTAGTTCAGTACAGAAATCAAGTCACACTGAACATGCCAACATTCAGTTGGAAATCAAAGCCAGTGGCAGAACATTTTCACCACTGTATAAAAATACTCTAAAAAAACTTCTTTAATAATTCTCATAATTGGTCTGTGAACAACACTTTGTTCTTTTTTTCCCCTCTCTTCAGCGCAATTTGAAGAGAACAGTAAAGTGCTTTGGCTTACAGATCTACAGAGAATGAAGACAGTGAAGCATCTGGAGCAAAATCTTATTAAAAGAGTCTGAGGGAGTGGGGATTGTTTATCCTGGAGAAAAGGAGACTCAGGGGAGACCTCACTGGTCTCTACAACCGCCTGAAAGGAGCTTGTATTGAGGTGTGGGTTGGTCTCTCACGTCTCAAGTGACAGGATGAGAAGAAATTACCTTAAATGGAGTCAGAGGAGGTTCAGATTAGGTATCAGAAAAAAAAAAAATCAGTGAGGGTGGGGTTAGGAATTGAAATAAATTGCCCAAGGAAGTGGTGAAGTCACCATCTCTGGAAGTGCTCAAGAGGCATCTGGATATGGCACTTGGGGATATGGTTGATGGGTGATTATGGTGGTGGTGGGCTGGCAGTTTAGCTGGATGATCTTGATGGGCTCTTAAAACTTTGATGATTCTTTGAAAAGTTAAATGGCCAATTTAAAGTATTAACATTTCTTGTATCTGCTTTCAACTTCACCTCCAAATTGCCATAAATCTGAATTGTGCCAAGGGTACACAAAACATCTCTCTTTTCTTCCTGTTTCTAGTTGGGTATATGTTTGCAGTTTCTTTACAACCTTGAGTCTCAGTTCTAGTTTTGAAAATATCAGCACTCACTGCTTTGTACCCTGCCAACTTGGCTAGGACCCATTTTAGAGTCTGCACAGTGACTGAATAAATTACACATATATAAAAACTGTGCCTGCTTATATGTAGAAAAGCTACATCAAACCCTTTAAGAAAGAAAATAACAGATAAATAAAATAAAACATCTTGCTCACACACGCACCCTTGGTACCCTAATATACCAGCAAAGTTTTACCTCTTTTCACATTCAAAATCATTCTTTTTAAGAGGGGATTCAAAACAAACTGCCAGGCTTCCATATGCCTGAGTTTTGCAGTTAAAGATTATTCTACTACTTCATTAGAGTATGGAAATGCTTTTTTAAAACTCAAATAATAGTGTAATTGGTGTAGTTTTTGCATGTGCTTATACATTTGTTACCACATAAGAAGAATCACTGATTTTCCAGTTCTCTCTGCGAGGCAACAGGAAAGCACGAAGCTGCCCTTGCCAGTTCTTTGGGAACACGAACTATCACACACACTGTTTTTCCCTTAGAATCAGACTCACAGAATATCCTGAGTTGGAAGGGACCCACAAGGATCATCAAGTCCAACTCTTAAGTGAATGACCCACAAAGGGATGAAACCCATGACCTTGGGGCACCATGCTCTGACCAACTGAACTCATCTCAGTGCCAACATGCTACCATTCTTTTATTGTCTTCTGCATAGCTTGTGAACAGCATGGTCCATCTATTTTACTGTATTAATCTGCTTTTTCATGTTTGATTGCTACTTTTAGTCAAACAAGCACAACTTCAAACCACAGAAACAAATAACACAACAGAAATTTTAAGTTACAAAATAGCATAAAATTCTAGCACTCAAATCAACCCCAAATTTCTCAGGGTTAAGACCGCAAATTAACATTCCTATGGACTATGGTAGTTTTCAAAATCTACTGCAAAATGACACTAATTTACCACGTTATTTTAAAAATACAATCAAATCCTGCACCCATGAAAAGCTGTCATTAAAGCAGCCTGTATCTACCATTACTAACTCTGCTAATTTTTAGCATTAGTCAGAAAAAAAATTCACATTTACTTCTGAAAAATAAATGGGAAGATTATACACCTTGATGGAGCTTCATTTATTAGAGCCCTTTGGACCTACAGACAGAGAGTAATTTGTACAAGTCTCACCTTTCTACTGAAAATAATGATTTGGAGGTAGCAGGCAAGTAAGCACAGTAAGTAAGCACACTGGTGGGATGTAGTGGTGAACAGGGAAGCAGACTGCCCTGCAGTGACATGCATATTCACACAGTAGAAAGCAGCAGTACACATCCAAGCAGGCCTCCTGTGGCATGCTTTAATTCAAATTATTATCCCAGCTTGCAGAACTTTTTAAGGGATTCAAAAACAAAGAAACAAACAAAAAAGTAGAAGTTTGGTTTGAAATACAAAATTGCATTAGTCTGTCTTCATCTATTGGGCCACATCAAATGCAGCAGTATCAGCAGGTCAAGGGAGGTCATCCTCCTGCTCTACTCTGCTCTTGTGAGAACCCATCTGAGTGCTGCATCCAGTTCTGTTGCTCCCAAAATAAGGAAGACATGAAACTGTTGGAGTGAATTCAGAGCAGGGGCACAAAGTTGGTAAGAGAACTGGAGTACCTCTCCTATGAAGACAGACAAGAGAAAGCTGGGGCTGTTCAGCCTGGAAAAGAAAAGGTTGAGTGGACATCCCATAGGAACCTTCCAGTATTTAAAGGAGGCCTACAGGGAAGCCAGAGAGGGACTCCTCAACAAGAACTGTAGTTATAGGACAAGGAGTAATAGGTAAAAACTGAATGGGGGGAAATTTAGGACAGATATATAGAAGAAATTATCTGCTTAGAGGATTTGAAGCACTGGCACATGTTGCCCAGAGAAGGCGTGGATGCCCCATCCCTGGAAGTGTTCAAGCCCAGGCTGGATGGGGCATTGAACAACCTGGTCTAGTTGAAGGTGTCTCTGCTCATGAAAGGGAGGTTGGAACTAGATGATCTTGAAGGTCCCTTTCAACTCGACGACTTATAACAGCAGTGGTGTATGAAACTCCGGGAACGAGGTCCGGGTATTGTTCACTGCGTCCAGCAAGGTTTCTGCTGCTTCAGGGTGAGATGAATCTTTGGTCTCTGAATGTTAATCAGATGCAAATCCATGATATAGGGAGATTCTTTTAAAAAATGTGAATCTTTTAAGTATTACTATCTCTGTATTCAAAGAAGCTGATACTTTTAAAGTAACTAAACCTGAGAATTTCCTAAAATCCATCTACAGTACTGAAATGAGTTGTCCATAGTCAAAATTTCTTGGGTCAGTAGCCAAAGCAGCCTGGCAGAACTACACACATTTAAAATGTGAGAATTTAACATTTGTTGTAGCACTGGTCACTCAGTCTTCTTTAATGCATTTCTGGGATCTAAATGATGCACATTTAGCCTGCTCTCTGTGTGGGGCTGATTTTCACCTCAGTGCTTAAAACACTTAATTATAAAACATGTCAAGTTTCCAAACAAGAATCAGAAGCTCTCCAGAAATACCTTAGGATTGATTTTGAAGTACTTTTGTTTTCTAGCAAAGAAAACAAAAAGTGAACAGCATGTGTCTAGCTCAGAAGGCTGAAATGGGAGAAGATTCTGCAGGCACCACAACAAAAGGGATGTTTAAAGAGGGATTTGAAGGTGAATAATAGAGAAAACTGAGATAATACTAGGATAGTGCTTTCAAAATTAAGGAAAAGCACAGAAGAAAATGCTTATATGCTTCCATATAGGCAAGACTTACCATGAGTTTGGAGGAAAGAATGAGCTCACTAATAAACCTAAGATGACAGAGAAGAGTGTATTTTATGGAAGACTTTCAAAGTATAGTGATGCATGTTAATGTGATATATAGAAGGCTAGGGGACAAAAGCAAAGAGGCAGGTGGCTATTAACTGAAGCTGCAGTGGTCATACAGAGTTTTGATGTTCAACTGAACTCCCTTATTCCCATTTCTTACAGGAATATACTGCATTAAGTACAAGGAAGAAGCAGTATAACAGTAAAAAAGAGACACTTTAAAATTCAAATCTGAGAAAGAAAGACCATGAAAGAGGATTCCATAGGGTGCCTCCATTCTGATAGAGGTGAAAGAAGCAGAAGTTTAATGAAGGAAGACTTAGCAAATAGTCTGGGTAAGATGCTGTTCTGGCAGACCCTCACTTCAAAACAGGGATTGAATAATGGGGAAATGAAATCCAGAGAGGCTCGTTAACACAAGTACCAAAGAGAAGACACATCTGCAGCACAGATAACTCTAAGGACTTTAGGATCCTGCTTGGGGAAGAACTATCATAACCCAAGGGTTCAGCTCCCCTGTGCTCCCCAGGAGCAGAGAGACTGTGAGCTTTAACATAATAGATTAGTTTTAACTGATACTACACATTTGAGGTTATGCTGCTAGGGAAACAAAACCTTTTTTCTAAACATCTGTGCGATACATATGTGCACATGCAAAAGGATGAACACCATTGGACGCTTCACTTTTTGTCTTTAATTGCATAATTTATCTAAGATATTTAATATATCCTCTGTATTTCCTTACAGAAAGACAATGCAGCTTAGCCAAAAAGGCAAAGTGTGATGAATTTGTATGCACACCAACCACCCCCCCCTCCTTTTATTAATATCTGTTGGTGATTGCCATGTGATTCTCTGGATCTGACTTCTTTCTAATTTACTGTATTGTACTGACAATTTCTTGTAATTTCTTGCACAAGGTTTTTTTCCTAAGGAAGCAATAATAAATAAATAAAAATAAATTTTGAGGCTGAGATCTTGCCTGTCATTCAAAGTATGTCCACAACACTGAAGAGGAATTTAGTCTGCACCCCACTCCTTTCTATCAGTATCTGAACTAGCCTAGCTATAGTTTAAAGATACAGCATTTCTACATTTCACTACAGTGTCTCATCACAATTGCGACTGCAATATAGATATACCCCAGTTGTGTCTCTCTCTGGAGCTCCCAGTCTAGCTATAAGCTTGCCAACATTTTGGTTGATCTCCTCTGAGGACATTTAACTCAATTAGTACATGGTGGCCAGTATTTCTCAGGTGAGATGAAAGATAAATCGTGCACTCTGGCATTTGTATACTGAAGATTTCTTTTTAAACAGATTGGAAAGTGTGATATTGACTGAACTAATAAAAGACTACTTGAGTTTAGAGAAGATCACAGAAATAGATTCCTCCTTGTAAAAAAGACAGAATTCCTTTTCTCTCTGTAGAGTCCAAGTGTGTGTATGTGTGTGTGTGTGTATGTGTCCACACACCTTTCCTCTTTTCCAGCATTTTCTTTTGACACTTGACTCTGGAAAGAGGTTTGTTTGGGGTTTTTTAAAGTAGTTACTATTACTATAGCTCCATTCATTTTTTAACAACCTACATAGTAAAAGGCTTATTTATCATTCTATATGAATGAGCAGTGGTGTTTCAATATTCCTCTGTATTGAATTGTGGTTTTTTTCTACCCATTTGGACATCCTTTCTCCTGCTAAGCACTTCAGAAATCTACTCAGCTACAGATTTTTCCTGAACTAAGGCCTTAATTCATTACTAAACACTGTTATGATTATGAAAAGTAGTGTTATTTGGTATGATATTATAATTAGACAGCTTGAACAAGTTTCACTTCCAGTATGTTGCAGAACTGAGGAGAAAATGCTGGTCGAAACACAATAAATATTGTTTTGGACAATATTTCAAGCAAGGAAATAAATGCACAAACAGAATTTACCTTATTTCACACTTTTTACCCAAGATTCCATTTTAAAGGAAGTAAACACAATTAACTGTTAGATTAATTCCTATAGAACATAGTTTCATTCTGTAGCCAACAATACATGCCATGCCAGGTTAGTACCAAAAAAATTCTTGGAGAAACCCAGTTCAGAAATAGTCCATATATGCCAAGTGCAAAGCAAGAACTCCCTTTTGCAGGAACTCAGGGAGAAAAAAGAGGGTGTTCACTTTTGGAAAAAGGGGTAGGCCACTGAGGAAGTGTTTAAGGATGTTCTTAGGTCATGCAGAAAGAAAATTAGAGAGACAAAAGCTCAATTTGAACTTAATCTGACCACTTCTGTAAAGGATAATAAAAAACGTTTTTATAAATACATTAACAGCAAGACAAGGGGCAAGGAGAATCTCCAATCTTTATTCCCTGCAAGGGGGAATATGGTCACTAAAGAGGAGGAAAAGGCTGAGGTACTTAACACCTTCCTTGCCTCAGTCTTGAATAAGACAGGTGGCCCTCAAAACAACTGGGCTCCTGAGCTAGCAGACACGGATGAAGAGCAGAACAGTCTCCCTGTAATCCAGGAAGAAGTGGTTAGTGAACTGCTGAGACACTTAGATGCTCACAAATCTATGGGAACAGATAGGATCCATCCTAGGGTGATGAGGGAGCTGGTGGAAGAGCCCACCAAGCCACTCTCCATCATTTATCAGCAATCCTGGCCAACCAGGAAGGTCCCAGATGACTGGAACCTGGACAATGTGATGCTCATCCACAACAAGAGCTGGAAGGGGGATCCATGAAACAAGGATCCTGACAACGTTATGGAACAGATCATCTTGAGTGCTGTCACACAGCACCTACAGGATGGCCAGGGTATCAGAGCCAGCCAGCATGGGTTTAGGAGAGGTAGGTCGTGTTTGACCAACCTGGTCTCCTTCTATGACCAGGTGACCCATCTGGTGGATGCAGGAAGGGCTGTGGATGTTGTCTATTTGGACTGCAGCAAGGCCTTTGACACTGTCTCCCACAGCACACTCCTGGATAATCTGGCAGCCCGTGGCTTGGACAGGAGCACTCTGTGCTGGGTTAGGAACTGGCTGCATGGCCGGGCCCTGAGAGTGCTGGTAATTCGGTCTTTATTACTGGATCATCAATGTTCCTGGAAAGTCCGTAGTTAGAACTGAATTCAGTTGCCTACAAGTCATACAAGAAGTATGGACAAACCTAACTTTCTTTGATAAGAAATAAATTTTAAAAAAAAAAAAAATAGCCAACAAAAGCTCAGTCTATCCAACTGGATTATTTTAGGTTCAGCTTGGGTCTCTCTGTCTGACTTTTCCTTAACAATTTCCTTACTCATTCAGTCAATACAGGGAAAAAAAAAAAAAAAGGATAAACAAAGAAGATGTGTTTATGCACATGTTAACCAAATGGTTCATGTCATTCCTGTTAGAATGTCAGCATTTACTGAAATTGTTGATATGTGTATGTGTGTAAGACAGACAATATAATTAAATACATGGTTAATATTTGCTAAGTAGGGCAGGTAGTGAAACTGGAATAGACACTCTGCTCTCATTTTCAATCTGGGCAATACCAGGAGAATTAGAAGGGTTAAGCAATGGTTAAATTAGGGCAGAATTTGACCTCAAGGATGTCAGAAAGCTGAAACTGTAATCAACATTTTGTTACCCACAGCTTTAAACACAGTCCTTATACAACACCACACTGTCAATCCACAAAGTCAATTACCTGTATGTTCACTTCAAATTTAAATGCAACATTGCAACAGCACTGGGATGAAGCTAGAACATGCAATATTTTTTCCCAGACTCAATCTTTTTTCCTACTTTTTGTACCACATAACACTTAAAGACATGTAAGGCAAGTAGTGAAGTCACACGGGTGGAGCCCCTAGCTCTTCTAGAAGAACAAGCTTGACACCTCTGCTCCAAATAAGATGAGTTAAGGAAAAGGATCATAGTACCAGAGTTCCTCCTGGAATTTAAGAAAGGATCTGCACTTCATCTGCAACTTCATAAGGCTTAAAAGTGCAAAAGCTAGGATTACAGATGTTTTTCCTTCCATTTTTTTTTCTGTCCCTGTAGTGTGTTCACAACAATCTTCTCAAGCCAGAGCACATAATCTCCCTCTTCCCCAGCCTCCTCCCACTTCTCACCTCCAAACAGGCATGCTGGAATGGATTTTCTCCTCTGTCCCTGGCACTATACATTTACTAAAATACAGTGTCAAAACCATTCCCATCATTCCCTTTTTTTCTGGTGTTACTCTGGGTTCTATGAGATCAGGTGCAGAAAAGGAGCAACTTCTAAATTATACATCATCTTGGGAGAGAAGAGGGAGGAAAAGTCATTAAAGACAGGAGCAAAAGACTTCCAATTCAAAAGTAAGCCAGGTAGGAAAATGGTAGGAAGAAAGAAAATCAGAGGGCAGACAAGACAGAAAAATGCCCAAATGCTATTTACACACACAAATACACACATATACATACGGTTAATAGGCTAATAGTCTATTAATTGTTCTACTAAGTATCTTAATATGGAAACTTAGCTGATGGAACAGGTTTGCTTTTCTGATCATATACCACTCTTCACAAGCAGTTGTATGTTTTGGGACCTCTAACTCTACATAATGTAATACTTAATCCATTCCTGGGCACATAATCTCAGTTTATGTTCTTGTGATCAAATCCTTCCTGACACAATCTAAGAAGCACTTCAATTCATTATCAGTCATGACTGGGTATTAAAAAAAAAAAGCAAGTACACATTCTAGCAGGTACAGTTCATGAAAGCTTTTGAATTTTCTGGGAGTGAGAGGATATTGTTCATCTTATGTTCTCAGTAAACTATATATTTGCCTCAACACAGGGAAAATAGGCCTTCAGAGGCACTTCTACCAATTCATCAAAAAGGAGCACTGAAAATGGCAGCTGGATTCTTCAGCACAGAGGACAAGAGCAGTAGTACCTGGAAGTTTGCACAATTCTGGGTCATGGTACTGATTTTATTGGCTTCTCTGCCTGTAGTCTATGGAGTTATGCGCAGGAACACCTTTCCATAGCCCGAATCACACGAGATCACTGTGGTATCCCATACAGACACAATATATGACTGTAATAGTGTTTTCTTGTGAACTCAGGCATTTAATGAGTCTTAAAAAAGCACTGAAAAACTCAACAATCTGACCTGTGTTCCACATTTTGCCTGGATATGATACACATCCTTTTCTTTTCTTTTCTTTTCCCCTGGCATGACTACTGTTGCTCGACAAAAAAAAGGGACTGACTTCGCAGGTTGCACATTCTTTCACAGAAGTTGCTCCAAACAGAAATAGTTTCTTGTCATGCATTTTTGAACTCTGATCATCATAACCAGTCATAGCTGAGCAACACAATGTCCTTTTAAATTTGCATCCTGGTTTAGCACATTTTGTATGGTGTGCCTTGATCTTGAGTGAAACTGAACTTATACTTGAGTCTGGGAAAATGGATTATTTTGGCAGCACTATGTGTCAGCAGACAATTCAGAAGCTGATGTGACCACTCATTTTGCAGGGACTTTTTCAATATGGTAACATTTCACTCATCCCACACATTTTATTAAGCAATAATACTAATCAAATAGTAAAAGAATATTCTTTTTCATGCTATTTCAAAGCCTGTTTTCTGCTTATGTGTTTCTTCTCCTTTCAGGCACATCTACCACAACTTGTAATGGAGTGTACGAGCACACACTTCTTACCATGAATACAAGTCAATCTGCAAAACATAATTTGAATTAATAAACTTGAGTGATTGCAATTAGGACACCTATACTCTGCTGCATCTGTTAAGAGATACATGCCATGCAAATTATGCATGTACAAGGAATTCCTCTAATACAGGATGTATTTCATCTTTCTTTGCCTGATTTTATAAACAGCTCAGAGCAGCTAACACCAGGAAAAAAAAAATGCCAGCAGGCAGTCAGACATTCCAATGAATAAATGGTATATCTTACTTGCATAAGTGCTACTGGCCAAGAAATGCTTGCCAACATCAAACAACAAAATTTTTGAAGGCAAATAATCAGCTGGCCAATGTAGTAAGAAATAATTCACTGAATAAAGTATTTAATGTAAATTATTCTCTAGCACAATAATTTGTTCAATTTTGGTTTGTAAAAGCCTAGTCTATATTCCACAGTTATATAAAGTTGCTAATAATTGCAACTTATATTGATAACCCACTCTGAATCACTCCAATCTGGTTTATTCTAATACTGCATAGCAATTTGAAAAAAAAAAACCAGAAAACACAAAAAAAACAAAACCAAACAGATAAAAGAGTCTATCATCTATCCACTTTTAACAATTTCCCCATTGTCACAAACATATAGAACCCCCAAGCACTACATTTTATATTCAGTTCTCTGAGTTAGCTTAAACCTATGTAAAATCATGACCTGGCAGAAGCTCTCTATTATCTGTCCCCCTAAGAGGGCACATTGTTTATTCCGCAAGTGCACAAAACAGTTGTAATCTGGGAATTATGAACAGGTCCAGTGGTTTGAAAAAAGTGTTTGAATTACTAATGTGCTGGACTTAATTCTTCCAAGTTGAGAGATGTGTACACTGTGCACATGACACAGTCACAGGCAGTCCATACACCATTGCGTGCTTCTGAATAGTAAACACAGGTCTGGGTTACATGACCTTGTTGCTTGGTTCTGCAATACTTTACACTACTTTAAAAAAAATGGGATTGTTCCTGGCATGTACATTGTGGCTGGGATACAGTAGTTAAAATATGCCAATAGCTATAGACATAAAAGGACTCTATTTAAACAAAATCGCATACTTTTTAAAGTATCTATTATAGAGCTATCACCAGACTGCCATCAAAAACTCATCAGGCAGCATCTCCCTTAAAACAACTTCACCAGGTTTATATACCACCCCTGTAGTCTCACCTCAGTGTCAAACTTCCTGAAAAGTTACCCTTACCAGAATTCTGAGTTCTTTAAATTTAACGTCATTAGAGGCTTCCAAATTGTTTAAAGTTAAGAAATCCTGCTGCAAGATAAGTAGTAAATTTTCAGTAAATGAATATTCAAAAATAGAAATATACTGCATGAAATTGCAAAACTCATATTACCATTTTATAATTCAATCAAGGTTTCATGCAATATAGTTAACAACTGAGAAATGACCACACAAAAAAGTGGCATGTTACTAGGCAATAAAAAAAAGCTTTAATTAATTTATCAGTCTAAATATTCAATATCTATATACTGAACTCATTCTAGTATGGGATCTAAGCCTTTGGGAAGTATCTTTCCAGTTACATGACCCTCATGGACTCTTAATCTAGTCATAGTTCTTATCTCCCAGCATACATCAAATTTCAAAACCAGGGCTGGAATGCCTTTAAGGGCAAGGAAAATAAGTGGCAAAGTTTCTCAGACCTAAAAAAGGTACAGTATTCTGAAGAAAATATATCTACAAATACATTTATACAAACACATAGCTTTCTCACGCTGTATAATCAAAAGGTGAACAAAAGCCCCCAGGCCCAGTGCTGTTCCAGGTATGCAATGGGAAGAACCCTTTGGAAGGCCTGGCTTCAGAAGAGAGGGGAAAGAGAGAGTAAGGCAGGCCTCTCCACCCAATCTCACCCACAGAAGTGCCTGCATATGTGTTTAGTACCAAACTGTACAGAGTGGCTTAGTGATTCGGAGTAGATCCTTAGTTCAGAACAGGAGGCAGGCTTGGCAATCAAATGGCAGTGGCAGGAAATTGTACGGATGCCGGCACTGCAGTGGAAGGTTGTTCTCTTCACTCTTGTTCTCTTCACTCTTCTCAGGCACTGTCTGACCCCAGAACACCCAGAGGTTTTTGATGTTCAACATCTCCTAGAAGTCCAAGGAAGCATCTCTTTTTCAGGATCAAGTTGGTCATGTATTTTTATTCCTCTAGCTTGATGGACTCGCAAGAGATGATATGGTCAAGGATGTAGCCTTAAAGAGCACATTTGGGCAGCAGGGGTAAAGGTGAAAAGCTAGGTCTTGTTATTATCATTGCTATGATGTGTTAACACATATGCTTGGCTTTTTTTAGAGGGACACCATAAGGTACACATAGCTTGGGCCCCTCACTGCAGGAAATACATTGAGGAGTAAGTCCAGACTGTCAGAGTCCAGGACATCCCTTCGGTTACCCTGGAGGGTCAGGGACCCCAGCAAAGCAGTCAGAGAACTGAGCAAGAAGATTTGAGACCTGTTCAGGGGGGTTTTGAGATCTGTCCAAGGGGGTTTTGAGATCTGTACAGGGGAGTTGACGACCCTGGCACAAAGCCCAGGAAGACATTGTCTTTAATTTCACTCCATAGGAAAAGTTTCCAGCATTGAGAGATGAATTACAAGTCTCAAGGGAGTGAAAGACAGTAGTTTAACTTATCACCAGGTGAAAAATTTATCGTTTTGGGTTTTAGAATGGAAGTGAATGGGAGAAAGATGGAGAATTGAGGGCGTTGCCCAAAAATCATTCTTCGTCTCCATCTTCTGCTGTGACCTGGCACAAAGTAGTTCAAAGAGACTGGGTCAAGGTAGAAATGACCTGTTTAGTATAGACAGTAAGTATTGGTAGGTATTTATGGATACATAATAATTAGGATAAAAGAACAACGATGGACCAGGGGCAGGGAGTCGCCTGATGTCCGAGCTGCAGTGCAGATCGCAGCTGGGCACAAAGCAATTTGTAAGATAAGAACTAGTAAACAAAGCAAGACACCTTGAAAAAACAAACCTGAAGACTCTGCCTTTTTCTTGTGCCTGGCTCAGAGCCTCTTGGAGAGCAGAGAGACTTTAAACCACCTGAATCTCAGGGAAAAGAACCCGAGACAGACAAGGGCAAAGGTGCTGGTGAAGCATCTGGAACACAAATTCTATGAGGAGTGGCTGAAGGAGCTGGGGTTGTTTAGTCTGGAGAAAAGGAGGCCTAAGGGGGACTTTATTGCTCTCTACTTGAAATGTAGTCAGATTGGGGCAGCCTCTTCTCCCAGGTAACTGCAACAGGACAAGAAGAAATGGCCTCAGGTTGTGCCAGAGGGGGTTTAGATTGGATATCAGGAAAATTTTATTCCCTTGAAAAGATTATCAAGCATTGGAACAGGCTGCACAAGGAAATTGTGATATATATGTAAAGACATATACATATGACAAAGATCAGCCTCCTGCTGATGTAAGCTGTATATAAATGAATCCATAAAGTAGCCTCAACACACTCAAAATACAGATGAAATCTAGTTAGCAACTAACAAATTACTCATTATGTGTCCAAATTATCTGAACTTCCAAAGGATCCAGCTAGGCACTCCCAGCCCTTTATCTCTGTACTACTATTTTCACAAGCACATTTAAGTATTGGTTTTCAATGAAACTAGGGACTAAAGAGTAAAAAGACAAGTTTCTGACTTAGGCCTGTGTCCTGTTTCTCAGATCATGAAGCTATGGCAGTACAAAGACCTGGCTCAAAACTTGCATTACATTTAATTTGAAGAGGTAAAGAGTTCTGAACACTGCACAGAGATTTAAATCCTCGTGTGCACCCACAGGCAAAATTTTGTGTGGGTGGATAAAAGCAAACTCTCTTACGTAATTCCTTGCCTACATGACGTTCTCACAGCACTCTTGATAAGCAAAAGTAATGATTTTTTGCTCCTGTGTTTCCTCCCTACAACCTAAATTTGCTCCTGCTTATTCCTCCCAGCTGGCATTAACTGTTTTTGAGCTCTGAATTTCAATTCATCCAGGGCAGCACTCAGCTCACCAAGCATATTTCACCTGTGCTTTTTGGCAAGATTCAGTTCTAAGCTGGTGTCTGACACAGTGGATCAGCATATTAACACATGAACCCTGCTCACGCTATGGTGTGATTTCCAGCTTCTGTCTCGCAGCCAGTTTGCAGACTCTGTTGTTCCAGATAAAAGGTGCTGTTCTTCAGAGAGATTACACTGAAGCAAAGGGAGCAGCTCTCCAAACTAAATTTGGAGAGTGGCACATAGGGCATCTTTTTAAAGCTATACAAAGGAGTTATGAACCTAAATCCTGGAAGATTAAAGAAAAAGACTGAGTTGCACTCAGTTATCATTTTTTTTTTTTTACATATAAGCAACATTCTGATTCTAATTAACTTCACACCTTTAATAAGCACTACAAATCTTTCAAAACAACATTTTGCATTGTGTATTTTATTTTTGTTTAGCACACACAGTATTTTTCCTCTATATTAGGTGGGTTAAATATATTGCAGTGTGAAGAAGGAATCTTTCTGAATGTATTTTAGTAAAGAGTTGTTTATGTAACTTTACAGGTCTGTTTAGGAAACTCATTTCCAAGTAAAAAAATTGTTATTGCTTTCAATCCCATAACTGTAATGCATCTTACATCAGATGGCATCTAGCCAAGTTAACTTCTCTTCCATTTGAATGAAAGAAGTAGGGAATGTAACAAAATTTCTTATTCTCTAGGTTGACTTTAGTGATATGCACCAGCAGACCTAACAGTGCCAAAGCAAACACATGAGCTTGTAAATCCAGGAAGTCTTTTTTCCTATACTGCATTAAATGGAAAACTATTACATGTTTTCTTTTCAATGAAGGTGGCAAGAAGGCAGGTGCTATAGAAAATAAAGGTCTATTAGGAGAGACAGAATGAATTTGTTAGATGAAACATAGGTAGCAAAAGGTGTTAATTACTGCAACACACCAGGTCTTTTTTTTTTTTTTCTTTTCTGTTTTAATTATTCTCTGGTAAATAATTTCTTCCCTAAACTTGTTTTTATCATTGTATCTCTATTTCTCACTCAGGTATTAATCAATTACTTTGTTTTTATCTGAGGACCAGCACTCTACCACTCTATCACATTTCTTTTTCCGTTCAGAAGTCAGCAGGATTGCTGATCCAAGTAACATTGAAAGGTGACTGATGACCATTTTATATGAATGACATTTGGCTTTTATGAAGAGTCGTATACACTACATAATAAATAACTCATAAAAACAATTGTGCATGGTATGTTAAGAACTCCAACATTGTTTTCAAAACAATGTTATGTGATCTGATCTGTAGGCATTGGGATAACAACATGGCCACCTGAGTGGTGTCTATGCCACAGGCCTTTCTTCCTCATGACTGTATTTATAGTCACTTCAGAACTGACCATTGCAGATGTGAACAAAACCCATTAAACTAAACAGGACAGATGTCGCTCCAGCATCTTTAAGGGAACAATAGGGAAAAGAGGAAATGGCTAACAGAAATCTCAGCATACAGGCCTGAGAGTGTGCAGACTTTGGGTTTGCCTTTCAGGACAGCACCTGTTTGAACTGCAGTTCATAAGGACACGGAGGGAGGGAACAACTCATAGAGGTATCACTTGGATACCAAAGACACATTTCAGTAGACAGGTGAAAAATTTTTTTATATACACATTTCAAATATATTCCTTGACATTTCTCTGTGCACATCTGTGTAACAAGACATTTCTTGTTTGTTCTAAGATACTGCAGAAATCAAGAACAACTAAACTGAAGCCAGTGTGGTTACACAGTGCACAATTCTGTAATGGGACTAAGGCTGCTCACTCAGGAACCGACTCAATGTAAGTCTGCAGTAAAACACTCCTAGGACTTATGAAGAGATGCTGACAGCAACTGCATTTGTGCACTTCTTCGAAGCCTCCAAACTGTATCTTCCTTACTGCTTAACTACTACATAATCTTTGCACCATTTCCAAATCCCCTGATATAGACAAGAAACAGCTTTTATTTCTTCCTGTAACCAAGTCCCTAATCAGACTACTTCCTCATTTGAAGAATGAAAATTAGGCTGCTTATGCAATTCCCATATTTAGACCTTTTCTTTAACTGTGATCAGTATTTCTGTGGGTCCAAATATGAATGAGATTATTAGTCTTCCTCAAAATTCATTTAATCAAGTGTAGATATATGTCTGCATATACCAGCTTCTGTTTCTCTCATCTCCACACAGAAGAATGATAAAGCATAAAATATAATAGCTCTCTAACGTAATTATTAGAGTACATAATTCTTGTGCACATCAACCTTATGCAGGCTTCTTCCAACAATGTAAAAAAAGACAAATCCTTTAGAGACAAACACAGTTAATAATGCTATAAGGCTAAAAAAAGGTAAGAAATTTTTGAAAATATAGTAGCAAGACTGAGGAAAAATAAAAAGCTGAAAAGAAAAGCAATAGAGCACTCACTTGAGAGATCAGATGGCTCCAGTGATGAAGTTAAATTAACAACTTTTAAAGTTCATCATATGCTAAAGTGATAGATAGGAAGGTTCAGCACAGAGATTAGATGTGTAAATGGAGCTGGGGAAATATTTAGGTGTAAAAAAGACAGCACCTGTGACCTGTCCCTGTTTGTCATTAGAAGAGGAGAGGGACAATACCCTAGAGTAAAAACAACTTGAGTAACTTGTCAAGAAAAAAGATGGAGGGAAAAGGTCAGAGAAGAACAGAAAATACAAGCAGAGACAGTCTGGGAAGGAACAGAGGCAGAGATGGATTCAGGAGAGATCAGGTGAATTAGCCAATGAAGGTGACACAGGATGCGGTGATACAGTCTTGTCTCCTGGAAAAAGACAATAGTCTTGCCACAGCAGTCTGAAAACCTAGACAGTGTTCAAGTAGGCAGCTGAATTAATAATGAAGCTTTTAATCAGATAGAAGTAACCAAAAGATATATATTGTCTTATAGCTCAATGCAGAAACCTGGCCGAGGGAGAGACCATTCCTATTTTTCAGCTACTCTTAAGGATAGATATGGATCAGAGGCCATTCCTATTGTGAAGACAGCTTACAGATACAAATTAACCCACAAGTATCCCATGAAATGCCTTCTGGGAAGCTGGTCCAGAGACTTACAGATCTCCTAGTCTGAAATCCTCTTCTGAGTCCCAATTAACTCTAGTGCTAGTACTGGCCTTTAGCTGAAATAGTTCTTCTCCCTGCTCTAAGTGTCTGTCTATATTGCAGTATATTCACCAAAGCAAATGCACTGCATACCAGCTGCTGTGCAAGCACAGGTCTCTGCAGGTTCCAGCCAGGGATGTCAGAACCAAAACAACCATTTTTTCTTCTTCCAGTTCAGCACATCAGTAAGGGGGCCTGTGGTACGCATTTTCAAACATGTGAGAAACCAAGTGCTCTGAGACAATATGTGAAAGCTGATGTGTTTCCTGAGAACTGATGCACTCAAGTCAGCAGTTTCTCTGATACACAGTGTGAGATTCCAAAAGGGAGGGCATTTTGAGTAAGATGGTGCTGTTAATGTAGAATGACTTTGCTAGTTTAGTTCATTAACTTCTGAGTCACACCACAAAACCCTTTTATCCTGCATGACTTTCTCTTGGGTCAAGGAAGAGTGGATGGGACACTGAGAGAGAGATCTAAGATTCAAGGATGTAGGCAGACTTTCCCTCTGATTGTAAGAGCATTTTACTGCTACCACTCACAGTCAGTGCTCTGGAAGATTTATTAATCAAACAGAAGAAATAAACATCTCTAATGAGACTAAGTCAACTACAGGAATGGAAGCCAACAGAGCTCATGAAGAGGGGTTGTTATGCAGTCCATCAAACGTGCAAGAAAGGTGCCCACAAAGCTGCACCCCATAAGTATTCAATTGGCAACACTTTAAAAGCAGCTGTTGTTAGAATAAATGTATTTTCTCCCACTTTCCAATGTATGCCGTTAGCTGATTTTACAAGTATCTTCTAAAACAGCAGTGAAGGCCACTGAAAGTCAGTACAGCCATTGAACAGAACATCACTGAAAGACCAAATCCAAATTGTTGAAATTTTAGAGCTCAAATCCACTGAAACATAATAAACACAGGAAGGTCTCGCAGACATCTTAGAGGATAGGCACAGTATGAAGAATCACAGCAATGACATTCCTGCATATATTGCTGGTTGATTTATGTTATCTTCTCAGTATTTATCATACTGGGTGTATCCACTGCTATATTTTATCATACATTGGTGCCACAACACAATCTGATATATAGAAATATATATATTCCTTTCATAGAAAGAAAGGTGAAATTAGTAAGGAAAAAAATTTAGATTTAGAAAATACACTTTTGACTTGTTTTCACACTTTTTTGCGGTATGTGTGTACAACTGCATAGGCAGTAATCATATACATAAGTCCTCCTCTTTTTAAGAACAAGTCCTTCATCCATGTGGCTATTTATGTTACATGTTTTACTCCTCCAGATTAATCCTACAATTTTATTCCATTCTCTTGTTCTTTCTTGGCTACTAGATCCTCAGGCTATTTTCTAATATATTTTAAAGATTAAAATATTATTTTCTTAATCTAATAATCACAATAAGTTTTCAGTTATCTTTTATAACCCAATAATTTTTTTTCATAAATAACTGTACTTCCTCTGACAAGTAAAAGATTGGCAGCACTTTCAACTCAACATTTAGGCCACATTCTATTAAGCATGGGTGCCTCATGTGTGTTCTGGAGAACACCGCCCCAGGAGCAAAAGGCTAATTCATTCTTCATGCTTATTCAGTCCTTGGCCTTTCTACTGATACTTCCAACAAAGATGACAATTAGCACTAATCAAGGTAGTGGATTTGTAGTTTGGAACACTTCACTAGAAACTGCACTAATATCATCCACATTTTCACAGAATACATGAAGTAACTGTCAAATGATAACTCCTAGTGTCATCCTCATACAGAAAAGTTTGGCTTCAGCTTATGGAATGTGATTTTTAACCTATGTATCTGCCTTTATTAAAAAACCCAGGATATTTAAAAGAGTTGTCTATGAAATGCATAACTTAGTAAAATGCACCTAGAAACACCTATGCTCATAAAAATCTACAGAAAATATATAAACCTGTGCCAATCACAATTATTCTTTTAGCAGTACCTGTAGCATGATATTACTCTTATTATCATGGAATCAAATAGAAGTTTTCCATGTGAGTAAAACAGCTCAGCCTCTTGGTCAGCAAAATTATGCAAGAAGAGCAAGAACAAGGCAAACCTTTTTCCCAGGTATCTGGAAAAGATGAACCAAAGAGAAAGCAATCTCTGTGCATTTATGCATGTCTTCAGATTTCATGCTTTTTTTTTTTTCAAAAAACAAATACAGAGAAGTAAAACTTTAAAAAATATTTTTATACACGTGTGTGACTGTCACAGAACAACTGAAAGGGACCTTAAAGATCATCCAGTTCCAACCCCCCTGCCATGGGCAAGGATGCCACTCACTAAACCAGGTTGCTCAAGGCTCCATCCAACCTGGCCTTAAACACTTCCAGAAATGGGACATCCACAAGCTCCACAACTTCTCCAGGCAATGCCTATCTGTCTGTCTGTCCATCTACCTATCAAACCAACCTCAGAAAAGTCTAAGATGTTTGTGAAAGTTTATTTCAACAGTTTATCTGTAAACAGATCCACATGATAAAACAGATTGCATCTCTAACTAACTTCAGTTATCCAAACTTGTTAGTTCTTAACCTCATTGAACCTCCGAGAACTACACTTCAATAATATCAAACTAAACAGGGACAAAACTAACCCACAATCACAACTAATTTGCAAGTTTAATCATGTTTTCTGGGCTATATTTCCTTCTCTTTTGCTTTTACTAGGTTTCTCTAGTAAAGCCTGCTTCCTCTCATTCTCTCAACCCAAAGAGCAACATTATCATGTAAGTTAAAGCATGGAACTTATCCTGGAACATTTTAGAATGCAAACTCTGAAAACTCAACCTGTATTTCCAAATGCCTGCAGCAACATTATAACCATCCCGCAATGACAGGTTTTGTTGTTGTTGTTGTTGTTGTTAATGTTTATATACTGTTAACACTGCTCTTCAGCACAAATTACTGATCTGCTCTTTCTGATACATTACTTTCAGAGATGCAAAATTGCAACCTTTCGTAATATGATTGTAGGTTGATGATAACCACCCAATGGCTCTTGCACTCCCCTTCCTCAAAACAATGGGGAAACAAGATAACAAGGCTCATGGGTCGAGACAAGAACATTGAGATCACTCAACAATTGCTATTAAGGGCAAAACAGACTTAGTATGGGGAAAATTAATTTCATTTATTGGGAATTAAAGATGGAGTTAAATGGTGAGAAACAAAGACAAACACTGAAATACCTTCCCTTCAGCTCCACATTCTTTCCACACTCAACTTCACTTCTTCCTACTCTATTTCCTGTCTCCCCTGCCCCAAACTGCTAAAGGGAAAGAGGAAGCAGGGGTGGGGTCAGTCGATAACAGCTCCTCTCTGCCACTCCTCCTCCTGCCTCTCCCCTCTTCTACTGTGGGTCCTTCCACAGACTGCAGGCCTTCACAGTAAGCCTTCTCCTCCATGTGCTCTCCACAGACCACAGATCTTTCTGGAAGTATCCACCAGTTCTGGCATGGGATCCTCCACAGGCTGCAGTATGGATATCTGCTCCACAATGGTCCTCTTCAATAGCTGCAGGAAAACACCTGCTCCACCATCATCTCCTCCATGGACTACAAAGGAGTATCTGCCCTGGTGCTTATAAGTGCTTCCTCTCCCTCCTCCCCTTTCTCTGCCCTTGGTATTTGCAAGGTTTCTCACCCTTTTTTCTCCTCTCTGCCTATGCAATGTGTTTGCCCTTTCTTATGTTGTCACAGAGATGCGACTATCTTGGCTGATGGGCTCAGCTGTATCCTGCAGTGGAGCCACCTGAAACTGGCACAGCAGACCCTGAACACCTCCCAGAGAGGCCACCCCTGCAGCCCCCCACCACCACCTTGCCACCTACACACAAAAAACACTGCTAAAGATGTTGATTGTCCTTTACAGGCTAAAGAGGGAGTTACTTGATACTGACTGCATTATGCAGCCTTACCTTCACTTTGGAAAGAAAGACCTGTCTCCCAGTAGAGATTGCACCACTCGACACAGTTGGTGAGACTTCATGGAGTCTCTACCACCATCACAGTAAAAGCCAGATGAGTAACATTATGGTCTTTACTTAAACAAATTGTTCCTTTCTTGATACCAAAGACCTGGATAACATGAAAGCTGTTGAAGTCTACACAGTACTTCTCCTTATTTGTTGCCTAACAGATCTTCCTCACTGTGTCTTTTATACAGAGACAAAGTTACACCAACATAACTGCTAAAAACTACGTCAGCCTCTGCAATACTCCTACAGTAGCATCTGTGAGCTAAGGGCAAAAAAGATTAAACATTGTATGCCGGCCTTCTTTACAAAATACATTCTGTTAGCAAAAAAAAGACACGCTAGAATCGCCAAAGCTTGCAGTACTTCAGTAGAGCTTCTACCATACTATTTGCATTTCTTAAATAATAAAAACAATGTTTGCTGTGACAGATGGATAATCACATAAAACTAATAAGTTCCCCATAAAACCTATAAGGTTTTCTGCATAAATAGTGCTTATTACTATAATACTCACTGTTAAGCAGGTTGGGAGACATATGAAAAATTAAAACAAGTGAGGTGTATGTTAATTTTCCAGAAATAATTAAATTTCTTATTTACCGATTTTTTTTTAACTTCATCTAGACAGCTTTGTAGCATCCTAACAAATATTTTCAGATTAAAATGTCAACCCAGATGAGGCCATACTCAGGAAACAATCCCTGGGGCAGAAAAGAGGGTCACAACATAGACTTAACCATCTGCCAAAGTGGATTTACAGTGTCTACAGTTAGCTAAGTTATTCACTGCAAATATACTCTGTGTGGAAAAATAGCCCTTTTTTCTGCCATGTAAACTGACCTTGACCTTACTGACAATGTTCAGTATTCCTAAACCTTATCAGAGAGATTCTTAAAAATAATTTTATCCATGGATTGTTCTTGAAATGTACACTGCAAGGAATAAGCAGCTGAGAGTGGTCACCCAGGTCACACAGCAGTAGCTCAGTACCCTGACTAGTGCAGGAACAGAACCAACACTACGTGGCTATGGCCACCAGCCATCTGACAATAGTAATGAGAACTTGGTACAAAGAAAGTCCACCAGCAATGCATCTGTTAAATCTGTTCAAAAAGATACATTTGTCAAACAGTTTTGAGTAACTAAAAAATCAAGAAAAATCTGTTCATACACAATTCACGAAGAAGGAATAAGAACAAATTTGCCAAGCAAGTTGTTTGCTATGCATAGATACCCCAGCTGTCCTCATTATCTTACTTATCTTGTTTAAATCTCCCTTGCACTCCTATCCTCTTGCCTGGTTTACCCAATGTCATTGGTTCCTTTATCATGACATATTTTCTCAAAGGCACAATCACATCTGCACCTGCAAAACTCATTCTTTCACTGACAAGCACTTTAGTTGCACTTTTTTTTTCTTTCAGATCATTTGGAACAAAATCACAAAACTGTTGAACATTTCACAAAAGCTCACAGAAATTTTCTCATTGAGTGTGTAACATTGTCATAAGTGCCAGTAAAATGGTTGCTGTAAACAGATACAGGGATTCAGAATTCCTAATACAGCAACTAAAGGTACTCAAATCTTCTGCCACATTACAATATTGCTGCTAAAAGGAAGAAGGATAAGCAAGTGTCATGTCCAATACCCATGCCAACAACATCACAGTCCTCCTGTAAAACTTTGGGAAAAGGCACATAGGGGTTCCTCTCTGCAATATAGGATATAAATACATGTCAGTCTGGAAAAACTGTCATGAAGATAAATACATTAAAGACTGCCAGATGCATGGGAACCATAGTAATGGGATTACACTGAATACAAACAGATCACATGTGAGAAGGCATATTTGCAGGAATGTGCACACTCACAGGGTAAATTAAAGGTGAGAGGGGGAATGCATAGGAAATTGACATTCTGGCACTCTAGATTTTGGTAAGAGAAGTCTAGTTATGTTGCAAAATTAGGGCATTAACCCTAGCTGAAGACATCATCTCCCATGGAACAAGCAATACTGTACTATTTAAACTTCATAAGGATTCATTGCAACATCCATGTTAGATAAAACCACACAGCCTTCTAATTCTTCCTATTATCAATAAGGTCCTGGTACACTTACATTTTGGAAAGGGGGAAATGACAATAGTGCAGGGAGGTCAGACACTGTTAAAACAAGGAAAGCAGCAGGGGACAGAAGTCAGCAGAGACAGATCATGCAGGCTGTTCAGCCTGCTGGGACTGGAATTGCTGCAAACACTAGAGCCAGAATACAAGGGCTTCACTAATTCTGAACATATGAATAGTAAATGTTTTCAATTTGAAGTGGTATTTGCATGCAATTTAGCTGCATCAGTTCCAATCTTGCTCCTTTTTTTCATAGCCAGGCAGCTTTATTGTTAAAGTAATGTTGAGGTACAAATATGCAGAGCAAAGTGCATGTGTAACTTGTAAACAAGCCCTCTCTACAACCTCAGAACGCCTCAAACAACCCTTGGAGAAAAAGAAGCAAATAGCATCACCCTGGATTAACAGCACAGAGCTGGAGGAGAAAAGAAACCACCTACTAAATCTTAGATATTCTATCTTAAGAGAGGGATAAACATTTTATGCATTAAATGGGTAACAACAGCTTCAGAATAACACTTCTGCTTGAAAATTTTGTAATCACTACTATATGACAAGTAGCCCATCAAACTACTGTGACTACCAAAAAAAAATCCTAACAAAATATTTCTTTCACTTTTTTTCAGATTTCTTACTTGAAGCACGTGATGGAATTTATTGGACAGCCAGTCTAAGATTATTAAGGTAAGGACAGTGAGTCTTACATATTTCAAAGACCAAAATATACAGCTTGAAGATCATTAATATCTTCTCTCTGCTCAGTGGGACTATTAATATTTTTCAGATTAAGGACATGCTAAAAATGCTATACCATGATATCAGTTTGGTTTGTTTGTTTTTTTTTTCCTTTGGCACCTACATCTTTAAATGTTTCAAAGGTCAGATAAAGGTAAACAGGAAAACAGTAATAAACCCATTTTAAAGACTGAATCCCAAATTAACAAAGAAAACCACATTAAAGGCAAGTGAATTTTTCTTTCAAACAATGTGTAAAGATTTTTTTCTTCTTTTACTTACTTAACAAATCCAATTTCCATACACAGCAGATATGCTACACATGTAGATGCTTGTGAAGTCATCAGCTATCAGGTTAAACTTTGAGTGCATGTCTTGAAAATTAACTTAATTTAATGGCACATTTTTAATTTGACATAGTGTGGGTTAGTTCATTGCTGCTTTGGACCACCCCAACATCTAAGCCATATTGTTCGATTTGCAGGCTACCAAATAGTACAGGATCACTGCTCTTCCCAAACAACCACTGCTCCCTTGTAGTCATGTCCTCTCCTGTCTATCTGCCAGTCTTTAAACATTCTCATCATCCTCAGCTGCTCCAACAAATCTAACCAGATCACTTACAAGAAGGCATGAAACAGCACAGGAGTCTGGCCTCTCAGGACCAGTGAGAACGAATGTCTGTACCCTAAAACTTCCTCTAGAGGCCACTGTCTGCTCTATCATCCATATCAAAAGGTCAAATACTTTTCCCTCCCTGCACTCAACAACCACACCACGAATATTCCTCCCTCCCAGTTCCTTTAGAACTTGGCTCATCGTTGTGGACTCCTAGCATGAGGCCACGGCCCCAGTCGGCCTGCTGCCAGACTCCAAAATATATGTAAACATTTACACTCAGCCAATTCTTCTTTTCTATCAATACTGATAATCTTCAGTGAGTTCAACATAAACTCTTCTTTTTATGACAATCCTGTTTATAACAATACTGTGAAACATAAGTAACAAATTTTCTGTTCATCAGAGGCAACTTTTTCACTACTCATAGGGGCATTACTGCTTTTATTGATTGCATGTATATGCATGAACGTGAAGTTCAATGTTTCTGTGAAATAAAGCTAATTACTGGTCTTTCCAGTACTCCCAATGAACCAAAACAAAAACACTGGATCAAGCAAGAGAATTTTACTATTAGCATCCAAACCGCCAAAAGGTTTCAGTAACATTTTAACCCTAAACAACTATTGTATCACATAGTCTAAGCTCAGGTTTATCACTGTGGCCTCAGTG
This sequence comes from Pycnonotus jocosus, assembly GCA_013400435.1. Taxonomy (NCBI): domain Eukaryota; kingdom Metazoa; phylum Chordata; class Aves; order Passeriformes; family Pycnonotidae; genus Pycnonotus; species Pycnonotus jocosus. The sequence goes on from VWYP01015584.1 coordinate 264,217, forward strand.
GTGTCAGATAAAAATGGTATTATCACCTTTTGATCTCGTTTGTGTCAAAGGAAATCACAAGGGTTATAACTTTGCCACAAATAAGAAATGCCTTCAGAAATGGCATGAAACTGATCAGCTAGAACACACCAAGATGATTCAGCAAGTGCAGCAATCCTCGTACTCCAGTGAAATCCTCCAAGCCTCTGACACAGAAGACTCTCTTAATGACATTGGGAAAATTCCTCTCTGATCACTTACTTGGCAATGAGTTTGATCTTAAGACTGTGAGCAAAACACAACAGCCTTGCTTCTCAGAAAGAAAAAGCTGTGTTTTGCTATAAAATAACCCTCTGTCCTGTTCAGCACCTCGTGTTTAACTGTAGTCAACCATGGATACTTGAGATGTATTTCAGAAAACATTTGTGTTAATGAATTAAAAAAAAAAACAAAACAAACAAACAACAAAAAAAAACCACCCCCACAAACCACCAAACAAATACAAAAAAAACCCAAACCCGCATCTCAAAATCACAGAATATCCTCAGTTGGAAGGGTGGCCAACAAGGATTATCAAAGCCCAAGTTCTGTCCCTGCACCAGAAAAGCCCAGGAATCACTCAATGTGCCTGAGAGAGCTGTCCACACGAAGGGCTGGCTAATTGCACCATCCCGAGGCATGATACTGCAGAGTTCCACTAACTGAGTATGTGGGAGGTAATGCTGATATCCAGGTCTGATCCAAGAAAATAAACAAAACCATTCAGGCTCCTCATTCTACACACTAGTCCCTTATTCTCTTTCACATAAGTCATAGTATATATGTGTGTATATATACAAGCCAGAGAACATATTCTGCAATGATTACCTAAAGATTTCCTTCAGCTGTTCAGATGTTAAAATGCATTTTGGTCTATGGTCATTTTATGACCAGGTGATTGTTTTTTCCATAGTAGTAACACATCCTCTGCATTAATTACTAAACTGCTTTGAATGTTTTATCAAGAAAATGGGCTACCTATAAACATGTTGTTTTTATAGCCATGTAAGAAGCTGGCGCAAATACTAAATTATACCAGATTAAGCGTGTATCCCTTGTCTCCTCTTCCTTTCAATAATTTAAGTATTGATGTTGTATTTAGTACACAATAAAGAAGTGTAGTCAGGTCCTGACCAGAAATACTTAGAAACTTACTAATTTCATATCAGTGTATCTTAAATGAGGTCCAAGAGTGAGATGCACCATTTTGGCTACAAGATATCTAACATAAAGTATCTGCTAATATGTTAAAAGTACTCTTAAGAATTTTGTCAAGTCCAGAAACTGTTGTCCAAATTAAATCACCATAAAAAATATGGGTTTTTCTTTAGTTTATAGATAGATATCAATTGATAATTTTATCACTACTATATCTAAAATCCTGCAACTTCAATGTAGATATCAAAGATCACAGAAGATGCTTGAAAAAGTCTTTGATTATTAACTATTAAAACACCTTGAAAATTTACAGGTTTAAAATTTACACAGTCACATGCATGAAAAAGTTGCTTTGGAATAAGAAGATAACTCAACACACTTTAATTACATGAATATGACATTTTATTTTATGACAATTGTAAAATTAAGACAATTTTTTCCCTATTGAAAAGGATGAGTCCTCAGTGAAGTTGCTTAGGTACTTGGATTGACCTCACAGTTGCCCGAGAAATTAAGAAAACATACATGAATGATGTGTGCTTTCTATAAAAAGAATCCTTCATTGGCACTTGGCCTGTTGGGATACTTATCTGAAAACACTGAGTAATATGGAAGAGAAGAAACAGCATTTTTTCTCCAATGTAAAGTTATTTTGATGTTAGAATTATGAGGATCAGGTTCAGATTTACCCAATGAAGACGAAAAGAACAGGAACAATAAGTGGCCTGTAGTTTCTCAATAACTACCTTCTGGCCTTTTGCATGTGCTCCTGCTCATGAACTGCATTGCATGCTAAATGGTTACACCACTCACCTGCTCACATACACTAGCATTGCATCAGCATTCATACTTATGCTTATCACTTAAACAGGATAGAAAAAAAAAAGACCTTGAAAGACCTTAATATTTTAGTAGTAGAGTAGCTGGCATCTCCTACTACTAACAAATCTTCAATTCTTCCAAGGAAGACAAAGTTTGATGCATTCAGATGGATAGCTGAGAAAAGTAAACAGTTCCAAATCACTCTGCAGAACATCACCACACAGTTGACAAGAGGCCACAGAAACTAGCAAAACTCACTACAACATTCAAAGCAACAAATCCATCAGAAATGTAGACTTGTATATTTATATTTCTCCAAGGGGTGTGAACAGGTCATGTGAAAGAATAAGCACAACATAAATCGAAGCTGGCCCAGCACAAAAGGACCTGGGGGTGCTCGTTCACCACAGGTGAATACAAGGCAGTATTTGCACAAGAAGGCCAATGGCATCCTGGCCTGAATCACCAATAGTGTGGCCAGCAGGACCAGAGCAGGGATTGTTTCCTCATAGTCAGCACCGGTGAGGCCACACCTCGATTCCTGTATCCAGTTCTGGGCCCCACAACTCAAGAAGAATATTGAGGTGCTGGAGCAAGTCCAGAAAAGGGCAATGGAGCTGGTGGAGGGTCTGAAGCACAAGTCCTATGAGTGGCTGAGGGAGCTGAGGTTACCTAGCCTGGAGGAGGCTCAGGGGTGACCTTATGGCTCTCTGCAACTGCCTGAAAGGAGATTGTAGCCCAGTAACATGCAATAGGACAAGAGGAAACGGCCTCAAGCCATGACAGGGTACTTTTAGGTTGGACAATAGGGAGAAATTCTTCACAGAAAGAGTAATTAGACATTGGAGTGGGCTGCTCAGGGAGGTGGTGGACCTGGACCTGCACCTGGACCTGTTTAAGGAAAGACATGACAGGGCACTTTGTGCCAGGGTCTACTTAACATGGTAGTGCTAAGTCACAGGCTGGACTCAATGATCATAAAGGTCTTTTTCAATCCAACTGATTCTTTGATTCTGTGAATTCTGAGTTATTAAATTCAATGCAACCATTTATTCAGTGGATATTATTAGATATCCATCAAATATCCATTTCATAATATTTGCATCTTTGGTAGAACATGATAACTCAAAGCCAGTTGGAAGTATTCAGCTGGAACTTGCTAGGCTCAAAGCATAAAATATTGAGGATCTATGTTGTGTACTACAGAGGAGACCAGACCTACGACATCACAATCCTCTTCTTGATTTAAGATCTCTAAACTATAGGAAATGGTTGAAGACTTATGGGTAATTTCTATTTCATGTATAAAGAATGAAGGTGAAGATCTGCACTCTGAATTGAGCAATCCCAGAAACAAAGTTCAGAGATGGCATATCCTTTGGTTAATCAGCCATAACCTTTCCTCTTCCCCCTGAAAATGGGGAAACTTGTTTTCTGAGTTACTGTTATCAGATGAGTATTGCTGGGAGATAAAAATGAACAAGGCATAGATTTTACCATCCCAGAAGAATGAAGAATTAATCCCTTTGGCTGAGTGACAGTGTTGGACATAATTAAAGGGATTCTATCACCATCAGACAATATGAAAACACAGCTTTTATACACAATGAAAGAAGGGAACCAATGAGACAGGACAAAACTTCACAAGACAACTGAAGTCAGCACCCTCTCACTACAGGACTGCCAAATTCTACCCAATGAAGGATTACACTGAATAAAATATTAATTGAGCCTATTGTGGCCTCCTTCCAAGTCTAATAGCCTTTACTGCGCTCTTGGTGCAAAATACACAAGAACCAGAATCCCCAGATACATACTAGAAAGCTTGATTCAAAGAAGGCTGTTGTGGACTATGTTCTTGCCACTCTACCTGAGACTCAAGGGAAGATTTCTCTTAGAATAAAGGTCTGTGCGAAGTTTTGGAGTATGGACTTCCCAAACTAGTCCTATCACTAGCACTGCTTTCAGATACAAAATTACTTTGCTACCAGAGTTGTTACCTCCCTCTTAGCACTTTTTTAAAAATCAAGCTTTAGTTCAGCATGTCTGAGAACAGCAGATTTCATATGGAGGTGTAAGAGCATTTTCTTGCAGGCTCTGAAATTAAGTGGTACAGTGTTTTAATGGATGGGTATTTCACCTCTAAGCATTTGGTCCCTGCCCAGTTTAGGATAAAAGGCATAGCTGAATGTAAAGAGATTACTTATAGTCCTTGGCTTTATCTCTGTCACAGAAGCCCTACTCAGCTTGCAGCAAAATTATAGCTGCTATTCAATGGTGGCATATTAGGGGAACTGCCTTGCCATCACCACAGTGCATGAGCAGTACTGGTTGAGAGAGTGCACACTCCCACCTGCACTATACTTAGTTCTAGCCAACACTAATCATTTTCAAGACGCATCTACTAATGTGCATTTCCTCTCAAAATACTGACTAATGGTGAAAATCAATACAGCAAACTGATAGGATATATGACTTGGATATACGTGTTTCACATAATGGCAGCGTTTACCTTTAAACAATTTGTGACCTATAAAATGTTCACTGCAATTAATGATTAATTAATTACGAAAGTGCAGACATGTTCCAATTATAGTTATTGTTGTACTAAAGCATTGGGCTTGCTGGTATGGTTTTTGTGTGTGTGTCGTGTTTTGGTTTTGGTTTGGTTTTTTGTTAGTGTTTGTTTTTGGAGGTTTTTTGTGTGTTTGTTTTTGTTTTGTTTTTTAACAGAAGCTAAAGAAGTAATTCACTGCTTAAAGCTGGTTTCTCTTCTGGAGCCCTTTCTTTCATATTTTCTGAGACCCTTGACCTTGCAGCTGTCACAGCAACATCTCTGCTCAGAGCAGGGGAGAAGGTGAACGGTTTCATCAGAAGGAGATGCCAAAATGCTCCTTGCATGGGCTAGGACAGAGTGATCATCACTCTCAGCTGTGGTACAGCCTGACTGCTGTTCTCCAACCCCAAGAGGTCCCAGGACAATGGACAGCTAATTCTGATGATTGGTTTGTCTCCCACATTGCAGAAAGTGCTGATGGGAAATCAATCACAAAAGTTCGAAGGGCCAGATTTTGCCCTGCAATCTTTATCAAGTAATAGCTATTGCATTCTACAGGGCAAAAAGAAGATCTATTTTTTAATAGTTTCATGTGGTCTTTTCTTCAGATCTTCTCTGTTTTTCAACAGGCATCACTGCACAACAGAACCACAACTGATTTTTGCAAATAGTAGTTCTAAGAAAATAAAATAGATACATGGAAAATAATATTCCATTTCCAACAGATCTATAAGAAAGAGCTGATCTATAGGTGTCAGAACTCTTCCCAACAGGAAGTGGCCACAGGATGAGGCACAAAGAACCAAAACTGGAATTATAGGTATCTTTAGGCCAACCTGTAAAATGGAAAAATTTAGTACCATCAGAAAATGAAAGGAAGAGAATATCAGCAAGGGAATATATGAAAGAAAGTATGTGAAAGAAATAGAGCATATGCAAGGAAAAATGTCTAACAAAGTCTGCACATTTGTCTTGTATATTAAATATTTTCTTCTGTATTTCAGAGAATTAATTAAAGCATTAAAAAATAATTCAGTTCTGTAAGCATTCTAGGTCCATTAAATAAACATCATTGTAACTCTTACACATTTTGGAAGCCCTATATATTTTAGTTCTAGTCACCAGGTTGCTATGCTACATCACCAGTGTAAACAGGCAGATTGACCTGCTATCAGAGTTTGGCCACAGGATCCATTATCTCAGGTAAGAATTACTTCACTTGGTCTGAACTCTTTTTGTCTCTTGCAGAAATCCTTCTTTCTTTCACATATTCAAAAGTGTCAACTACCATCCTATCTTCTGTTTCTCATCATCACCTCAAACTATTTGCCTTCTCTACTGGTCTACAGATCAATCCTTAAATACTGACTATCATGTACAGTTTGCCAGTCTCTTTGGACATGTACAGTAGAGGCCCAACTAACAATCAAAACAGGTCAGCAGGAAACAAGCTATGCTGCTCATGCAAGCATGTAGAAACCTTTCACTTTTGAATCTCTAAATACCCATTGCAAATATTGGATAGATTTTTAAAAAAGGTCATCTGTTGCTGCAATTAAAAGAACCAGTCTGCTTAAAGATGAATCCACAAATACTCACAGTTTCAGCCTACATCCCTTGAGTGCAAACTAGGAAAGAGTATTTTACTTACCATATTTGAGGAACCTCTTCCTAAGTCCAAAACTGGTTGATGCCCTAAGCACTACCAAAATACAGATATTAAATCACCAATAGATGACAGTGACTGTAAGTAACTCTAATACCATGTGGAGATTGACTCAGGGGGACCATTGCACCATGCTTACAATTCTCATGCTTTCAGACAACAGCTGCTTCCTTGGGAAGAAGACTTTCAATTCTGAATCAAAGAAGAGCTTTGGTTTTTAAGTATTTGTCTACTTACCAAATATATTAGCTAGAGTAACCAAATAATGGAAGATGGTCATCCTTATCTCTAAAATTATGTATTATGATAGTCCTAGATTATCACAGCTACTGTGATGCACCTAATTCTGCCAGATGTGTAAAAATTCGCATGTATTTTTATTAGAAAGTGATTTGCAGCTTGCTCGGACAAAACTTCCTTAGTTTTCAAGTGTTCACTCTTCTAAGAGACTGACCTAAGTCAAAGCTTAAGTTAATCAAAGATAAGATTTTTTTCACTTTGCATCTTGATAAATTCCTTGCCACAGAGTTCCATGGGACTGTGACTAGATCATTACCAGTACCTGCAGCAGCTAGCTGGTAGTCTCCACCTGCTCCATGTCCACAGAAAGGCAGGATTAGCCTCATTCAACAGCCTGAATCCTTTAGTTTCACTTCTTTGTATTGCTTTTTCATTATATTTATTTCTCACTTTTTTTTTTGCAGCTATGCAGTCACAGGAAACAGGGCCACAGGAAAAAAGTCATCTAACTCACTTCTCTGTCCCACAACAAGATCAAATACATAAAATTGTATTACTTCATCAGTAGAAGGGAAGTTTTTTCTGCTTTATAAATAAAATCTTTTTTTCCTGCCACTTATCTACACAACTGAGAAACCACATTGTCTTTCCCAAGGCATAAGAAACAAACAGTGTCACTCATTCCAAGAATGAATAATAACCTGCAACAAGTTGTAACTTGCAACTACAGAGACTGACATATTGCTAAATTTTAATTTCAAAAATATTTTTAGAAAAATCATATATTCAAAAATTTTGTAATTAACTAACACTTCTGTTGAATTTTCAGCTTGCCACAGAGATCCACACCCATACAATACATAAATCAGAGATGATTATGGCTGAAATTGTCTGGAATGATGAAAGTACACCAAGTCTTCGGGACATAGAACACTGTACATCAAAAAGATGCGCCCGAATAGCTTATCTTCAGCAGGCCCCTGCACAGGATCACTTACATACCAGCATTTGAGGCAAATGGGAATTGTGCCTCACCTGCAATTATAATAGTGTGTTTTACCTTACCAGCAGCTGGTAAGGGGCTGAAGCTTCTCTTGAACACACTGCTGTAAAGCACAACTGATGACGGAAAGTTCAGCTGGATGGCATCAGCATACAAGACAACTATACAGTATCTATAACGATATACAAACCAATCTCCAGCAGGTTTGGCTATGTAGTTATTGATATGGACAACACAAAGAGTAAGTATGTTGTTTCCTTTAAAGCACTGCCCCATAACTGTGTCACTCTCAAATCCATGGTGAGAGACACAGTTTAAATTGCATTTCCCACAAGTTAGCCAAGTAAGTCAACACCATGTTCTTCACTCATGGCTGACCTTGACTCTCAGTGAAACACCAGTCTTGTCTCTACAGGATTTCGTGCATATGTTATTCTTGCTAGCAGTCCAAATTGTGCAACTGAACACCTTGTGCTAAGTACTGTAAAGACACAGAAGAAGAAGACAGTCCCTGCAGAAAAAGCACACCTGTTTTGTCAGTCATAAAGCCTTAAAATACAGCTTCAAGTGATTCTACATCTCACTATCCCCTATGACTCCATCTTTACCTCCACTTGACACTGTTGAGAACAATCTTATTTTCTGCAAAACAGATGTCATGGCACGTGCGACATGTGAAAAATACCTAAACCTTAGAAGTGAGTGATGATTCCATAAACTGCTGAATCATGTCAAACCCCGAAGTATTTTGAGGTTTTAGTGAAAGAAGCTCTCTCTTTAAAAGCACCTCCCAAATTCTGATTTTTAATTTAAACTACAAATTATAGGGGGTTTATATTTAATTAAAATTTGTAGCTCTAGTCTGTGTTCACACCTGACATTCTGTTAGGCCAGCAGTCCTTTCCAGGTTATTCATGTTATTCTCGCAGCAGTGGTTGATTGCTTTCAAAACCGCCAGTAAAATCACTGGAAATACTACATTTACACTAGTACTGCAAGGAGAAAAGTTTGATCGCTAATGTCCTAACTGTCTCCAAGGTGGTACAAGGCTGCCTTTCTAAAACAAAAGGAAACTACCTGGTCCCTATGCACGAAAAAAGAAATGGAATTTTGGTTTTTTCCATTTATTTTTGTATCAAGGCATCTCAGTCTCATCTCTGACCCACAAATCCAAGAATGCTTAAGTTAACACTGACTAGCATAAAAACAGGCCCGAAACATAGGAGTATGATGTTGAGTCATGGAAACACAAAAATTACTTGCTTTCATTATTCCATTCAATATTCATGTTAAAGCCATTATATTCCTTAATACAAAATAGAGACCTGTTAAGCAACCAAACAATATGAAATGTCCCACTTCCATCTTGTTTCTAAGCTGTGTTTAATGAAGTGCATGACTACTTGTTTAGTCCAGCTTCTCTTGAAATTAAGTATTTTTTTCAAACTTTTGAAATTAATTTATGTGAACTTAAAATAGAAGGACTTATTTGGCCAACCATGGTATCCCCCCATTGGTGTTGAACTGATTCCTACTGCATCTTTTCTAATGTGCAACAGAATCATGTTTCTATGATTAAAACAAAATTTCCTTTCTCAAATTGTTTTTCAGAACAGAGAAAGTAGGTATAGGATTTTTTACAGGTATTTTCCAGATACAATGGCCTTCAGCTTGCATTTTCCTCCCACCCTTCTGACCTGCACAGATGTTGTGGATTCCCTTTCAACACCTGATCCAACAGAAGAGTCAGCTCTTGGCTTTGGGGATGTTTCTATTCCCACTGACATGTGGAGTTGCCAGAAATAAAATTACCTGTACATGGCAATATCAGGTGAACTCATTAAACAAAAAACCAAAAAACCAAACCAAACCAAACCAAACAACCCCAAACAAACAAACAACAACAAAAAAACAAAAACCACCCCCCCTCCCCCATATACAGCAGTATACTCTATCATCACATTTAAATAGAGTTAGACAACCTGACTTTAAATACACCTTTATCTCACAGTCTCTCACATGCCTCCACAATATTTGTGTGCCATTGTGTAGACCGAACTTTGGACATTATTATGGCTATATCCTGATTTCAATGCCTTTGAGAAGATTTTACTAGACCTTCAGATTTCCTTTTGAATAGGATTTTTCTACAAACCTAAGAATTATATACAGTACGGTCTCTAGGGCAAAATGAGCTCTTGGACGAGCATTAACTACAAGGACTAGCACAAATATAATTTGATTTTTGTTATCAAATAAAGCACTGTTACCTCTACACTTCTTTAATTCTTGGATCAGCATACACACCTTTAACAGTTCATTAAATCATATCAGGTACAAATGTTTCATGTCACTTGATCATAGCACGCTATCTCAGGCACTTAATAATCAACCTGCTCTCAAAAAAGCCTATTTGCAAAACACACAACAGGAGGGAAACATGAAATATGCTTATTTAACCAACTGGATTGCTTATCTTGATAAGTCTATCAGCCTCATAAAATGTCACGTTACTGACTTATCAGTTTTTTTCCAAAAAACCCCAAAACAAAACCAGCTGAGGATCATCTCAACCACCTTGCACCTTCTACTGCTATTCCAGCCCAAAGTTGGTGATTAATACCAGCTCAGATATATTTGCACATCGTGCACCCATATTGACCATTTTGACAGAGATACACTTTTACTGACTTACTGGCAAATAAGGAGGTGACAGAAAGGAAACTTACCAAATGGAATGAGAAAGGAACCACTCCACTCCACCCAGCTCACCAGGCAAAGGCTAGTAAAGATTCATCTAGCACCTTTAATCCTATTTTTCAGAGTACTTCTCAGGTGGTACCATCAAACTGAAATTCCTTCAATCCTGTCATAGATTTGAAAAATAACACCACTCTATTTACCAACATCAAGAAGACTCCATTATTATTTTTCCTCCTCACTTTCTTTTCTGTGTTGGCCCAAAGAAAGGTTTGGTTTTTTTTTTAAGCCACTAAAATTAGTGAGTAGCCTGGCTCAGAAATGCTAGTGTTAACACTTGCAGATCTGCTCTCAAGCCACACTGTCAATTTGCAAAGTATCTTTTGTACTGAAAGAGATGAAACGCCTAATACTAACATCCTCCTGGAAACTATGCCAAGGCGCATGGAAAACAAGGAGGGGACTGGAAACAGCCAACACTGCTTTATTGAAGGCAAATCATGTCTGACAAATTTGGTGGCCTTCTATGGTGGGGTTACAGTGTAGGTGGATGAAGGAAGAACAACTGATGTCATCTACCTGGACTTGTGCAAAGCCTGTGACAGTGTCCTGCATAACACCCATATCTCTAAACTGGAAAGACATGGACTTGATGGATGAACCACTAAGTGATAAAGAATTGGCTGAATGGTCACACTTAAAAAGTTGCAGTTGACAGCTCAATATCCAGGTGGAAACCAGTGACAAGTAATGTTCCTCAGGAGTTGGTACTGGCATTAACAAACAGCTATGTTGGTGACACAGACAGTGGGATCAAGGGCACCCTCAGCAAGTTTGCCACCACCAAGCCGTGCAGCAGTCAACACGCTGGAGGGCAGGAATGCCACCCAAAGGGACCTGCACGGGCTTGAAGTGGGCCCGTGAAGTTCAACAAGACCAAGCACGAGGTCCTGCACCTGGGCTGGGGCAATCCCAAGCACAAATACAGACTGGGAAGAGAAGGAATTGAGAGCAGCTCTGAGGTGAAAAACTTCATGTTGCTGGTGGACAGAAAGCTGGACACGAGGCAGCATTGTGCACTTACAGCCTAAAAGCCAACCACATCCTGGGCTGCATCAAAAGCAGTGTGACCAGCACATCAAGGGAGATGATTCTGCCCTTCTACATCACTCTTGGGAGACAACCACCTGGAGCACTGCATTCCACTCTGGGGTCCCCAACATAAGAAGCACATGGAGTGACTGGCACAAGTCCAGATGAGGGCCATGAGGACAACTGGAAGGCTGGAGAACTTCTCCTAGGAAGACAGGCTAAGAAAGTTGGGGTTGTTCTGCCTTGAGGCCCCCTCTAGTACTTGAAGAGAGCCTACAAGACAGCTGGACAGTTTTTTTTAACAAGGGACAGGAAAAGGGGGAACAGCTTCAAGCTGAAAGAGAGCAGGTTTAGATTAGATACGAAGAAGAAATTCTTCACTGTGAGGGTGGTGAGGCACTGGAACAGGTTGTGCAGAGAAGCTGTAGATTCCAAATCCCAGGAAACATTCAGGGCCAGGCTGGATGGGATTTTGAGCAACCTGGTCTAGTGGAAAGTGTCCCTGCCTGTGGCAGAGGGTTGGAGCTAGATGGTCTTTAAGGTCCCTTCCAACCCAAGCCATTCCACAATTCTCTTAAGATCTAAAAAAGCACAGAAAGGAAAAAGGATCAGGATAATGGTGTACGCAAAGCAGTTTACAGCTAATTTATATGCAAAGCTAACTGTAATTCAGATAAGCATATCACAAGATAGAAGTTGTTGCACGATGTTACACCAGCAATGAGGTGTATTCAAATCAATTTTCTACATTGCTGCCATACAGTGACAAAGTAGGAATCTCTACAACCATAAATGATCCTCAAGTGACTACAGCTCTTTCGTTGAAAACAATTTTTCAACCACACAAACCTAAATGTAGATGTCTAATGTTCAAAGAATCCCCTTCCTCTTGCGTCCTCTAACCAGAGACATGAGATTTTCAAGCAGCACTTGCTGAGTGATTGGAAAAATAAGCCCCTTACACAAAATTTAGGAATGCACAGATCTCAATACCACTGCACTAAACAAACTTGTATGAGACAGTACCCCATAAACCCTTCAAATTTCAGCTCCAGAAATTTCTTGTCATGTAAGGCTAACATACTAATTCTCAGTAATTTAAAATGAGATCTTTGGCAAACCAAACAATAGTAAGGTCATATGAGTTAAACCAGATCCTCTGATTTAAAGAAAAGAATTTTGAACTTAATCATAGTTTATTTTGTAATGTAAATTAAGGAAGTACTAAAAGACTTATTTTTTATAGAAATTCAAACTATTTCATTTGAAAGGAGAAATATTGTGATTTTTTTCCATTATTGCAATACTTACAGTTTTTCACAACAAGAACTCAAAGCATTTGCTGATTTTACTGAATATGCAGTTTATTTTGTCTCAAAATTTCACGTGCTTAGGCCCTAATTCTGTAAAGATTTAAGTTATGAGCAGCAGACTGATAGACCCTACGAAATATGAACACCCAGGCCAGGATGTCATACAAGAATGAGGATTTTATTCTATGTTCTGTTAATAAACAGACATCTTGTTTTCTAAAGCATGAGATTCCTCCCAATGTTTCCAGCATTATAAATATATAACATAGCTGGTTCTCAAGATTTGCAGCAATGCATTTCAACTTATCTACTGTCTCGTATGATGAATGTAAAAGTTTATGTACTTACAGAGAATTGTATGTTTTTCATTTGCATTCAGGTTTTTTTAATTCTGTAAGTGAAAGCTCTGTGCACAGTTCAAGGCAAACAAAACAATTTCAAGGAAAATGAAGGAAAAGAGGATGGTTATATTTAAAAGACTATTTTATAGTCAGGATCTTATCACAAATAATTATGAATGCATCAACTGCACATTTCTTAGTAAAGAGAAAGGCTGATTAGTACTGATGTCCTATTCCTTTAAATTTGATCTGTTTTGATCATTAGTGTTTCAGGCTACCTGTAAACAGGGGCAGCAACATGCCTCCAGAGAGGACAGAAAAGTACTTCTTGGCTTATGTCATGGGTGTGATACCTCTTGGGGAATGTTGTTTTTAAGCTTACCACAACCAAGGTAGTGGCTGATGAAGGGACAACTTAGAGCAATGAACGCCAAAAGCAAATTTATTATTCAGAACTTTGGGCAAAATGATAAAGCAATCAAGAATTCAATTTATAAAGCATGGGTTAATAATCCTATCTTAAATGGAATTGCTTTGAAAGCCATACTGGAAAAGTAAGTCAACAGCTGAAAAACCTAGAAATTAACAGATAATGCTTTCCTCCCTTCAAGAAATTCTCAATTTCTTCAGTAGAACAGGATTAGGCCACTGGCTCTGTAAATGTAGCCATGCAAATGTGTTGTCTCTTTGTACTAATATAGATATCTGGCAAATTCTTTTTGCTGTTACCATGGTTCTAATACTCTGATGTTTCAGCAGAAAAAGAACATTTAAGTGTATGACTGAACACTCAGACATTTTTTAGACATTTTTTACTTTTTTCTCCGAGGCAAAAATTTCTTCTTTAAAAACATTAAACTATGATCCTAAATCTGTAATTCTCATATATGAAAATTCAGAATGTGTATTAACAAAAAAATGTCAAGAAAGCTACTGATATTGTTTTCTCAGTTTCTAGCCCTAAATTTTTGTTTCCTATTCATCCATTGGCTAGAAAAAAAGAGCAAAAGGTGGAATCTCCCAACTTACTTGCATCCTTACATCAAAATACTACAGATGAGTAAGAAAAAGCCCCATTTCTCCTACAGCAAATACTCAACAGCTCTTGGGAATAGAGGCTGTCTAGAACTCAAAGTTATCTGACTCATAAAGCCACAAATTATCTCAAGTTGGAAGGAAGTCATAGGGATGGAGTCCAAATCCCTACTCCTCGTAGGACTACACAAGAGTAAACCATAAGCCTAAGAGTGTTGTCCAGGTGTTTCTTGAACTCCATACACGGAGTCATGAAGCTCCATACAAATAAAAGACACCATTAGACAGGAGAATTTTGGAATTCAGGATAGTTTATGCAACTTGCAGACAATCTGGAAGGAAATGCTTAGCATTGTGGGATCCCAGAACTCTGTTTAAGGACTTTTAAGGAGTCTAAACTCAGCTTCCCTCAATTCCTTTTTCTTTGCAGGTTTTTCTTTGAGACCTCCCTGGTTCTTCCTTCATTTCCCCATATTAATGCTTCCATGTTTTCATACTCAAGTCTATAGTACCACAGTACCATACAAACATATAGAACAAATCAGTGGAGTTCTTATGTCTTTCCATATTTTAGTACATGTTTTCCCTGAATGTTCAGAGTTTCAACTTTATCAGATTTTAAAGAAATATATAAAATTGAGGAAATGCAGAAAATAAAACTTGCTATGAAGTAGGAGCACTCCACAACTGATTTAAACACAGCAAGCCTCATGATATTTAGCCCTTGGTACAACCACAGTGCAAATCTAGTATCATCAATAGCAGATGCTTTTGCATCTAAAAGCAAAGCATTTAGATACAGGACATTGCAATTCAAGTTCTAAACTGAGTGCCAAGTTTATATCAACCTCTCAGTGGAAATGCTGCAAAACCAAAAGCTTTTATACACTAAGAAATTAGTGACATGGTGGTTCTGGGAACCTGCAAATCCTGACTGTTTAGCAGTGGTTAGCAACTTGGTGTTGACGAACCTTATGTATTATAAATAGGTGCATATATATATATATATATATATATAAAACTATAAAGGTGTAATTGTGACTCTTGTAAGGTATACAAAAGCAAGCAAATTAGTTAGCCAGGTACCCTATTCACACTTCTCTTAACTTCCCAGTACATAAACACAAGTGAGACTTTGAGTAGTTACAAAAAGTAGCTCACTAACTTCTGATAAACTATGAAGTCCATGTAGAGCTCATATTTTTAGGAATCCTTTTGCAATACTGGAATGCAAAGACAGTTTTCTAGACTACAATACTTATAAAGATAGCTACTTCATTAACTGTAATTCTCAAAAAGCTGCTCTATCATTTCTTTCTTAGTTCCTGAAGTGATGCACCCAGCAACTGGAAACAAAGATACTTGTATTGCTTGGTGGCTTCTGATGTATATTTGGTAAATTAAAATCACCTCTAAAACCAAAAATAAAGATGCTTTCAGTCAGAGTAAAAATACTTATGATTCTGAATACAAAGGACCAATTATAGGAGTCAATCTGAATACAATTCCTGGAAGCCTCAGAAGCATACGCTGATATGTGTTATGGGCAGTACTGCTTTGAATCTGATTGTTCTGCTCTTTGAGTAAGCTGCACTTATGACTTCTAAAATAACCTGAATTTCAAGTTAACCACATTTTACTGAATTTGGCAAGAAACATGGGCATAGGAAAAGGATGTTCCATATCAGTTTTTCAAACAGAACAGATCCATCACAGTTTTTGGAAAATAAAAATTTATTAACTACATCAAGCAACATATAAAATAACAAATAAAAGGTCCAGGGTGCATGAGTCATTAGCATATGTCTCATCTTGTCATATGCCTTTATTTTCCATTGGAGTTGACTGGAATTAACATTATGGCAATCTGTGCTGGCTCTTGGGCAGGTAGGAGGTAAAGGAAGAAGGTATATGGGATGAGACCTGCTCTGCAAAGCTGTCTATGAAACACAGTGACTGCTGCAGTGAAGTGACTGGGTGTTTTATCCCATACTGCTTTGCAGTGCCTGCATTTGCTAAATCAGGATGCTCAGTCTTCAAGGTAAACTATTCAAGTGTGCCTTTTCTCCAGCATGTTGTGTCACAAAGGCCAAAGAGACCTATGGAAAATATCTACCCTTCTCTTTCTTTTCTTTCTTCTAAATATCATCTGTTTCTTCCCAGGCAAGGTCACTGACAAGCAACAACAAAACAAAAAAAGGCACTGTTAGACTGGACAGGTCATAGATTCATAGATAAAAATCTCCATCCTTTTTCCACTTTTTTTTTTTTTTTTTCTCCTAAGATATGAAATGGATCAACCCCATAGAGGGCCGTTCAGGTAGTCTGTCAAAGATTGCTACTTTAAATTTAGCACCTTTTGAAGACCTTGCATACAGAATGTGGACCATCACAGGCACCAATTGTAGAAACATGGCAGTACATGACTGAACAGACACCAATCTGTTCAGAAAGGGCAGAGACCCCTGAGAAGCTTCTTCAGAGCAGCTGGAGTTCACCCAGACATTACCAGCCTTTCCACTATGAGCACTTCTCCAGAGCTGATAGAGGTGAGGCAGCAGCATACTGTAAAAGGAGAAGTAAAATAGGCCTTCCTCACTCTCAACATTTAAAGAATACTTGCTGAAAAATGCTGACAGTGTCCTGAAGATAAAAGGGGATGTTCATGCAAAGATCAACCTGAAAATCCATGAATGGAAATGGATGGCTGCTATTGTTTAATTCAGTGAGCAGCCTCTCTGAACCAACATCAAAATGGCTCTGTTTCCCTGAATTAAAAAAAAGACGTTTTGAATTTGCTTTACTCTCAGAAGGCAAGGGACTGCAAGTATGAAGGTTCTGCTACATGTACATATTTTATTCACAGAAAACATGGTTTTAGGAAACAATTACAAATTACTTTTGTCTTGTTTCTCATCTGTTCTAATGGCATACTAAGGAGGTGTCAGTTTCACTGCCATTGTTTTTGCCCCTACATGCAGAGAACTGGTATTTAGTCACAGAAATTCTACATGCCCACATATATTTATCTATATTTAGCACACATTTATGAATACTGGGTGTGGTGTATTTTGGGGTTTTTTACTTAAAATTGGCAGTGCATATAGGAGTGCTAAAATAAACTGGGTATTTGAAAGGCATTTTCTTTGTTTCCTGTCCCCTTGTAATCCAACACTACTCTAAGAGAGTGGTGAAAGAACCAAAGAGAAAGAACAAGCTCTTAGACCTGGGGAAACCAAACACAAAACAAACTAACAGAAGTAGCATATAAAAATAAACTTACCTGAGCTTTTTTGCTTTTCCAGCTGGTCTTTGGGTTCATGAAGTACTCTTGACTTCCATCCACATATATCTCCTGACTCCTCTGTGTAATCCTTCTTAACAAGCTTGTTGCTCATATCCACTTCACAGGTTCTTTTCCTTCTCTTTTTTGAGGTCATACATCCAATGGTCATGGAATTCTAATTTTTCTTAGCATCCAAACTGCATGTTGGCTAACAGAACCTCAGTTTTTCCACCAGCAGTTTCCTTCTAATTGAATATTTGAATTTTTTTCCCTGATGTGACATTGTTACTCATTCCTCTCATCACAACCTCTCCATCTTACACGTGCAATGTCCAAAAATCACCTTAGTTCTTGTGAGAATGGTGCAGCCTGGCCTGTGCCCACTATCCCTGAGGACGGAAGTATGCTATTTTCCTGGAATATGGAGGTCCAGTAACTCCACACAGAGTAAAGCCCTTAAGCTCAAGTAGATCCAAACATGCAGAGTACTTTAAAAGGTTGAGAAAAACAAGCATTCATCACTACAAGTGATGAGATCTGGTGTCTGATGAAAACTGGAGTTTGGGATTGGGTGCAGGTTGATTACAGCCAAAGGATCAGCAGATTGTGAAATTCTTGAAGAACAGTAAATCTGTTTCTCTTAGTAAATACGGAACATATCAACTGTGCAGGCATCTTACCACTGCTGGAACAGACATCTTTTTCTATGTGTGAGGGCATTTTAACTCGACCTGTGTAAACTCTGGGTGTTTCCTAGCAAGACCCGGAATGGACTTTGTGCTTGCACGTGCTGAAAAAACACAAGCATTACTTTTTAGCATCAACTCCCAGCCCAAGGAATCTGTTTTCTGGATTTTTAATACAAACTATGCAGCATAACAAAGACACTGCAGAAATATAATTCTGAATCCATAACAATTTGTGTTAGACATACCAAGAGTATTATAAAGATACAAAGAAAGTAAAAAGCCCTGTAGTCAACCTTATCATTTTCTATGACATAACAGTATTATTTCTTCCTAAATATGCACATACCCCCCCCAAGAAATCCTGAGTATTTATGCATAGGCCGTGACAGCCATGATGTATGCAAAGTTGTTATAAACACAGTTTCATATTTAAACATGGCCTTTTCCTCTTTGGACAACAGAGACATTCCCAGTATCTCTGAAAATGTTACTAAAACAAATCACTAGTGCTGAAAACTAACACATTGGATTCAACAATCCTGGCGTAGGAGATGTGAAATAAAAGGATGAGCCACTGATTTACAGTATCACAAGAGGCCTGGGAAACCCCTTTCAATAGTATTCCTTGTGTGAGAGAATGCCCTGCTGCAGCACTGAAGGAATGCCAGAACATGTACTCCCTACAGTTTATCCTCAAAACAAACCCGGGAGATCTTCGGAGATCTTCTCCTGCATTTTGATTATTTTACCTGAACTGAGAAACTGTTCAGAAAGTGACAAAGATGGACTAGGTTAAATGCTGTAACATGGTACTTATTCACACCACATTAGGCAGAGGAACACTAAAATTAGGCATAAAATTTTATTCCCTTGGTAATATCTTCCAGTATTGGCTAGAGACCGGAGGAAAAAGGAGGATTTCCCTTGGAAAACTAAAACAAGCTGTTGATATGAAATATAAATATTGCAGTATTACATCTGCAATAGTATCACTATTTCTATTGGGGAGATGGAACATGAGGGAGATGACATCTCCAGAAAACCTGGAAAAAATTAGCCATTCAGTGAGCAGTAGTCTAAAGTCTTTTTTGAATGGTAACTATACCCTCCATTACATTCTGCCTGTAAACAATCTTATAACAAAATTTTGAGAGAGTGAGGAGATGTTTTCTTTTGATTTTACTGGAGCCGCATGAGAAATATGTTTGGCCTGTCATTCTATAAAATGATATTAGAAACCTGTTCCAAAGCTCACTGCTCTCTTTTCTTTGGGATCAGAAGCAGGATCATGCAAAGTAGGAACAACACAGCAGCCTTTTTTAAACCCCTCATAAAAAAAAAATTTTCTTAAATTGCTGCTTTGCCCTAATTCTCTTCACTACTGCACCAAGCAAGGGACAGCACTTGCCAGAATCAGACTGAACCAGATGAAGCCATACCAAGTGAACATGTATTTGTTGTATACCATGCCCTTTTTAATCAACTTCTTGATAAAAAATGCCATGAAGACATAAGGTATGAGAAATGCAGACCTTTAATACTTCACAAAATAACAGACCTCAGTGCTGGTTTGGTTGAGAATCTGTGACCTTACAGATGTTTATGCACTTGCCTGGTGCAGAACTGTAATCAATTGGTTAGGCTAGACCTTCAAGAAACGTCAATGCATCCTGAAGGAAACTGGTTTCTGAAACCAACTGCCCAGATGCATCAGGCAAGTGGGAGTTTCAGCAAACCAAAGGGTCTACTGGCAGACACAACATTGATTTCTTATTGTTTACAACCTACCAGACAGTTCTATACTGACCTGATTTGATGGTTCTCTCTGGGGCACCCTGCAGCCCTGGTTATTTCCACAACCAAGCTGGCTAGCTTCTTTACTTGGCAACTGCGTTCCACATCTACAGCTTCAGTGCAAACATGCTGAACTAGTATATACACACTGAAAATCTGATCCAAGATCAGATTTTAAATCTGATCTAATAATAATGTTTCCTGTTTTCATGACTAGAAGTATGATCCCTTTCAAGGGATCAAAAATCCTGTTGTGATTTTTGTCTGTCTCCATATTCAACTCTCCCTCCCCACCCAAGATGTTTCCCCTTCATTTCAGTTTCATTACATTTTGCTGCTTTTTCTTCTATGGCTAAAATAGGCAGAGTGGTTCTAATCAAAGCAAAATACTGTGAAGGATTCTAAAGAGATAATCTTTGTCAACAAGCTACGAAAGCTTTGATTTGCTCTCCTTGTGACTTTTTAATCTAGGATATGTGGAGAAGATGATGCTATTTGGTCTGCACCCATTTTTACTCCATAGAAATCCGGCTGCACTTCTGTTTAAAACACCATTGATAATCTTATTAACATTTCTCATCACTCCTATTATGAGAAAGAAAAGGTCAGTAAGTAATCCACAGACATAAAGTTTTCTAGTACTATACTATCAGGAACTTCACATCTTTCCTGAAAGTTGATCAACATGATGAAAACATTTATCAAGTTCAGATAAAATTATATTAAACTCAGTATTTCTCTGAGGATATTCAATGCTGTATACCTGTTTAATATTGAAGTACTTTTCTGCCACTGACTCAACAAAACAATGACTGTTCTCAAAGTTGATCAAGAAATGATTCTAACACAGACAACTTTGTTTTATAAATGTGCTTGTGCAATGCACTTAGAAAGAAATACCCGTGTTTATTTCCCATGGAAATGCTAATGGATGGGAATTATATTTTCATTGTTTTAGAGTCCATATAAAACTCTGACCAGCACAGAGCAGTTTTCAAAACAGTTCTTTTTCTGCCATTCATATAACAAAGTTTCTATGCCTTGCTAATAGTCTGCCGCATATGTGTAGCATGTATGTGTACATAATCAAAATATTCCTTTACATATTTTACTCATCCTCAACATAAAAATTAAACAAAATAGAAGAGAACAGGAAAAACAGAAACCCTCAAAAATAGTCCTTAACAAATCTGAAGAAATCATATATCTCTGATTATACTGAAGTAGCTCCTCTTCTTTCTTAATTGTCTTTGTCTCCAAACACACAGTTGCTCAATTTTATAATATGTAACATCCAAGACTGTAGAGTAAAACAACAAAGTCATACTATGAACCAAGAACTACTACAATAAAACTGATGCCCTTTTTGAAAATGTCGCCATATAACTGGGTATTTTAATCTAAAACAAAGAAACTGCTCCAAATGTTTAGCATTTAACTATTGCCCTTGTTGGTGAAAAGGAGGGGGGG
>VWYP01015584.1:302767-415287 GCA_013400435.1 Pycnonotus jocosus
TAATTTTATTTCTAATTTCATTTTTCTATTTTTTTTTTTTTTCTTAAAAGGAAAATAAAAAAAAAAGACAAAACCCCCCCCCAAAACAAAAAACAACAAACCCACAAAAAACCCCAAAAGCTGAGCAGTTGAGCAGTTCTGCCTGCCATGTTTTGCATTTTTCTTTTGCTTTGTTTCTTTTTTGCCTATTGGAAATACCAACAGTTTTCTGCTTTCAGTAGAAAAGAATTCCTACTGCCAGGCACATTTTCATTAAGAAACTGCTCAGTTCATATACTGCCCTTCTTTTAAAATATTTACTGTTTAATTACTATGCTTAGGTGAATCTCAAAACTATTTAATTTTACAAAAAATATCCAGAGGAAAAATATTCTGAAAACTTTAGTCATGACACAGTATAACCCCATAATTCCATTTATAGGCTTAAGAACTACCTGATCTAGGTCAATATACACTTTAATACACAAATAAGCCAATTTAAAACAGGACACAGACTGGTCATTACCCTGGCATTTTCTTTTGTTATATGGACATTCTTAGTCAAAAGTCTGCCTTGACATCAC
This sequence comes from Pycnonotus jocosus, assembly GCA_013400435.1. NCBI lineage: Eukaryota > Metazoa > Chordata > Aves > Passeriformes > Pycnonotidae > Pycnonotus > Pycnonotus jocosus. Next base: position 303,331 of record VWYP01015584.1, read on the forward strand.
TGTGGCCAACATTTCAGTTAATATTCTTGCATAAACCTGATGAATTTCTGTTTGAACCCATGCATTTTTTCTAACGTATGCTTTAAATATCAAAGAATTGGGCAGCAATTGTATCGTAAAATACATTTACTATGTACTTCACAATGTTCTTTTAGTTATTTTATAACTGATGTCTGGTAATTTCATTGGAAATCCTCCCTTTCCTGTATTGCTTGGCCAATCAGCTCATTCTCCTCACCCTTCAGGTTTTCACAGATCATCACTCCCATATCCCTCTTCCATTATTATCTCAATGCCAAAAGAAGCAGTTCTGTCTGTGGAAGTCCACGCACAGAAGCTACTGCTCACTTCTGAACATCTTCCCTCCTTATCCTCTCTGCATGCAACTGCAACCTTTTTTTTTTTTTTTTTTAGAAAAGAAGCTACACTAGGAAGCAATGGTGCTCATCCTTACATGGTAATTTATTAAAAAGAGTATTTGTCCACAGACTAAGAGGGTCCCCATAAGCTTGGAATGTCAGAGAGCAAGACTCTAAATCCCAAGCCTCCAAACAGAGGTGCTGATGAGTTTAAAGGACCACAGTAGTGGTGTTTTAAAACCAGTGGTCTGCCTCACTCACAACTGGGCACTAAAAGCTCTTTAAATCCAGGTCGCATGAAGCTGTATCTGGAAACTGCAAACAGGACCATGAAAACTGATGCATCCTGGAACACTTCAAAGTTACCTGTTGCTAATTCCAAAATTAGTAACCATCTAACACAAACTCTAACTACATCATTTGTTGTTGTGTGTAAGAAGTTTACTTACACGCTTTTGAAAAAAAAAAGAAACCACAAACCTGAAATATGTTCATAATTCCACAAGAAGCATTATGAAGAGGCTGAAGTAGAAATCAGGATGCAACTGGTATCAGTGCTGATCTGTCTCTTGATACACCTTCTAATCCACATTTTTACCAGTCCTGTTCCCAGCTCCTGCTCCTTCCTTTGCCATCACTTTGTCAGCCATTGTGTTAAACCTAGCTAACTGGCTGACTGTAACCTCCTTTTCTCTCCCTCTCCCCTCCCTTCAAATGAAGATGAATACAAGGTCCTACACCTGAAAAAACAAAACAACTCCATGCACCAGTACAGACTGTGGGCTGACTGAAGTTTTGCAGACAAGTACTTGGGATTTTGGTGGACAGGAAGTTGAGTAGGAGTCTGTGGCATGCCCTGGAGGCAATGAGGATTGTCTGCACATTGAGCTGTACTAGATAGACTATAACAAGCAGGGTTATGGAAAGTATTATTCACTTCTAAATGGAATGTCTGAGACTATCTCTGGAGCATTCCACTCTGCAAGATATACATAAATAAACTGGAGCAACTCCAGAGGAGGGCCACCAACTCATGGAGCTTGAGCATATGACATATGGGTAGAGATTAAGAAAAGTGTGTGTGTGTGCTCAGCTTGGAGGAAAGAAGGCTAAGTCCAGCTGCTGTCTTCAACAATATGACAGGTGGTTATGCAGAAGAGAACCAAGCTCTTCTCAGAGGTGCAAAAACAGCACAAAGGCAATGGTCACAAATTTCTACAATGGAAGTTCCTAAGGAAAACATTCCTCATCTTGGGGTCAGTCAGTCCTCAAAAGGTTCACAAAAATTTCATCTTTGGAGAAAGCCAAAACTTGACTGTGCAAATCCTAAGCATGTTGTTCTAACTGTGATGCTAGGACAACTTTGAGCTGGGGGTGATACCAGATAATCTCCAGAGATCCCTTCCAGCCTAAACTGTTTGGTACTTCTGATCACATATTCAAAATTAAAATTCAATGACTTTTTCAAAGTTAAAGTTCAATTTCCAGCTAGAAAATCTTCACGTTAAGCTTTAGAAAGATGTACAACCATTTTAACTACAATGTGCTTGCTAGATTACAGACCAGTAGTAATAATATGTATGATATGAAAAAAAAAGGCAGCATTAGTTGGGCATTCCCAAACTAAGCATATTGTGTATAGTCAGAAAAAAAGACAGCATGGGTCTGCTGTAACCTGACCAAGGTTTTATATATATACACACTACACAGCATATGTATTTACATGTTTGCACCCAGAATACCTCAAATAATAATGCATTAACAAAAATGGACTAGCACAAGAACATGCTGCTTATGAAATTTATATATTATGATATTATTAACTGCACTTAAAAGTAATTTTCGTAGTCAAGATTCATAGGCAACATAGATCTGTAAAGCAAAGCATATTCTCTGAAATGAATCAAGGATAAAATCTGTGAATTTTAAAGGAAAAAAACATCTACAGGATCTGAAGTTAAAGAGCAACTTAAAAGGAAGTAAGAAGACAAAGACAAGATGAATAGATAACATTTTTTAAGAACTAATGAACATTGTGCTCTGGGGTAGGGATAAAGATTCTCATACAAGCATGCAATCCAAATGTATGTGCTTTTAGGTAAAGTGAGAACTATTTTCAAACTCCTTCTGTGGGAGAAATGGCAGCATGTGAAAAATCAAAGAAAACCATAGAGGGTATCACACTTGTACAAGGCATTATTTATTCTACTAGATGAACTCCCTCTTCACTGTGATAGAGTGATTTATTCTTCACTGACTACCTTACAAAAACAAGTAAAAGAGGGAAGAAAACAGCTATTTGGTCCAAACACTGAAAACAAATTATTTAGCTACTTCTATGCAAATTAAACTTAGGCCCAAATATGAGTAATGGTGGCATCAAGGAACTCTGTTTTACCCCTCAAATTAAATAGAATCAGAGTGTAATGGAAGAAAGATACAAGCTCCTAAACGTTCATACATCAATTCTTGAATGAATTTAATATTTTCTATAGGCAGTATAATATGGGAGAAAGCCAAGTCTGATGGTATTTATCCCTATGTACAGGAAGTTCCAATTCCTGAAGGAATAGCTGCTTTTCTCTCATCTAAAAATAACTTACCATTATTTTCCAGAAGGCCTCAGAAGGCGACTAAATAAATTCTCCTAAGACACCTACAGGTGACCATTAGGTAATTCATTCAAACACCAGTGACTAAAAAAAGCAGTATGATTCTAACAAAATGAACAGTAAATGTGCAGTCCAAAGGATCAGACTGGTTTCTGTTCTGTAGATGTTATTTTTATATTTTCTGAAAAATATGAATGATAATTTAAGAGAGACTGACAGCACCATAAGAATTGGTGCTCTGATTGTACTGCAGGTTTTATCAGACCAAAACGTTTAGCAGATAAAAAAGTCTTACCTCTTACAGAAATTAAGTTACTCATGTAGCTTGCCATTTATACAGGTAGAGCTTGAGAATCCTGGTAATCAGAGCTGGGTACATAATAGCTTGGGATTATGAAGTGCATAAATAATTCACATGTATAACTCTTCAGAAAATTAATAAACTTCTACTGTCAAAAAGAGGAGACTGTCATGGATATCAGTGAGACTACACCTGTTGGAGAAACCCTGAGATGGAAAAAGATGGATTTTTAAATGCAGCACACTCATACAAAAACACTCTGAACAAAATGAAACATCAACCCCCCCCCCACCCCGAAGTTGTCTTGGGATGTACGTATGTGGCATCATATTCACAAAGCTCAAAGTCCTGATTTGATTCATCATAATTTTCAATGCAAAATATTAGCATAAACATCTACTTATCAATAGGAGAATATTCAGACAACCTAAAATTAGATCGATACTTTAAAACAGTAGCAAGTAGATATTTTAGACAGAGTTATTTGGGAACATGAACTATATTTTTATTTAGAGAAATTAAAATGAGCCAGTGTCTTGTGAAGAAGAATTTTCTCCATTTTAATGAAGAGGCCTTAAGGATTTAGGAAATATTCTACTTTTAATTATGGTTTAATTGGTTAAGAAAAACAGTCTGACTTATTAAAGTTACATTAATTGAACTTTAAATTGATGCAGGTTTTAGTTAGAGAAGGCCTATTATTAAAGAGCAAGTAGATTAAAAGGGAAAGCACTTGATCAAAACTGGTCATGCCACCATAGGCATATGAGTTACCAGTCATCAGTGGTATTACAGTAATTTGCCATGTGCTCTCTTCCAACTGTATCTAATTAGCATTTTATTTCAGTATTTACACTAAGTTATTACGACATAGCTTAAGTGAAGTGAATACTTTTCACACTGCAACAGCTAAGTAAAAATAAACACACAGTAGACTATGGCTCAGTTGAGGTCCTGAATCTCATTGCTCTATGGTAACCTCACCATTTTCAGCGTGTCCAACATTAACATAAGCCTGGTATGTCTTTCTGCCCTGGCATGTCCTCTTTTTCATTTCCTCCTCCTCCTTCCTTAGACAGAATTTCAAGATTGGGAAGAAGATAGAGGAGAGAACTCACAGACTGGCCATATGACCAGGATTTCCAGACACCCTGGTTAGTGGGATCTGGACATGCTTTGTGGAGCTGATCTGTGCAATTGCTAACCATCTGTGTAGTGCGCGCTTGCTAGATCAGATGTGCACATAAGTAGCAAGTTCAGTGCATGGCACACAGCCCATATTTCCCTCTGAGATTCCCTGGATGTGTGCCCATCCCTTAATTCTGTATACCTCAAACAACTCATTCCATTCTCCTTTCTAGTGGCATACAGAAAGTTAGGAAAGTTGTCCAATGAAGTAAAAAAGGTTTTAAGAGAACAGCAGACATCAAACACGTTTCTAAACTTTATCAATAGCACTGTCAACAACATTAGCTGCAAATTATTTATTGCAAAAAGCAGTAACCTATTGTATATACATACAACAGCATGAGAACAAATACCAAACATTTCATCACAATAAGCATTTACATAACATGGCTCAGGCTCTCAGTGTTATGTCACTGTGCCTCTTTCTGTAGTCCCTTGAGTGCCTCTGGCTTTGCAGAGTACATCTTGCTAAACAGCACTTGTATGGCCCTAGGACATGTGCAGTCTGGCCTCCTGCAGCTCCTGCTCAATTGAATAGGCTGGAGTCAAGCTAAATAACAGAGCCCTCAGCATGGTCGGTGGAGGGGGCAGGTACAAGCACAAAGAATTAATCATGCAAGCCAACTCTAAATTCTACAAATTCTGTCAAGCAAATATCTATAACATACTCTGTCACTGAGACTGTCAAAATGTGTTAAATCCTCAGTTTCTGTGAAAATAGTGCAAATATTCTAGATTACAGCAATTATGGCAATATGCATCAACAGAAGATCTTGCCTTATCTTATAGGGATTTTAAAAATTCAATGCCACAAAAAGGCTCAGAACATAAACTTGCTGCTTTGTACTCTTTCCTCTATTGACCAAACCTCATTTTTCTGCACATTAGAAAGTCTCTCATTTTCTGCCCAGGAGTAAAAGCTGCACCTCTCCTGCTCTTGGCCGGACTGTAAGTGCAGCACTAACTTCAGCTCTGGGAAAAAGATTTGTTACTTAACTTGTACCCTAAGGCTCTGCAAATGATCTGTAGCAAGTCATTGTCATTTCTTCTTCTTCTTCTGCTTCTGAAGTATTTTCACTATTTGCAATCTTCACCAATTTCTTAATTTATGTATTTTCTGTAATTAACTCAAGCATCCATCACAGCTATATAATTATACATTAAACAAAACCCACACTAATTTGATCATGAATTTCCTGTACCAGAAGACTATTTAAGTGTGTTTGGCAAAGCTGAACCAATTAAACTTAGTTCACAGTGCACTGTTCCCCACTTCAAAGCAATTCAGGTCAAAATAATAAATAATAGTTAACACCATTTTTCAATGGCACCATAATGGAGTTTCAATAACTCGTTAAACAGCTAGGGGAAAAAAATTCTAAAAGATGTTAAGATGGCAAATTTTCCAATGAAAGACAAGCAAAATTTTTCTAGAATCCACATTTGAACTACCTATAAATTCAAAGTCAAGAGACCAGGTTATAACCCTCTCTCTGAAACTAACTTTTTATGCCTATAAATAAGGAATTTATTTTAATAAATAAAGCTCTGCTTTACTACTGATTATCTGAAAAAAGGCATATAAAATTCTTTACTAGTATCATTTACACACACTAATTAGCAGTATTAATAGTGGCAGAGGTGCTAATAAAAATTGCACTTTTTTGTGTTGTCACAGCTGTTCTCAACCTGCCACTCCACTAGCATTGTAAAAGGAAAACCATGGTATAGTCCTTTCTTGAATTTTGAGAGTACAAAGAAATTAATTAACATCCAAACTGGATTTCTGAAGCCCCTACATTTTTTTAAAATGCCTAAGGAGAAAAGTGATCAATTACTGCCATCTCAAAACAGGGCCTGTTTTCTGTGAAGGTGGTAAGACCGAGAGTGTCACCAGGTCAGGAGTTTGTAAGAAGCTGAAGATATAGAAGTACAAAAGCAGAAGCAGCTTAACATTACAAATACCATTTTGAGTTTACTGTGGAAGTATAGCAAAAACAGATGTGTCTGTTCAGCAAGAATAAGGTCAGGCTAACACACAATTATATGAACATCTTGTGTAATGTCCTTATGGTTAAACCCTCTTCCTTCTATTCCATAAATATATTGGTTACTATCCCCACACCTGTCTGTACAGAACTCAGCTCAGGTGTATTCCCTCTGAGACAAGTGCACAGCACGGGGCTTGCAGCTGGGTTAAAAGAAAAGCATGCACATGTATGTTGCTGGGCATGGGAGAAAGGAAAATGCATGAAAGTTGATCTGATACAAGGCAAGCATGAAATGAAAGGACATACAGCACATGGAAAAGAGGATGGATACATGAGCATACTAAACAGAAAAAAAAGTTCTGTGCATTAAAATGAAGATTATGGTAAAATTAGCCCTCCCCAGCTCACATATAAAACAGATTATTTTCTTCAAAAGGAATTACAATTGTCAATAGGTTATAGGATGTTGCTTTTCTTAAAAAAACCTGGAATAATTCAAAAAGGGATCTTTTGTGAATCAACTGAAAAACAGATAAAAGAGCTGAACTCAGTGGAAATCCAAACAGAAGATGCACTAACAAGTTAGAGGAAAAAAAACCCCTCTCATGCTCCTTATCACTTCATCTTTAGCAAAGTCCATCTGTACAAGAGCTCTTATTTCTCTGCTAAAGAAGGGTTATACAATGATTAGAAGCAATCATAGCAGCAGAAATCCCGCAACAAATCAGGATGACGATTCAGCATTTTCTCAGCTCACTTGAAGGAGTAGGAATGAATTTTCAAAAGTACTGGAGAGATTAGCATTACTTCTACATTGTATTCCACTGCTTTTTTGTTTTCTTGATATAGTGCCTTTATTTATCCATTGTTCACAGGTAGGACATAGAATGTTTTTACACATAGCAATGAACACTTCAGTGCTCAGAGCTCTCTGAAGGAAAACTAAAAGCCTGTGGTTTAGTGAGAAGCAAGAATTGACCTTTAAGTCCTATTGTGTTCTATTTTCATACAAATTGACCAGAATCTATGGAGAAATTAATAATTTTTCATTTCACTGTCTTGTCCAAAGCCTCTGTACCATACACAAGTCTATAAAAAGCATGAAAATAAAAAAGCAACAAAATAAAATATTTGCTAAAGGTACAAGGGAATTCACAGGGCCAACTGAGCTTCTTTATTTGTTTTTAAATGTACGTATTCTGGAAATAAAGACTTTCATAACCTCATATTAACGAAGTATCTCTACCTGCAGTTCTCCACAACTCAATGGCAACTTCACACAGGTTTCAAGACAAATACAAATCAACGATGTACATTTAGAAAAACCAACTATGATAAACTGAAACAAATATTCTACTAGTATTCACTTTAAGGATATTTCTAGAACAGAAAGTATCCAAACAGTACGCATAGACTCCAGATTCTCTCTTTTCATTATTCCCAAATGCCAAATTTACATTTAATGTTAACATGATAAAATGTATAAGGAAGTTGAAAGCAGGTGAGATGTTCACCTTTTTCAACTGTAAGCTATTTTCTGTTTTGGTATAAAACTTCAGAATTCCACCTCTGGTTGGATTGATAAAAGTACAAACTTTAGACTGGTAAAAGTACAAACTATGTAAGCACACATTTGCTAGTTGTCTCAATTTTTGAGAATTAAGAGCATTCCTTTTTAATAATTTCCACTGGTTTTTTGAAAATTCACTTTACACAAACTATTTTTGCAAAACAGTACAGGAAAAAAAATTACAGCTCTTTCAATTAAGCTGACATTGTCATTCTGGGGGTGGGGTGACTGCAAGAATTTTCTGTTTACACATTTCAAATTTTTTTAATTGAACTAAAAAAAATCCCAGAGCCTGTATTTCTTTTTACCTGCAGATTATGCTATATATCTTGTCTCTAGGTGACTGTGCAGGTAGGAACACACAAGTCAAGCTTGTTGATATTAGTTGCACACAGCTATTAGTTCCACCAGTGCCTTATTTACAGAATAAAAGATATGCATTCTCTGTCAGCTTCTGTACAGACATCCGCTGAGCCAACCCTACTGCACGCTGAAAACACGTAAGTCAATGAAGAACTTCTCAGCATATGCAAACCACTTCACACTCTGCTAGAGTCAAACAGGTTGAAAATATTCTACTTTACCACATTTCTATATTCTGTTTTGTGGTTCACTGAAGTAATGGCCTTTTACATAAAAAAACCCCACAGACAACAGCAAAGTGGCTGGAGCTTTTATTAGGCAAAGTTACAAAAGTTTATTATATTTGGGGAATTGATATAAATCCAGTTTGAGTTTTTACAAACTCTACTGAGTAAATTCATTACCTTCAAGTTAAGAAAAATTCTCAGTGACAAGTGAAACACAATTTATCCAACAGAGAACAATCCATGAGGAAAACAGAATTAAAGATCCTGGAATTTTGCTTCTTTATATAGCATGGCCTATGCGGCATACCCTACGCTGAGAAAATGCAAACGAGGAAAGAGGTTTCTACTGGTAAGATTACACCCTCAAGATTATACAGTCATAATGTATCTGGAGTATGCACTGTTATATCTGACATATGAAACTTATTTGTAACTCCATGCACCTGAACTCTGACATAGTCTAGAATAGAATTATCAACGGGGATTTAATGTCTATTTTTACAGAAGGCCAAGTGTTATCAGGGAGAAGTCTGCCACAAGGAAGATGAAAAGGTGTGAAACAGGATGGGATGCAACTGTTCACTTCCTAAGGGAAGTTAAAAATGAAGTGGTCAAATAAATTGGTCAAGCAGTATGTAGAAAAATAAAATACCAAAAACTGACCAGTGACCAGACTCAAGGGAATGGTACAGAGCTGTGCCAAGGGAGGTTTCAGCTGAATATTACAGAAAGATTCTTCACCGGGGGTGGCTGGGCACTGGAATGGGCTCCCCAGGCCAGAGGTCACAGCACCAGCCTGAGAGAGTTCAAGATGTCTTTGGACACCACTCAGCCACATGTTGTGACTCTTGAGGTGTTCTGTGCAGGTTCAGGAGTTGGACTTTGATAATCCTTCTGGGGCCCTTCCAAGGCCTCAGGATATTCTATGATTCTATGATTCTTTGGAAGAATCCAAACTAAAAAATGTATATTGTTAGCACTATTGTTAAAGAGAAGCTACTCTTGACATCAGTGTTCAATTTTCCTGATTTTTCCTAAGCAGCTGTCCATAGTCAAACTCTTAACTGGCTATATAAGTAATAGCTTGTACACAGACACGTCTGAAAATTTATGCTAGCTAGCCCCCTATTAAAAAAGAGAAAAGAAAAGAAACAATAAGCCATTAAAAAAAGGCACAACAGAAGATAAGGAAAAAAGACACTACCTGTTTACTCCCCTCCTTTCAAACTCCTTCCTATCTTACTTTCTTTTTCTTTGCCCTCCTTATACACATCCTGATGGCTCTTCCCCCTTTCCTTCAGTGCTTCAGAGCACACAATATTTGCTCCTCATCAGAAACAGCTATTCTCATTTTCTCCTCCATTTTCTAGCTGCTGGCATTTTTCTTTTCCTTCTCCCTTTCCTAATTATGTCCTGGTGTTTCTTTAAGCTCACCAAGTTCTACTACATACAAAACCTCCAACTACCTCACTGTTATCCTGAAGTAAGGCTGTATCAGTATTTCATTCACAAGAATCAGCTTCCTGTGACAAACTGACTATATAAAGACCCCTGACCCTTTAAAATATTCCCATTTTTAAGAAAATCAGAAATAAATATAAATATAGTTTACACACTCCCAATAACAAAAATGGCAGCAACAAAGTACAGTGATTTCACAAGGAGTGAGGAGGAAAAGGTGAGTGGGAAATGCACTCTAAAATGAGAAGTCCTTTTTTTTCTCCAGTTTGCTGCTGAACTTTTTTTTCTAAAAATTTTCTAGAAATACAACTGTATACACAGAGAGAAAACTTTTCACTCATCTTTTTCTGCTAATCCCATTTTTCCTTCTTTAAAATGACTAAATGTTTATTTGCAGATAAGAGTGGAAGTGAAGGACAAGTGGGAAGTCTCCTTTCAAAGAGAAGAAACCTCATTTCAGGCAAATATACATAGTATAGAGTACAATCTGAATCAGGAAACAAACAAAAACCCCCAATATTAGAAAAAAGGAGGCACTGTCTATAGAGAATTGAGAAAACAGGCACAAAACATGAAGATAATTCTCAATCCAGATCCATTTACTACTGTACAAAAATCTGAAATATCCCACCTTGAAATAATTACACCACATTTCAATTTACCACTTGGCCACACTAAATGATGTTCATGAACAAGGCCGTTGTGTGGTTGTGTCAATAACTGAAACACACCCTCTCACACAGGTCCAACAATACTTCCTCACTTCCCATCTCAATCTCTCACACTTTAACTCTCTTTCTGTTGCTGCCTCTCCCTCTGACTTAGAGAATTTTAAGTCCTACATCCTTCCATACTACATGAGTTACTGGCTTCCACAGATAAAGGAAAAAATCACGTTTTGACATAATTTAGGTAGGTGTTATATAATCTAGTTCCAGAAGTTAAATGAGGGTAGAGTAGAAAGCATTTCTAAAAAAACCTTATTTTATTTACTTATTTATATAGGTAAATAGACACACAAATCTGCAGTCAGTGATGAGATGGTTGCAGAAACATGAAGTTGTTTTTGGAAAAACTTTAATGTGGGGTACCAAATAGCATATGCAATATAGTATTTATCTAAGTACATCTCAGACAAGGGAAAAGAGGAAGTTTTGGGCTGTGAAAGAAAACATTTCCTTTTATTTGGCTGCTAGCAGTATCCTGAATATGTGTACTCCTTTCAAAGTAAGCAACTAGGCAGTTTAGGGAAGAAAGCAGCTTACTTTGACCTGGAAGATGGAACCAGCTGGAGTGAATTGGGGATACCACCTTCCCCAAAATAACCTGCTAAGACTATGTACAAATAAGCTTCTGACATAGCTGGGGCAAAGACCAGTATGCCACAGCAGAGAGGAGCAAGAGTGCACTGGCAAGATGCACAAAAGCAATCAGGCTTCAGAGAAGATGAAAAGAAAAGTATTTTCCCAGGGATCAGACGGGATCATCTATAATTTGCAGCAAACCAGGGAGCCTCCAAAAGTCACTGAGATAAGACCAGAACTGAAAGCACATCCCATGAAGACACAGCTGATCAGGGGAAGATGTGCTGTGTTCTGCTTCACTCAGCTGATACATTCCTCTCTGCTTTATTTACCTTGTTCTGAAAACAGGTTTTCAGCAGAATAAGAAATACATTTTGAAGACTTTTTTGCATATGTCCATTTTAAGGATGGGGACAGGCAGAACAATACCAGAGTAATGATCAACCCGAGTCCCATCACAATAAAAAAACACATTGTGTGTTCAGCATTTACATTGCTCAGGGAGTTATTAGTCCTGATATCAATTCTCACATTAATCCTGAGCTATTAGAAATGGCATGATATTTCACTATGAAATTAAAACTTTGCAATTTATTCTACTACTTCATATTTTAACAAATGGGAAAGAATAATGTTATTAAAACCCTTAAAACGTATTTTTAGTTTGTTTTGCCTTTATAGCCAAGTTTCTCAATTTAGCATACTCCCAAAGCAAAAGTCAGACAGAACTTTGACAAGGCCTATCACAAGGTTAGATATCTTGTGATCTCTATCCTTGTGGCTAGAAATTAGACATTCAGATTGTTAGTTTCCACATGCAAAACACTATGTAAAAGTGTGCTTAAGAACAAAATAATCTTGGTATTTTAGAACTGCCAGATACAGATTTAACCATATAGCAGGAGTGGTTAGCATGTTATGTAGGTGCATTGTTAGAAATTGCTAGTGGTTAGCATATTCCATAGCATATTACATTGATTCACTGTTAGGAAACAATCTGTGCTGGTCTTGAGTAAGAGAAGCTTTATGCTTTAATATATCTATTCTTCTCCATGCTTCATAATACTATTGATTAGATAAAGATTCAGAGTTAATCCCCAAAAACAGTTCCACCAAAAAGCATGCACTGGTGTTTGGATGGCTGCAGTTGTTTTATCATCCCTAAGGAGGGCAGAAAAATACACGTGTACTTTCAAAACAGAGATACAATAAACCAGACTGACTGGTTTGCCTGTATGTTTACATTAAAACATTATTCATCTTCAGGTCCTAACTTAGCATTCTTTAAAGCCAGGTCTCGCTTAAAAAAACCCCAAACCCACAAATCACCAAATGCTTTTACAGGGCCAGGGGGTGAGTCCTGGTGAACATGAGGCAGCAATGTGCAGTTGAGGCCAAGAAGGTAAATGGTAGCCCAGGCAGAAGGTGGAAGCCTGTAATCCTTCCCTTCTACTGAACACTAGTGAGGCCACCCCTGGAGTGCTGGGTCCTGTTCTGGACTCCTCAGTGCAAGGATGACTTGGACATACTGGAGAGGGTCCAGCAAAGGGCCACGGCGATGAAGGGGTGGAAATATCTCTCCTATGAAGAAAGGCTGAGAAAGATGAGCATGTTCAGGATTGAGAAGAAAAGGCTCAGGGAGAGGTCATTAGTGTATATAAATACCAGAAGGCACGATGCAAAGAGGACAGAGCCAAACACTTCCCAGTGCTGCTAGGATCAGAAGCCATGGGCACCATCTGTAATGCAAGAGTCTCTGTCTGAACATCAAGAAACACTTCATTACTGTGAGGATCTAGCACAGTCACAGGTTGCCCAGAGGGGCTGTGGAGTTTCCCTCCCTGGAAGACATTTAAAAGCCATCTGGATATGGCCCTGGGCACTAGATGTCCCTGGATGAACAAGGGTCTGGACCTCAAGAGGTCCCTTTCAATCTCATCTGCTCTGTGATTCTGTGATACATAAAGGATTCTTTTACACAGACTTAATCACTTGCAGGACGCTTAACACTTCTAACTGCAGATTGGAAATTATTTCCTGGAAACACCCTTTCTAGGGGCAAATTTTGTAAGAACAGCTAAAGCAATAAGCTGTATGTTTGTCATTTTAGGCCATGTCTATTATAAAGTAATTTCTCTACACACGAAATTTACTCTTTAGCCACCAGAATTTACTCACTGAATGTCTCTACTTTTCTCTACTGAATGTCTCACTGAATGTGCTCATTTTCCCTAGCAGGGCTTTGTTCAAATGTTGTCAAATGTAGGAGTGCAGAGTTCGGATATTAAGAGACCTTTGCTGACTGCTGGATGTCACTGGAAATCTACATGTACGTAAATCCTGAATTAAAAGATACACAGCCTTTATATACACGAGCAAAAGAGGAGCAGGTGAGGCACTTTAAACCTATTTAGTGAAAGAAAGTCACATAAAAGAAAGATAAATGACATACAGAGAAGGTGAACATGATGTAGGAAATTAATTATGGATCTGCAAGGAAAAAGCAATGCACTTCTGTTTTGGTTCAGTCTCAAACTAAAAGCTTATTTCTTCATTTGGGCAATAGAAATATGCGGAAAAGGTCAAATTGCAAGATCCAATTTTTAAACCAGTAAGATACTTTAATAAGTGTACCATGTGCAGGAAGAGTGAAATCTTCACTGGTACCATACAGTGATTAAGAACCCAGCAGCTCCTTTCCTTCCTGTTGGTCTCTGACTCTGCCCATGCACACACTTGCTCAGATGCTTATATAACAAATCAGCCACGTGGTAGTTCCCATTTTAAAAGAAAGCAAGCATGAAAGCTTGCAAGCCTTACAGATATCATCAAGAATTGCAACACTTTGATAAGAAGCCAGATACAGATATTCTTTACAGACTGCAACTCCTTCCCTCTATCTAATACCATGCTTAAAATTTTTCTGGGCTTTTTCAATGCCAGATATGACTGTAGAGGAGACTCTTAGTGCCAAACCTACATCTACGGTGCCTCATGAAAATGTTTCTCTTACTCAGCAAAAATCATTTGGAAGTGCTCTGGACTGAACCTCTCTATCAGAACACATATTTTTGAGGGAGGCATACAAGAGTGTAGTTATTTTGAATATCACTATGCAATGAGTATCTATTAAACACTTTAAATATGTTGAGTTTTAATTGATACATGTTTTGTTACAGCTATATGTTTCACAAACATAGCTGTGTTTTCCACAAGTAAATTTATGCCTACTCAAAAGTATCATGCGTTTACAATTTTAATTTGTAAATGCAGGCAAAATTCACATTTTATACTTTTTTTTTCTGTGAAAAATACATATTACAGTCAGACACAACACGAGGCACCACTATAGCAGATTAGGTGGCAGGAAATGGGCATCAATGAAACCACAAGACAGGTCCTTTACGGTGGAGCCTTCCTCCTGTTCTAAACTACGTCCTTCAGGCTCACCCAGGCACTCAGCTTCAGCTGCATGTGATGCTGTATCCTCGAGTGGGAGAGCCCTTGGTAAAAAATACTGCATTTGGCAGTCTTCCTTTAGACTTACTCATATGGACTAAAATCAGAGGCATTTACTTTTTAAAATAAAATTAATTGCACACAAAGTCCATATTTGAGATCAGTGGGGTTTTCTTCATTATATTCTCATTTTAAAAAGAAAATTTAATGTCTTTCTACGGAAGTAGTTTAAGATGTATCTTAATTTGTGTATGGAATCTCTTAGTTCTCAATATCACCTTTTTTCCCCCCTAGCCTTTAAAGAAATTATTCCAAATTAAGGAGTGAAACTTTAAATTAGAAAAGTGGAAAAAAAATTTAACTTTTGAAGTGAACATCACTGCATGCAAGCTTCACTTAGTAAAAGCCAAGATGCATTTCTTTTAAATGTAGAGTCCATTTCTACCGGTATAGATGGTTTTTGCAGTTATGTTAATTAGAACACTATTTTGCCAGCTTTAATCACATTGAAAATCTCACAGTACTTGATACTTTACTTTAAAAGCTAGATGCAACAGACAATGAAAAGTCTCCTGTGCTAGAAAAAAACCAAAAAACCCCCAAAAAACCGAAAAAACCAAACTTACACTGAAATGCTTTGAAAATAATCCTTTTTTGTTCAGCACCAGGATTTCTAACACCAGTTCTACAAGCAGTTCACTGCATCCTAAAGGGCACTTCAGAGCCTTTCCAAAACTCCCACTGAAACTGTGCTTCATCCTTTGCTTACTCTCCCTACCTCAACGCATAACTGTTCAGAAAAACAGCAATGCCATTACAGCTCACCAGAAAATTAAGTTTTTAGGGACTGGGAGAGAGAAAATAGAAGAAAGTTAAGTAAAAAAATTCTTAAAGCACTGTGGAAATTTTCTGGTTTTATTTAAACTCAAGGTTTCTGGGTACTTCAGGAATAATAGCTGTGAGGGTAATTATCACTGCTTCTAGAACACTTGCATGTGTGTGGAAGAAATAAGGGTGTGAAGTTTTTTCCAGTTATTAGTATTTTCAGCTAGAATGAAAAAAGATTCTGCATGTAAGTAACCATGTAAGTTTCTTTTGGGGTTTCTGTAGAAATGAGGATCATTGATGTGTCATTTTTCCCCATCTAAATACAAGCATTGCTGGGAGTTCGCAGCAGAAAAAAGAACATGTCCATGTATGTACTTCCCAATAATGTTTTACTAGGACTGCAGAAAAGGACCCCATATGTTGCTTTACCTACACAGCAGAAACGTGTCAGCCTGTGGGAGCAGGCCAGGGAGCCGTCAACATGTTTTCCTCGCTGACACTAGCACACAGCCCACTCTGTGCTCAAACCTACCTGTACACGGGCAGTGCTCTCCAGATATTTATACAGAGCCTTGAGACATACTTACCAAGAAGCTTGCAAAACGTCAGTCAGCAGCTAAAGACATCTCTTGTCCTCACAAAAAGGAAAACAAAAAATCCCAGAGCAGCCCACCGGGCACCGAATTAAAGGCAGCAACAAGCAGCTATCATTCCTTCCAAAGGCTAACTCCGCTGATGGCTTGCTTTAAGCACTCAGATCGAACAGATAATGAGGTTTTGAAGTCCTATTCAAGGCCTGTAAAAAAGCAAAACTTAGGAAACAACTTATCTGAATTAGTTTGAAAAAACATACAGAATGTCTTTGTAGGTTGTGTGCTTCACGTGAAGATGCAAAACATTAGGAACAGGCAAATGACGCCTTAGAATGACCGGTGAGGATCTGCCAATTTCACTCGTAACAGCTGACTGGCTGCTGTCTTTGTGCATCAGTAGGTCAGGTTTCTTTCGTGATTTTAGCTTCCTTCACAGACCAGCAAAACTTGTAATTTAATGCACTCTAAGACGCTTGCAATGTAAGCACAGCCCTTCGGCTTCCATGGAGTAGACCGTCTCTAGGCCCACCCCCACCCGTGTAGTCCATTTTATTCAAACAGATAAAAATTAAGACGGCTGACAGAAATCTCTGAAGATCGTTTTTGTGACCCTACAGTCAACCAAAACAATTATTATTAACCACATTGCTTCTACGTAGAGCCTGTTTTCACCACATCTTTGCAGGTTTTGTCCGAAGTAGTGCTTTTACCCTCACAGCCCCTCAGAGGGTCTCTCACCTTCCACCTGAACTTCTCCTAGACCGCCTTAAGTTTACCTCATTCTTTTAGGACTCCACAAATTCTCCCACATCCTTACTTCTCTTTTTCAAATGTTTGAAAATACCGCAAAATACCTCTGCGATTCAGCCCTCCGGCTCCTTCCCTCGCTCTCCTCACGCACCCGCGCGGGCGGTGGCGCCGAGGCTCCGCGACCTCCCCTTAAAGGAGCGGCCGCACAGAGGACCGAACTGTGCAGCCTTACAGGGCAGCTGGGAAACGGCCATGCCGGACTTGTTTAGAGCCCCATCCACACAGCATGTTGTGCAGCCTGGCCCAGGCCACACGCAGGGCTTGTCCCCACGGCACGGACGGGCGCTGTGCCCCCGACTGGCAACAGCTCACAGCAGCGGGACAAAGCAGCTGCTTCCTAAGTCTCTGCTACAATAGTGTCAGCAGAAAATGAAATAAGGAGCTGGGGTTTGTTCAGAAATGTTCTGAAGTTGTTCACAGGGCTGTGGTAAGGGTGAAGGGAAACATTCTGGAAGGGAGCAGCTATCCCTGGGGTTCCCTGCCCTTCCCACTTGAACACTAACTTACCTCCTACTACGCTTCTCCTTGAGCACAGCAGAACGCAGAGCAGGGCTGGGAGAAGCAGCTGCCTAACTTGAATCTGAGCTCCAGCCCCGCTTTTTCTCGGAGTGCCTGCCGTGATGGTGAGGGCAAGGGAAGCCAGAGGCGTGGTTCCATCCCTGCCGGGGACCACAGGCATGGAAAGGAGGCCGCAGGGCTCGGGAGCAGGCAGGGGAGCTGGCCCGCAGCCCGTCCTGGGGGGCGAGAGCACGGCCATTCCTCCCTCCCACAGGCCCTTGCTTGTGTCTAAGAAGCTTCAACAGTCCTCGAAGGCAGGTCTGGTCTGCCAAAGCAGGGAAATGTGAAGAAAGATTTAAAAAGTTGAAGGCATGTGACATCCCTAAGGAGTTCTTGGAAATCCAAATGGTAATTTTTAATGCATGGAGTTGGCTGTGTGGCTGGTTTCAGGTTTACAGCGCCTGCGTAGCTTTCACAGGTGATCACAGTAAAGGCCGTATTTCACGGATCTGCAGTGAGAGGGTGCGCCTTCTCCGTGTCTCTGATGGCATGTGCCAGTAGCAGTTCTTCAGTGCATGTTTTAGTTTGCTGCAGCTGTACCTTGCAGGTTGGTTTATGTATTATATGAGAGGCTACAGCGGCTTACAACACTGGTAGGAAAGCAAGGAGGCATTTCCTACTTAGGACCTCAATTTAAAGAGGCCTTCATTAACACTCTCTTATTGCAGCCAAACCCTGCATATCCTACCCCCTGTACATCAGCCCTTATGTGTTAAGAGCATGCCTTTCATCGGACCATGTGTCCTACTGCCTCCTACACAGGCCATCCAAGGCACTTAAAAGAAAATCATTGAAATTATAGAATCATGAAATGGGCTGGAAAGGATCTTAAAGTTTATCTAGTTCCAACCCCTCCTGCCATGGGGAAGGACACTTTCCACTAGACCAAGTTGCTCAAAGCCTCATCCAAAATGGCCTTGAACACCTCCAGGGATGGGGCATTCACAGCTTCTGTAGAAAACCTGTTCCAGTGCCTCAGCACTCTCAGAGTAAAGAATTTCATCTTAGTATCTAATCTAAACCTACTGTCTTGAAGTTTGAAGCCATTCTCCCTTGTCCTGTTGCTATGTGCCCTTGTAAATAGTTTCTCTCCATTTTTGTTGTAGGATCCTTTCAGGTAAGGGAAGGCCTGAGTTAGATCACCTCAAAGCCTCTTCTTTTCATGGCTGAACAATTTCAATTCTGTCAGCCTTTCCTCATAGCAGAGGTGCTCCATCCTTCTGATCATCTTGGTAGCCTCCTCTGGACTCACTCAAGTCCATGTCTTTCCTGTGCTGGGGACTCCAGTGATGGATGCAGCACTACAGATGGGGTCTCATAAGAAGGATGATTTCACACCCTAGAAAAAAAGATCTTCATTCAGTAAAGAACACTGAATATTCAAGAGGATCCATTGGCAGCTCTGGATTTTAAAGAGTACCTTAGATTTAATTTTCCAGTATAAAGGTCTTGATTCAAAGCTTTGTTAAGTTCATTGCAATCTTTTTTTCTAGCAGGCACAGGATTATTTTAGGTCTTAATTTAGCTGACTGACCATCCTGATGTCGGGCCACAGATCCAATTTAATTCTGACCTTCACTTTCTTTATTTAATCCCCTCACTTGTGAATATTTCCAGCAGTCAGTGGTTAGACATTCCTGTGTGTGGTGTTCTGATGTAGGTTGTGTGCCAGGGTCTCACCAAGCAGCTCTGCCATTCCCCCTCCTTAAGTGGGCAGGAGAGAGAGAAAATAGAACAAAAGACTCAGGGGTCAAGGTAAGGACAGGAAGATCACTCAACAATTATCATCACAGAAAAATGGACTCAACTCGGGAACATTATTATAAATTATTACCAATTGTTCTATTTTAACCCCAGCTGGCTATTAAGCCCCACAGTCACTTGCTCACTCCCCACCTGTGGAATGAGGGGAAAAGTTGGTAGGATAAATATCCTACACATCCAAGAGATGCAGAGATAAACCGTGTAAACAAGTTTCACTTAGCAATGCCAGTTTGACTATTCATTTAAAAGGAGATTTACCAGGATTTACTTGGAATTCAAATCAAATATCAAGTTCAGGTAATATTTAGTGCTAATTAATTAAGTATGCAGCTCGACTCATATAGAACTCTTTTGGCGTAATTGTTGAACTATAACTCTGTCCATTTTTTTTTTCACTGTATGGGAAAAACAACCAAAATCTTTATCACAAAATCTAGAAACCCCTGTCAGGAAACATCAGTTGCAAAAGCAGCAAGTGCAAGAAGGTAGTCTTTCTTGAAGTCAGTAACTTTTTGAAAATTAGTACGAGAATTTCTGACATTAGTATCTTTCTTTTGGTATGTTAAATGAATTGTAATTTTTTGTTGTTTTTCCTTTGATTTCCAACTGCAAAGAGCAGCAGGTATCAAATAAAGGAACAGTGGTCCCTTTTCTGAGCATTAATATTCAGTGAATCATAACTCTTACAAATGAACAATATTAATCAATATTAGGAGGGAATGAAGCAAAGCAACATCTTACAGCAAAACCTGAGGGTTATTATTTCTAGGCAGGATGCACAAGATCAAAGCATCAAAGAAGAGGGAATGTGACAGTTTTAGTTGCACAGTGTCTAAAGGCCATTTTTGTTGTGCTGCTGGTATTTGTATATGCCCAAATCAGTAAAGTCAGTATAATTTTATACTGTTTGCTCACTCAGTAACATTTGACTTACTGCTGTGGTCATTGTGCCAGGCATTGGTGTAATTTTTCATCACAAAGGAGGTCATATCAGCCAAGTGCAGATAGTATTTTCATTTTTTAAGGTGGGAAGGAGTAGCTCAGTATTAGGAAGTAAGTTCTGTGAAAAAGACTATTGGATGCTTTAAACAACTTCTGAATTTCCCTTTTGGCTCTGGCACTCATATTTTAATTTTGGTGATGTGAGCAGCCATAAAAGTGGTGTGGTAGGAAAGTGACAAATACTGAACAGAAGAAACTATCTGCTGAAAAATACTGACATCTTTGAGAAGTGCAGCAGGTCACTTTCAAGTCCCAGGGTACATAGAAACCAGAGATACCATGGGTAAGCACAAACACTAGGGACTTTAATGGCAATTTAGAATCTGATAAGGTGAAAATCAACTAGCTCTGAAAGAAGAAAAAACACCATCATCATTAGATAATTGTTACAGGCAAAAAAAAAAATCAAAATTAGTTGTTGCTCAGAGTGGGATATCCTACACTATCTCAGTGTTATAAAAAGAACCTATTTTTTATTCAAAATTGAGCTTCTTGGGCTGAGAATTTCACGGCTGACTCCCACATGAACTATCAGCTTTTGGGCTCTTGCTGGGAACACCTGTCTGACTCCAGGCACTATAACATGGATCAGTTTTGAAGGGAGGCCTTTACCTTATTGGTTCAGTCTGTCCTTCCCTTTTTTGGGGTGACTAGATCCCTCTAGGATCTCTCCACCCTTTTTCAATAGTGTGGATAGATTGGATAGATTTCCCTGCTGAAATCTGTCCAATTCACTTCTTGCTGATATTATTTATATATTCTTATAGGTAACCTATCATATCTGCTGTTACACTGCTGGTATGTTTGTTTCAGTAATGTTAAGTTGTAGTAACTTGCAGTAGTGTTTAGTTATTACTGTTACTGGTTGTACTGCAATATTGATTGGTAATATATTATTGATTGATACTAGTTATTGATTGTTGATAGTAATTTAATACCTTGTGTATATATATTTATAGATATTAATTTGTTAATTACATGGATTTCATTAATGGCGTGGATTTCCTAGTAGCAATGTGTGTGGTATTTCTGGTAATTTGTAATAAAATAGAAAAACTTAGAGGATAAAACCCTCCTGTTGTCATGTATTACAGGACCCTATGAACCTGTGGTTGCAACTCTACACATCCAAAGGCCAGGTAATCCTTTAGGTTGAGATGCTTGAGAATATCACTTCATGTCTAATGGTCCTTCCCTCTTTAAGTTAAAACTGTGTAGACTTCCTGTCTAAGCGTTCCTTACTGACTTTCTCTACCATGGGAAAGGGAAGAAAATTTTCCTTGTGCCATCTATAGAGAAGAACAAGTAGACGATAGTTTTAATACAAGACCTTATAATTTACATTTTGTCCCATTTCTTTGCAGAGGAAAAAGGCAATACTTCACATGGAGAGACTTCAGATGTCTCTCTTCTGGAACAGAAATGTGTACTGACATTTTTCTGTCTACCATAAATATGTTAGTCAGGTAGATTGACCTACTACATATAACATTTTCATTTCCCAAGACAAGAAACAGAGAAACAAATACAACATCTCTATTAAATATTGATAAAACCTAAGGAATAATATTTACTGTAAAGAAGAAAATATTTCTAAGGTAACAGTGGAATAGAATGAGATCACACAATTAAGTTTATACATTCAAGTGACGTGTAAAGTCCTTCTCTTCTGGTCAAAGATTTTTTTCTGCCAGTTTAATTCTAATGGCATTGATTAGATTACAGTGATTTCTCTTGAACAAAATACAACTGTGCTAATGATCTATCAGAACAATAGTATTCAAAGGTCATATATTTATCCATATAAGAGAAGGTATGGGGTTTTTTAATGTCTTGCATCTTCATTAAGTTTCGACAGTAATTATTTTTATTATTCAGAAACCTCTTTCCTACATATGTTCACTTAAGTTTTCTTCTGTACAAATAAGTCTAATAAAAATAATGGAGCTGGTGATGTTTTACCTCTTCATTTGTCTCTAATTTCAGGAACTGTGTGGTCTAGAAGACAGTGCACTAGCTGGTGAGAAGTTTACACTTGGGTTTTTTGAAGACTTGCTGCAGTAAATTTTCTTGTTGCTGTTTCCCCTCTTCCAGTTGTCTGACATTTCAAGCAGTTTGGGGCAGATACATTCTATTTTGTTTCTGCAATCCCTGGCGCAATTAGGATTTCATGGTATTTTATATATGTAACAGAATTTTAAAGTTAAGAAACAGAAGTCAAGTAGAGGCAAGCTATTTTATATCTTAAACTTGATTATGGCATACTAATGTAAAAGTTCATGCGGGTGTGAGGTGAATACATTGTATGAACCATTAGATCTTCTCCATGGATTCAGTTCATACCTATGGAATTTGAAAATCTGTGTGTTTGTGTGAAAAGTACAGAATCAAAGAAGCTGTAGAGCAAAACTGGGATCCACAGGACATGATAAAACCATAAGTGTCCATCTTGAGACGCAGAGAGACATTGAAAACAATTGGAATTTACTTATCACAGAAGGTTTTAAAAGGTATTAAGTATGCATAACCAGTGTGAGAAAAATTCTTTCCTTTTGATAACCATAATAGATTTAGTACTTTGTTTTCATTAGCATTTTGCAGTAAAGAATTTCTTTATTGCATTAAGGAATGTAACCCTAAAGGCTAATTTTAGCTAAGGCAGGTTTTCCTCCCAAGTCTCTTACAAATGGTTCTTCTGAAGGGCAGTTCAGAGCCTACTTCATGTGCTTTGAAGGAACCTTTCTCTGTCTATCGACTTGGCCCTGGAAAAAATAAGTTAGACAGACCTCTGCAATGTAAGCTTAGTCTTCAGTGAATGCATGGAGAACCCTGTTACTGTTCAGACTATGATTCAGAATAACTCTTTTTAGGTCACATTATTTATGAAAGTTTTTATTGAGTTTCCACAGCTTGATAACAGAGTAAGATGTGCTCTTGGAATCAGCCATCTCTCACCCCCTGCAAGTGTTATGTAGATCTTGCAGACACTAATATTGAGCCTCAGATCTTTGTGCCATCTGCTTTAGTATCCGTTTTTCAGCAGAATCTAAAGCACATCACCAGTATTTGATTGCTATCTGCTGTGCAATTGCAGTGGTCCTGATAGCAACCAGTAAATGCCACTTCCTTATCATAATCTTTTCACTGACACTCCATTCACAAAAAGCTATGTAGAAGGAGTTTCTTGGAATTGCGACCAGATTTATCTGGGACTCGTTATAAGAAGTGAAAAAATGCTGAAAGTCATGCATTATTCTAATTTTGTATGACTACTTCACCTAGGAAAATCTTCAAAATGAAACAATGGCATACATACCAATGCCCTGCTCGAAAAGACCTTATCCTGTGGCAAGAGATATTTATTATCTGAGACTACCTTGCCCAGGAAGCTCTTCAAGATAAAGCAGTAATATCCATTGCAATTATATAATTATGTTACCTTGATTATAGGCACTTGGATCTACTAACGAGACTCAAAACACATTCAAACACTTGGTTGGGCATGTACTTCTAAGGATTGCAAGTCTTTGATTGATCCCACATGCATGAAAATCTATTTGTATATGTTGTGGTAATATACATGTGGCATCTGTGAGTATAGGAATGGCACAACCTCTTACATATAGACTGAGGAATTTATTATTAGGAGGTTTTTTTCAGATCTTTCTTTCATTCACTGTACATGAATTGACTCAGACATGAAATTCGGATTCAAAGAATATTTTCACTCTGGAGAGATCTCTAAGATACCAAGTTAACTTGCTTTAACCTGTACATGGAACTGGGATATTGATTCTCATCTTAGTCAACAGATGATGACGTCATCACACAGAACATGCAGTTTCATTTTCAGAAGAGCACAAGAAACCTGTTGTTCTACAGTAAAATCTGTTCTTCTAGAATCCTGTCAGAAATGCTGTGACAGCTGTTAGAGAGCAGATGTGATTAGATAAGCTCTCTTTTTCTTCTGTAACATTTCTGGTGCACATTTAAACACTACCCTCACCTATGACTAGTATTACTTTGCACTATCACAATACAGATTAATTTTAGAGCAACTGAAAATGCAAGATAAAACTTTTTAAAAATGGACAGATACAGCCAAGCAAATTACAGAATAATATTTTGCACATGATCCCATGATTTTGTGAAAGCAATTTGCCTAACTGTATAAGTGAATCACAGAATTTTTACAGTTATCTTGCTTAATGTTTCCAGCCATTGTAAGACTGCTTCCTCTTTGTCCTTAGCTACAATTGCGATGTTAGTCTAATAATATTTAATATAGTGAGGCTAATTGATACAGTAACAATTACCTTGATTAAAAAACTTAGGCTTTGCATGCCTGCTTTGCAAGATAAACATTCCTGGTACAAACGACTCTTCATTTCTTTTTGCTGGATCTTCCAATTCTGAAATCATGTGCAGCCTCTAATTTAGGCAACCACTAATCAGGCAGAAGTGCATTTACGAGTTGAGCCTAGGTTAATCAATCACATGACATGTCAATTGAGTTTGTACTGTGAATTAAATTCAACTTTTATGTGCCTTTCTCCTCTTTTTATCACTAGATAAATTTAGATGCTGGGTTTCACTGCAGGATAAAGGAAGGAACAACAACCTGTTCTTAAATACCCATGTAGAAATAAAGTTAACCCAAACCAGAATTGCACTTCAGTAATCTGACTGCATGGATAACAGCAAAGCTGTTGGACCATAAATGTACATGTTTTGTAACAATAGAAATCCCCTGTTTGCCTAATACCCATTTAAAAATAAATGTATCATTTTAAAAGTGTGCAAGACTCTGTCTACAGGTTTGTTTTAGTGAAGTATTATTTTTATACTTTGCAAATGGAGTTCAAATAAAATGCTAAGTATGTGATGAATCAGTACCAGAGTGGCTGTTATTTTCTCCAGTTATACTCACCTGTCCAACAGGAAAAAATCTGCTGTATTGTTTTGTGTACACTCACAGCCATTTGTCATCTCTGAACTTTTTTTCCTTCAGTGGAGGTAATATTCATCAGTAAAAATGGTCAAAGTAATTCCATTTATGTTGGGTTGTATTATATTTAAAAATCCTGTCTTAAGATTTAGGTAGCAACAGCACTGACTGGGAAGCTCTCTCTTCTTCATTCACTCCATCTTTTCACCCTCAAACCTTCAAAAAAAGCTGTAATTCCAAATCTCAAATGGCCTTATTGTCAACACAGTGGGGAAAACATTGATCTTCTCAAAATTACTTCCTATTTACCTCCTCATTCTGAAGTGTAGCTGGTGATAACAGGCTGTGCTGGGGCAGTAGCCTTTTCTGAAGGCATGCTGTTCATAGGACTCAAACCTGTTCTCAAGCATAAAAAATACTTGTATAGCATATTAGTTTGTAAATTGTTCTATCTATACTTTTATCACCAGCCTCACTATGTGAACTAGTTGACCACTTGATATAAAGTCCTATGTAAAGGGATAATATTGGATTTTTTTTCCTGGTTCAGTTATAATCAGTGAATAAATCAAAAAATGCTTGAAGTTGCTCACATACAGCCAACTGCTGCAGATTCTGGTAGAGACATTCTCCATACAGTACACCATGAACAGAAATGTATTTAGCAGTCCATTAATGGCAGTAGTTGATGTAACCACTCAGTCGAGATAAGAGATACGGAAGCTAAAATAGGCAACTTGAATCCATGCAAGAGGAAAAGGAAGCTTGCAGCTCCATACTACACAATGCAAAAGTAGACATAAAAGAGCTGCTGCCTATTTTTTTCGCCCTGCTGCAGTATGGGAAACAAGCAAGGCCTCAGTGTTGTAAACAGTGTTTCTCTCACGCTGAGATTGGCTTTTCCAGTCATAAAAACATTCGTACTTTTAAAGGTGATATAGTTACAGATGTAGAATCAGTAATAGGAAGATGAAGAAAGAAAGGACATGGTTCCTACAGATATAGAGAAAACTACATAGCCAAAAGTAATCTTCTTATCATGTTTTTACAGATGTGACACTGGGAAGGAAACTCTTCTGTGTATGTAGTTATCCTCTACTACTTACATGAAGTTTTAGCTGCTAATCTAGCCTCTATATGTCCTAAACCTAAACCAGGGAGGTTTTGCCCTAAACCAGGACAAATATGTAACCAGATTTGTTTGACTCCTGGATAAAGGAACTGTAATGCTATCATCAAAACACTCAATTGAATATTGAACTTCGGGAAGGAAAATATTCTACCTGCTGTATCTTTCTGTGTTTTCAACATGATCTCTCCTTATGTATATATGTCTGTACACAAAAATCTTCCTTCTGTCAATATTTTATCATGTGGCCTGGAGTAGATCCCATACTTTAGGAGAGAGTGAAATCCTTCCCCTGCTACTAAGAGTGGGAGTCTTGGTCTTCAGTAGGGTCAAGACTTCATCCTGCATAATATTCTGAAGGTGTACAATGAAGTCGTGGGTATAACAGGTCTCTGTCTCCTTCACAAGAGTATTGGAAGTTGAAGTGTGGGTTGTTTCCTGTCACAGAAATTAATAAGTTTTGTTAATTAACTTTATTTTTGTCAAAGCAAAAATTCTAAAAAAAATTCTAAAAAAAATTCTAAAAAATTCTTTTTTTTTTTATAAAAAAGGATTTTTAAATCATGAGAATTACCTAAACAAAATGAACCTTTTTCATCTCAACGTCTAGTCATATCTTCTTTCAGTAGTTAATCCCTGCTGATAAACTAAGCATAATGTATCAGATGGTTTAACTACTTTCATAATATATTTTACATATACTGTCTGAAAAAAACCTTATTACTTTAATGAAGTCTGAATCAACATAATTACAAGGACTAACTAAAGTTGGCTATTCATTCCTTTTTGGACTAGTTGAATATTTTTTACTGAGTTTTCATAATAATAACAGCAACAGCAGCAGCAACAACTATAATAATATCAACTATTATTACTATTATTAATATTTTTATTTTTGTATTCATTGTCTTCATCAACATCATAATTATATTATATTGTGTGGCTTTTGTGGAAAATTTGATTTTTCCAAAGCTAAAAGTTTCCTTTCACTGAAACAAATACTTTTCAGAAAATTATAACTTAACTATTTAGCTTTTTTAGAAGAGGGTAAAGAAAATAATGTCTATCTAATGGGGAATGTATGGTCCTTTATGAACTATATTCTCAGGCCAGAATACATCTTCAGAAATGTACCATTGAAGACATGAGACTATGGCAAATCATAGGAGAGGAGAGACTAGAATTAATAGAAAGAATGGGAGCATAAAGATTGAACAAAGGAGCCTGAATCATCCAAATGCAAATATTTGGGTGTTTATCACAATTACAGGGGTATTTCTGTTCCCTTCTTCCAACCACATTAGTTTATGTGGTTCTGTATGGATTGTAGTTTCTTTGGATCATACATCTGGAATACTTATTTTCCCTTAAGATTTGCTTCAAGTCATGTATTTTTAAATTGTCTTACTATGGCTGATTGGAAGTTCTGAAAGATTACAGTATATGTTAAGTATATTCTGGAGTGAACTGTATCTGGAAGAAGGTAAGCATAGCAATTTTCTGTTCTCTTCAGTGTGCTGAGTGTCCTGTCAAAGAATCACAGAATGGGTAAAGTTGGAAAGGACCACACAGTGGGTCATCTGGTCCAAACTCCCTTCTCAAGCAGAATCATCCAAGAGCACACTGCATGGGATTGCATCCAGATGGTTCCTGAAATCATCTCCAGTGAGGGAGACTCCATAACCTCTCTGGGCAATCTGTTCCACTGCTGGGTCACCTGCACAGTAAGGTTCTTCCTCATCTTCAGGCAGAACTTTACTGTGCATCAGTTTCTGTCTGTTGGCTCTTGTCCTAAGTGTCCTATTAGATGTGGAACGTTTAAAGTGATATTAGGACAAGAAACTAATGCATGCAATATAAATATTGAGAAAGATAAAATAGAAAAAGAAAACATAGGTACTAGGAAAGTAAATAATAACTTTCTAAATCAAAAATGATCATGAAGCTAGAATGCTAGAACAGTTGAAGGATATGGCTTTCTGAATATTTTTAGCAGATAAAATAAAAAATCCATCTTAATATTTTCATATTTTTAAAAAATGTTTGCAAATTTCAGGGAAAATAGGGAGGAAGTTGTATAGAACATGTTAGAAACACCCACAGCAGAGAAATTGTAGAGTTGTTAAAATACAATAAAGAAAATCAGAGCAGGACAGGAAAAGATGGTTCCAGAGTGAATCCACCCTCCAGAATGAACAACAGTAATAAAAAGTGTAAAATTATACAAAATTATGGTACAGTTTTGGTAAATCTCAGAAAAAAAAAATACCTGGAGTCATTCAAAAATGTTGGGAAGGTTCAATAAAGTACAAATTTCCAAGAAATTTGAAGAAGAAGCAAACACTGAAGGAAAGAGAGGTAGAAAACTTTTCTTTTTCTCTTCAATTCAGATAAGCATAGCCACTGTTCAGTAGTTCAAAACTAGTACTCAAACTGAGATTACAGGATTACAGGACTGCCACCTTATAATGTCATAAAATGTAAAGAACAAGAAACAAAAAAATAGATCATAACAATAAATAGTTTGAATTAATTGGCTCCCTGTGTTCATTGATGCACTATCATTTCTATTACTTTTTCTCATCCTCATTTTAACAGCTTTTACAACCTCCTTAAAAAGTTCATATTTTAAGGTGTAAAAGAAAAGTATTTTCTGATATTTGCTCTCTTTTTAACACTTAATTTAGACTCCACTTTTCATTGTATATTTGTAGATTTTATTAAAAATTCCTCCTTCCTACTTCCTGTCTTCTCTTCAAAATCTTGGGATTTTTAGCTTATACCCCTCTGTCAGTGATTGATTGAAGCTTTTGAAGAAAGCTGGCAAAAGCTTTTCCCAAGGATAAATGTGAGAAATAGTTATGGTGTGTTTTGTAGTAAGATATTGCAGTGAAATAAACCAAACACAAGCTTGATCAGAAGCATATCTATGTCATGCTGTATTGACATTCATTGCAAAGGCAAGGAGTTATCCTATTTGGCTTGGTTTCCCAGAGATATACAGAGAGCCTGAACAACATGAGAGTGGGACACAGAGGAAACACAGGACCATTTTGATAGAATGTGGCAAAAGAAAAAATACTGAGAATGCTACAAAAAGAAATTTCTCCCAGTTTCATTCCCATTGTCTTTAGTGTCCTGAGAGAAGTAATGTGACTGTATGTCATCAATAATATGACTGCTTACATGGTTTCAACTTATAAAACTGATAGTAAAATTACAATACTGACTAATTGTTCGTGTTAGGATTAGGAACATTTTTCTAGGTCCCTGCAGTCTAATTCTTTTTATATTTATTGTCTTACACTTAAGTTTCTCCACTGCCTTGAATGGTGTTCCATAAACACTTCATAGACTTCTGACATTTCTTGATCCTCATTGCCTCAGAACTCACCTCAGTGATCCCACTTAAACAAAGGGAGAATCTGCTTCTGGGTATGACACTACATATGTAGGCTGAAATCTCTCTTATTATTGTGTCAAATTTATAATCTGTGACTATCCTTATATTTCATTCGATATTAATGTTTTCTAATTACAGTTGCTCAATTTGATAAAGACATTAACTTGGAAAATAATATTTTCATTCTAGTATATACTTTCTTTCTTTCAAAAGTTTATATTGCTGATATATACTAGTACACTTTACTGTGGGAAATGACAAGCGTTGACTTTTAGCAAAAGCACAGTAAATATAGCTCTTTCATTTTCAAATTGAAATTTCATTTTGGTTTTCAATACCATTTCTATGAAAATTACTTTGGAGTCTTTGTATCTACTTGAATTTGATTTGCAGCTGGACTCTTTTATTTTATCTTTTTTCCTTCTCCTGACTTGTAACTTGCTACTAACTTTTCTCCTTTTAACAATATCTGCAAATTTAAGTTCTGGTATTATGAATAGCACTTTCATAAAGTAATCTTCTGGTCATAATGGGACTACTCTCAGAAAGTAAATCTGCTGACAAGTATTTGTAGATCCGGATATCAGATACAAAGGCCAAAGGGTCGTACCTCCTGTACACACAGGAGGTGCTGTGGTGAACGTTATACTCACCTACCCTACCTGAAGGCCAGTAGCTTGCTTCTAAATTTGGTTGTATTTCTTCTAAAGACTGTTGATTTAGAGTCGATGAAGATGACTGTTGATGACTGTTAATAAAGAGTTGGGGAGTTCAACATTTGCCATGGTATCTTTGCAAAAGATAATCAGATTCCTTTTGAACTTTATTTGGATTTCCCTTGCTCAACTTTCAGCCATTGGTTCCTGTCATGCTTTCCTTTGCTTGTTAAAAACACCATCTGTACATGGTGTTTTATACATGGGTGGTAGCTAAGCACTGAGAAAAATATTTATTGGTAGGCAAAATCTGTGGAGCTCATTAAGAGAATGTAAAGGACCATCCTCAAATTTCTCGTCACTTTTTGGCTCTGTTTTGCCTTCCCTTTCCAACTGTTTTGAATACCTTTTTTTTTTTTGTCTTAAGCAAAAAGTGAGCAGTTCTGATTTTTGTTCTTAATAAGTATATCTTCACTGCTAAATTGCCATTAGCTTTTTGAAACTACTCTAAACTGATGCAAGTTTTTGCAAAAAGTGTCATATACTTCTATATATTGTTATTTTTTACACAGAGATCTTTGGGATGGTTTTCATTCATGGGATGATGTTCCTATCCAAGATGATCTAAATTCAGAATAAAAGAATTAATAAAATAATATCACTAATATAGTCTCATTGTATTTGGGTTTTCTGCTACCCAACCATTGTCTCTTGCATTACAGTATAAGTTCTTGAATTCTGACTTGCTACAATACTCTGAAAAATTAGGTTTGTGATGAGGATTTCTCTGTAATACAGCAATATGTGGAGTATATGTAATAGAAATTGTTAAATATGCAGGGTATATATGTATACATCAGCTGTTACCCATTTGGCAATTCTGTTGAAAGCTATAGCCAGAGGCCAGATATGGCAGATGAGAGGGAAAAAAACTCAAAGAGTGTAAATAGTGACAGCTTTATTGCCCATTATAGAGTCATGACAGTTTATTCCAGTGGAGCAACTGACTGTAAGAACTTGAATCTCTGAATTATTCTGATCTCAGAAGCTTCACATCTCTGTGAAAGGGCAATATTATTATTCCTGTGTGATAGTGTCAGGTGGATTCAATTTGCTCCAATCAGGCTGGGAGATACGTTACAGCCTCTTCGAAATTAAGGTCCTAGACAAAAGACCTTAGGAGCAAGATTGAGATAGAAATAAATGACAGCTATTTCCTGCAAATTGGCAAGAGTAGGTTCTTGATGTATTTATTTTATTTAGAGTTTCAGGGTCAAAGATTTTACGGGATAAATTGTTTTAATTTTTCATCCTGTAATTTATGGGGCTTTTTTTTTTTTTTTTTTTTTTTTTTTTTTTTTTTTTTTTACATATAGTCAGCTATTTTACTGGAAACTACTCTTGCAATATGGCAGTGTGGCACTTTTTATTTCACTGAAGAGGAATACCACATTTGCTTCTCTGATTCCTCCAATATTTCCACTGTTTTCTGTGAATTAATGAACTATTTATTTAAGTCCCTTCTTACAAGAAAAAAGGCAAAGATTCTTCATGTTTAGCTATTGATTAGCCAAAATATTCTTTTTTACATTTTTATTAACAGTTATAATTCAAAGAATCTTTCTTGCTTTTGATTGTACTTTCCTCTATTACTGTTCTTTATGAGAGTTTCCCACAGGTACTGTTTTGCAGAAGCTCTAACGTGTGAGTTGGATAGTGCATTACAAAATAAGTGTTGGAGAATGCTGAGGAGGAGAGATCAAGAAAGAGTAACATATTTATTTTTACTGCAAAAAGCTTAAATCAGCAAAGATTTTTATGGAATTAATATAGAATCTTATCTGCATTCTTCTAAACATCTACACGCAATACTTCTCCACTCTGTGTTGCTCACTAAGGCAGACAATTTAATGTTATGTATCAATATAGTTGAATATTCCACTTAGCCTGTCAGAGTACTTGTGGTGGTTTGAGCAGCTGGCTGCCAGACGCCCACCCAGCTGCTCTTTCACTCTCCTCCTCAGCAGGACAGGGGAAGAAAATACAATGGAAGAGCTTATGGGTTGAAAGACAGGGACATCACTTAGCAATTATCACCGTGGGTAAAACAGATTTGACTAAAGGAAAATTATTTTAATTTATTGCCAGCTAAAATATATGTGGACAATGGGAAACACAAACTAAAACAACATCTTCCTCTACCTCACCTTCCTTCTTTTCTAATGCTCCAATTCTTCTTTCTTTTCCAATTTTACTCCATCATTGCCAATTCCTCTACCTCCTCCCACCCCAATTCCTGCCCTGCATGGCACAGGAAGATCTTTCTCTATGCTATTAGAAGTTAGAGATCAAAAATATCTTCAATTTGTATTATATTTATCAAGATTATTAGTATTTTGGGGCTTTCCTTCTTCCATAGCCTTTTTGGCATCATGTTGCCATGATGAGGAATGTGTTATGTGAAAATTTTAAAAGATTTTGTGGAGAAATCACACCCACTTTGCACATCAAACAAAGCACACCATGAAAATATTTCATCATTCTAGATCTCTCAGGAGCCTCTCTGGATCACTCTGGGCCTTGCCCACATCAGTGTCTTCCCACCATAATCAGTAAAAGGGATTGTGCCCATTACAAAAACAATTTCATGAAATAAAAAACTTTCCTGATATTTGTTCTGAGTTACCATCATGAAAGTAGTTGGCATACCATGAAGCATGCATAGGTTTTTTGGATGTCTTCACACAGAAGAAAAAGGAATGATAAATCTCAATCTAAATTACTTTTGTTTCTGATTCACTGAAGATCTTGGCTCCTAAAGTATTTCCCATAGTGACATACCATGACAAAGTACCGTATTCAACTTTTAACTTTCAATCAGAGCTTCTTCCAACCATCATTAATAGGATTTCAGTCAGATTCTAAAGCATGTATTTGCAAATGCTGTCTGTGTGGTGGTTATTCAAGCTTCAAGTTCTGTCCATCCATTTAGTCATCGCTGTCAAGTCAGTCTCTTTTGTCCATACCTACTAAGATATGTTTTAATGGTGACAGTAACAGGCTGACTTAAAAACAAAGCTCCCAGTGACACTAGGAAATGCTTGGGTGCTGAAGCACTGGAACAGGTTGCCCAGAGAGGTTGTGGATGCTGGAGGTGTTGAAGGCTAGGTTGGATGGCGTTCAGAGCAACCTCATCTAGTGGGAGGTGTTCCTGCCCGTGGCAGGGAGTGGGAACTAGATGATCTTTAAGGTCCCTTTCAACCCTAACCATTCTTTGATTCCACGATTCTGTGACTTTACTAAAATAGAAAAATACCTTAGGAAAGCTTTGTCCTTTTCACAGATCTCTGCTAGGATCAGACACATAATTATTAAAAGGAGCTAAACCAATAAATAGTGTCAACTACTGTTTGAGTATACAGATTTCCCTCTGAATGTGTGGCAGGCCAGTCTCAGTTTCCAGTGTCTCAAATTGCTAAAATATTTTGTCATGTTAGAATAGAATTGTGAGTTCTCCTTTCAACTAACACAGTATTATCATAATTATGTAATCAGTATAATGGCAAAAATATGTACATAGCAGGAAAGAGTTGAGATTAAACAGTACAGAAACTGTGGGGTTGATCATAATCAACTCTCACCTTGGTAGTAAACTCAAATTGTTCCTGTTGACACTGATTTTCAGTCTGATAATTAACATGGCTCTGGTTTTTTCCTATAACCTACTTTTCTAGTGAAAACTTTTCCAAAAAGGTGCTAGAGGCTGTGACAAAGAGTTCTAAGGGAATTGGCCACTGGATTAAAATTCACCTTTATGTAAAAAAGCCCGATCCTGAGAGAACTACATTTTTTATGTATGTGTATTACTTTTTTTCTTTTATCAGTGCTTTAATGCAGGTATATTTTATTTAGATGGCATGAAGCTTTCTGTTTTGACTGACTTAGCTGAGGCTACTTATATCTATGACAGATATGATACTGTGAGACAGAAGACAAACTGTCAACCAAATGTATAGTCAGGATGGAAGAGCACCTCTATTCTTTTTTCTTCACTATGATGGGCTTAAGGGGGCAAAATCCTTCATGTCCATCCCTCTGTCCTCTGTATATCTGGCATATATGCCATTTCACTAACAGATAACAGAGAACATGCATTTTTTATGGCAATGTTTTTTGCACCATAGGCACAGTGCTCTTTGGAGAGCAAGACAAATGGTGCTGTGGACATGTGCTGTTAGTAAAACAGATTTCAGTCAAAGTCAAGAAGATGTATCAGTTTGGAGAACATTTCATGAATCACTTGTATTTGAAATCAGGGTTGTGAATAAATGCTACTGGAATATTATACAAATGCCATGTGTTTACACAGTATTACACCTGACCCAACCACTCTTTCACTCTGGAATCCATGTTTTCCCAAATCTCCATGAGCGCAGCCATAGACACACCATAGGAACTGTGGCCTCCACTGAATCTAGAAGTCACATAAATCTGGCCTTTGCTTAAAGTACATTGTCCTTAGTGCAAGGGAGGTAAATCTACCCTGAAACTGTCCATATGTATGGAATCAAATACAAAAGTGTATCTGAGCTTTTTTTTTTTGGTGCAACTAAAAGTGCTTCATAAATATGGCTCATACAGTATTTGGCCTGTTCAATTCAGATGGGAGTTGCTTTAATGTTTGCTTGAGTTTTTTAAAAATCTTTGGCAATACAAATTGAAGTAGTGATAAAAAATTAAAAATAATAATAAAAAACCCAAACAGCATGAAAAGTTTTAGAAAATTCATATCCAAAAAATCAAAGCTGAAAAATATCTATAATGCATTTATATAATAACATCCACAGTACTTCCCACTGTGTTTATTGAGTTGGTTCCTTTTTATAATTATTTGGCTGCTTCTAGCAGAGACCCATGAGAAAGAGGAACAAAGCTCCCCTCAGGTCATTATTTTTCAGATTAGTAAAGTCCCAGCATTCCTTGGTGTCACTGCCAGCATTTTTATTAAGTCAACCTGTTACTTTCACCATTAAAACACATCTTAGTAGGTACAGGTAATAGAGACTGACTTGGCAGGGATGACTAAATGGATGGACAAAATTCAAAGGAAGCTTAAATAACCGCCACACAGACAGCATTTACACATACATGCTTTAGAAGTCTGACTGAAATCCTACATCCAGGTGAATAATAAATAAAAGCATTTGTTCTTTTGGTGGTTGCTAGTGGCTCTGTTTTATTATTTTCATGCTGGATGGCTAAAAAGAAGAAAGTGTGGCAGCAGGACATCATTATGATAGGCGAACATCTGAAAATGTACAGCTTTAGCTAGGTATCCATAAGTTTCTTCCTTGCCCAATTAAAGGTTCACCCTTTGGTATCTACTAAAATTTGGATGAAAGTTTCATGTGAACAGGCTGTCTCTCAGGATTTCTACACAGAATTTTCTGCTCTCATTCAGGCTGAATAGGTGCAAAGAACAGTAAGGGATAATAAAAACAAGTGGGAGAGTAGCAATGGCTGTATAAGAGTTATATAATTTCAATAAATGAAATTGAAATTAACTAATAATAAAATTAATAAATAGCATCAAAGTGCCTTCCTTCTTTTGTTCTCTACAAATCCTTGGAACTCCTTTTGTCTTTATTCCTTTATTCCTGTCTTACTCTTGCTTTCCAGTGCTCAGTAATATGTTTTCTTTGACCTTTATTTGTAAACCTGGACCAATATTTTTAATCAAGTGTTTACAGTCAGACGCCTAAATCTATATTAAGCATCTAAATAAGGCTTGCATTTTAAATGAGCTGAGCACTAAATCAATAGCGGTTGCAGCCTCTGACTACTATTGAAAAGTAGTCTAGCTCTTTAGGTGCCCTGTTCTCTACCTGCTGGCTGGAAAATGTTTGCAGCCATTTTTGTATAATTCTTACCCTTAACTGTGCAGTATCATCCTTATGTTAAATGAAATTCTGCTATCATGCTGTATCTTTGATATAAGAACAAAGAAGCATTCATGTCTGACCCAGATGTTAGAAATAACTGTACATCTCACAGATATTTATATATTCTGTGGTTACACTTGCTGTCACAAAACTACTCAAAATCTTATAATTTTGTTGTACTCAGTGCTTGATAAAAAGCTAGCTATACAAGAAGAAAAACCATGATGTTATTTTCCTTTATGTTAGGGAAATAGTGTATTAGTGGATAGGTGCTCTGCTTGTGCTGAAAATGTTCGTTCATCTCTTGGATATGATCCTCATGCTACCTGTCTCGCAGCTGTCAGTTCATGATTCAGGCAGGAGCTTGCAGGGATATGTGCGTTGGCTGGAGGGGATGTCTGGAGGAGCTGGGAAGTAACCAGATGACTGACAGCGATTCAGGCTCAACGCGGTATGGAGGGGGTAGGTACAGAGGAAAGCTAATCCTATAGAGGCAGTTGAAGGCTTTTTTGAGGGAGGATGAGGGAGGTAGAAAGCATCTGCAGGATTTGCTTTAGAAAGAATTTAAGGTTACATCTGCATCTCTGCAGCTCAAGGGACCTGAGAGCTAGTAAGTACAGCACATATTATCAGTTACATCAGCACAGTGAGACTGATATGGTTATATGAGTGTAACAATCCATATGAACACGCTTGTTCCAGAATTAATACTTCTTTTATATATATATATATATATATATATATAATTTCACAGAGATACTGTATATTGCTGAAATGTTGGGTTTCGTTGTTTTGTTGTTTTGGTTTTTTAAAAAAGAAAAAAAAAAGTACTTTTGCCAGTACAGTAAACGACACAGAAATTTAATTTTATGTAACTGTAGCTGTTTAATTCAGCCTTTAGAGTGTCCTGGTGTATTTTCAGCATGTGCACAGCTCTAAGTATACTGTTTTCCTTGCAATAAGGTTAATATTAGTTAGAAATGGAGACCTGCTGGAGATGAAACCAATTGCAGATGAGCTTAGCTAAAAGCAAAAGCTACGGTCTCTCAGATAATACCACAAGACAGCTTGAAAGGCTAATATATCATGCAAATGGTGGACCAGAATCACTTAGGCATAGATGGTCTGTGGGCTGTAGAGAAGGAGTGAATCTTTCTGTATTCAGCTCCGTGTGTGTGCCGCCTCGCTCCCCCTCCACCCGCTCCTCTCCCTCTGTCTCTCCCAGACAGGCGAACAGACCTGCTCCTTCCTTTGTGTTGCCAGTCAGGTCCTCCCTCTGCAGTCTTACACAGCAAGAAGATTTATAACAGCTGCATGCAATGCCAGTGTCTCAAAGAGACAGTATCACGCCATGTGGAGGATTTTTGTATGGGGTTTAAGTTTTCTCCACTGAATTGTAAAGGTACTTTTTTAATCTTACTTATTTTAAACACTTAATTCCTGTGACTTTTATTTTCTGCTAAATTCTGACCTCCAAATACTATCATCTTTAAATCACAATCTGTTGTCACAGTACTGTAATGGCTGTGATGTCTTAATTGAAGACATGGGGATGTAAGGATTTCGAAAGTATAATTAGGGTACATTTCAATGTGAAGCTGCAAGTGCTGTTCTGTAAGATAAGCATCTGATATTTCTGACATACCGTATCAGAAATATAAGATTCAAACTAGAAAACGAAAATACAGCACACATGCAGTGCAACTGTGTACCATATGTTGAGAAATGTGCACCTCTTAAACAGCGGGCTAATTAGCTAGAGAAAACAGATATGTCTGAATAATGATGCTAGAAATAAAAAGGATAATGAAATCTCGAGACAGACTTGAGTAGGAGATCCACCTGGCAGCAACTTGCCAGGTTTACCAAATTAAATTAAATCAAAGGAAAATTTATAGGTGGGAAAAAATGAGTGTAAAAGCACTACTTCCCTTTGTTTTAAGCTCTCAGCTGCCTGCTTCTTACCTCCCAGACTAGTAGCACGTATTATGATTAATGATGAGTGAAGCAGCAGTCAGCGAAGCCCAAAAGCTTAGACATGTTCCCTAGGCTTGTAGAGAGTTTCTATAAAATTTGACTGGGGATAGTTTCTTGGGGTATCTCTCTCCCCAGATAGTAGCAGGAATACAAAATTGGAATAGATTTCCTTTTGGCTTTTCACCTCTTAGCCCTCCCTATTTCCCAAAAATGAATGCACAGAGTTGAATTATTAGATTTAAAGAAATCCCCAAAAGGGCTAGCCCTTGTTAGTGTCTAGGTGCAGTATTAGTAACAGATTCCTTCTTCAGAGGAACATACAGTCTGGAAATATAAACGCTGGATAAAAAAAATCAGGAATAGAGGCAGCTGCAGTATAAGAAGTAAAACACTACACAGCAGTCCATGTCAGGGAAGGAGTCTGTATCTAGTTCTTCTAACTCAAATACACGCACTAGTTTCTTTCTTCTATGCTGTTTTACCTCATCCTGTAAACAGCAAATCTACACATGTTGCTCAGGATTTGCCTTGGGACTTCTGTTCCTAGGATCAGTGAGCTCAAGAAGAGTGTTTACTGTATTCACTCACTGTTGATTTTCAGCAGCAGGAGGTCCAAGACATGCTTTCTCTTCCATTTGGAGAAGCATAACCAAGATTTAATGCCACTATTCACTCATGCCTGAAATATTTCCTCTGATTTTCCTCAAATATTAGTATGTCCACCCAGAACCACTTTTGTTGCATTGTTTTTGAGATCTACTATTACCCAGTATTATCAGTACAATGCTTACTTTTGTTCTTCCTCTTAACCAAAGCCTTTGCCATTTGACTTCTACAGCACTGGTAGTATTGGTTGATGGAGCCTGCAAATGGCTGACATAAAGGATTCCTGCCCCAGTGGCATGTGAAGTTCATATGCTTATAGCTATTTAGTCTGTAACACTAACTATATCCATTCTAGTGTGCCAGGAATACTACATTTACCCAGTTTGGACTAACATTAGCAAAAGTGCTATGGCATCAGGAATTATCTGCTCCCTCACTACTATACAACTGGTTGTTGTTGTTGTATAAAGAAGCTTAGAGCTGATAACAGAAAGGCTTCCACAGAATGAGCTTAAAACCTAACAACCTCCAGAAATTGTTCATAGCTCTGTGGTCTGCTTTTAGTGTAGGACATCACTTTCTCCACTGCTAATTAAATCTGTAGTACCTGAACTATTCACATTAAGTTCTTTCTGCAAAGTACTCTAAACCAACAGATAAATCTATGCACACTGTTTACAAATTAAATGAAACATCAACTTTTTTTTTAAGTTTACGTGTACATAATCATGATTAGATGTAATTTTTTTATCTAGGAAACAATATCCATAGTTATTTTCCCTTTTCTTCTCTGGTTCACTGAGGTTTACACTATCTAAATATATCACAACTTTTGAGAACTTCTTGGAACAGGATTCAGACAGCATCTTATTGAAATCTGTACAGAAAAGGTGATGGTACTTCCTTGAGAGGCACCAAACACAGCAAACAACAAGGAGGGGCAGAGGCTATACAAAAGGCTTTAGCATGCATGTACCAAATACAGAGACACAATGTCTGAGTATGCATTTGCATTAAGCCTATATAGCCATAATGGTATGTAAACAGAGCTTGAATTCCAGCACTGGGCCAAAGGTTATCACACTGCTTCACTGCTAACAGACTTCATTCTCCTCAGTTTGCCTGGTGCTAACTAGCACCCTGCCAGATAATTCCCAGGTATGGGGATAGCATTTGTCAGGAATCACTCCCAATACCCAACATCACCCTTGATGGATTCTCTGAAACTGTCTCTGAAGGTTTGGGACCTTGACACACACCTCCTGCCAAACACAAAGCATGCAGCAAATTCTCTCTGTTTCACAGTAGAAACCACTCCGTTAAAAGCTGCAATATGACCCTCACATTATTTCAGACACTTTATCCCCTTGAGGTGACACTCAAGGCCAAGTGTTATGTAGTATGCCTACAGCCCTTGTGTGCAGTTGAGCCTCACAGCCAGAAAACAGCGCTTAGCCCTATTTTATTTATTGATGTATATAGCCAACAAGACCTTCTGAGTTAAAAGTTAGGGAACACTGAATGAGTGCAATGTTGAGCCAGGAGAAAAAAGGAAAACTAAGACAAATGGCCTATGTCTCACGTGTTTGTCAGCAACGTTAAAAAAAAGTTGCAGACCATATGAGAGACAAATGTTTGCTTCCCTCTGTGCCTCAGAGCACCAAAATATCTCAGTGGGATAAACTGAGTTTTTCTACAGACTTGTCACACCACAAAATGCTTAATCTCCAGAGAAATCACAGTCAGGCACCTAATGCTCAGTTGACTAGGAGAATATTCATGTTCATGTACGGGAGTATAGTCACAGAGCCAGAACAAATAACTTCCCATGCAGTTTATGGTGTTGAATGAAATTATACAGATTCCCTCTTTCCATGTCAGAGATAAATATGGTATTCAGAAAGGGGAAAGAAAA
The DNA here is from genome assembly GCA_013400435.1 of Pycnonotus jocosus. Taxonomy (NCBI): domain Eukaryota; kingdom Metazoa; phylum Chordata; class Aves; order Passeriformes; family Pycnonotidae; genus Pycnonotus; species Pycnonotus jocosus. The sequence continues at coordinate 344,297 of VWYP01015584.1, forward strand.
CAAATAACCACCTTACAACTTTAAACCTCATCCCACAGGAAGTTGGAATTAAAGTATACAGATTAAATATATACAGCTATAATACCATCAGTGATGCCAAAAATGTGCTTTATATGAAATATGGAAATATTTAGCCAGTCTTAGTCTCAACCAGGGAATGTGAGCTGAATTTTGCAGAAACAATAGAAACATTGGGAATGCATATAATACTAGAAATTCCACATAAGAATAAAATCTCTTCTGACTCACAACACATAACAAGAAATGCTAGCAATGCTATAGTGTTTGCAAATATGGTTTGTAGTGGTGCTTTTTCAACCTAGGTTCTAATTTTGTAATCCATTTCTTTGTTACTTTACAGTTTTATGTACCCCAGTTCTCCCTTTGGTTCATTCCTATTTCCCCCCATGTNTTGGCCCCTTTCCAAATCCACCCCTCACCTCCTCCCCCCAATAAAAGCTATTGTAATCCGAGAGCACATGCTCCCAGAGGCAGACATTCGGAGGTTGAAGACCATATAATAAACCTGTGCTGCTGTCCCCTCTGAGAGACCCCTCTTTATTCTTAACCATTCGCCTTGCTATCGTCTGGACGGGGCCAAGAACCCACAAGAGTGAGTAAAATCCTTCCGAGGATCGAGCTCTCTCCCACGGGTCGCCTGTGTGCCAAGGCTAGCCTGGGCAGGCAAAAGAAGCACGCAGCGAAGATGGTTTGTAAAAGAAGTGAAACTGTGTGAATAGAAAGCTATTGGCCCGTCAAGCTAACCTATGAAGACTGTAAACCCAGCAAGGATTTAGTTGATTCCATTCACCAAGCATACTGTAGGTAATGACTGATACAGACACAGTATTAAAAATTGTGTTAGGTAATGGCCAAAGCACAAAATATGTCATATATACTAATATGTTTTTGAGGCCAAATAGTATTAAATAGCACTGTAGAAAACACTATAGTAACATATCAATTCAGACTACAATCCAGAATGCTCATAAATAGAGCTTCAACCAGTGTTCATGAAACTGCTAAAAGTAGCATCATGTTCTTCATGTAGTTAAAACACATACAGCATTTGTATTGTAGTTCCATGAAATCTGTAACTCACAATTGCAGAAGTTAAAAAGTGCTTCTTTTAGAAACAGTGACAGACAATAGTCAAATACTCCATCATTAAGTCCGGGAAGTTTAAACTTCCATTCTTGCAATCTAGATGGTTCCAGTGTGTTAAAATGGTTGGAACCATCATGGCATTATGCTCTTTTGGAAAACAGCACCAATGAAGCACTCTTTCAAATAAAAAGAAAAAGAGTACACAAAACAAGTAACCACTTGTTTCAGAAATAGAAGTTTGGTTTTTTTCTTTTAATGGAGACATAAGATACTTGGAAGGAACTTCAGGAAGGATTGAGGGTAAAATCCTCCTGTAAACAGAGTTGCATAGAGATTTACACAACCTGGTCTTGAAAACCTCAAAGTAGAGTCTCTGTACCCTCTCTAAGTAACCTGCTTCACTTCTTGGGTGACCTCATGTGTTATACCCAGCTGGAAACATTATTTTTCTCATTCATGCCTATTGTTTTTAGTTCTCCTGACATGCATCACTGGAAAATCTCCAATGTCCTTTTCATAATCTCCTCCTAGGTATTAGAAGGCTGCTGGTCCCCTCAAAACTGTCTCTTCTTCAGACTGGAAAATTCTATTTCCTTCTATCTCTCCTTGAAGGGCTTTTGTTCCCTGAACCTGTTGTCCGTTCATCCCATAGGTTTCTCCAAATGGCAGCCTGGCCCTCAAGTCCTTCAAATGTACCCTCCATAAGACTTTCAACTGAAAACTTGAAAATATTGTGCATCATGTTGTTCCTCTGTTTCAGGTTCTTAGAAGTATGTTTCTAAAGTATTTGCTCTGGGTATTTGCCAGAGATTGAAGTAAGGTTGAGCAGCCTTTAGTTCTCTGATTTGTCCTTTTGGAACTTTTATAAAGTTTTGATACAGCTTGCCAGATCCATGAGCATTTATGAGTTTAATTCTCATAAGTAGTCTCTGACTTGATCCTTATCCACTGCTAGTTTTCCCTCTCTTCTCTCTCATTAATCACACAGGCCTCAAAGAACAAGGCCCTGAGCCCTTCAGCGTTACCAGTGGCCACTGTTATTGAATCACTCTTTTCGTTCAGCAATCAGTACATAAATTTTCCTTTTTCAAGCTTTTATTAATAATGTACAATCTCTACTTGTTGCCTTGATGTCCCTGGCAAGTCTTGATTCTGTCTGAGCTTTGGTTTCCCTGACACCATCCCTACATACTAATGCAAAGTTTCATAAATTCCTCCCTTGAAGCCTATCCTTGCTTCCATCTCCTTTATGCTGCCTTTTCTGATGGATCTCTTCTTGAATTAGTCTGTTGATAAATGTACTTGATTTCCTGACTATCAGCATGAACATTCATAGGCTTGAAAGGTGATGACGTCCTTATAGACTTGCTGAACTCATTTGCTTGTCCTACGTTTCAACTCCCCAGATAAGCTGAAATCTGCCCTCCTAAAGTGCAGGCTCTGTACTACCTTTCTTTGCCTCCTCAGGATTTTGAACTCCACTATTTTGTGGTCATTACAGCCATGGTTTCTACTGATTATCATATTCCAAAGAGCTGTTGCTAGGTAGTGAATGTCAGAGTAAGCTTGTTGGCCCTTCCAGTGTCTGCATCACGAGTTTACCTCAAATACTATCCAGAAGCCTCCTAGATAGCTTGCTTCTCACCACAGTGTCCTTCCAATAGATGTTAAAGTTCTTATAAGAACTAGCATCATAGCAGCCACATACTTCCTTGAATGTTTTGAGTAGACTTTATCCACTTCACCAGATTGATCAGGTGATCAGTAATACACTTTCTCCTCAATGTCACCCTCACCAGCCTCTCTGAGACCCAAAAAGGCTCTCATGCATCTTTAACACATTTTTTACTACCATGCCTATGTCATTCATTGCTAACAGTATGTTTGCTGAATGGAATCAACTAAATCCTTGTTGGACTTCCAGTATTGATTGTTTAGCATGATGGGCTGAAATATTTCCTCTGAATGTTTCATTAAAAATAAAATGGTTTTTTTTAAATTCAAAACAACTTCTTAAGGTACATTTGCTAGTAAAATTCTGTTAGAATGATATCTATAGCCACAAACCTCTTAAATTTAGTAATACAATACTATCATCAATTTGTTTGAAGTATTTATATGACACCTGGCATGCTATTTAAACATTTTGTAAGAAATTATTGGAGGGTAAAGCACAGGCATTATACAAGGTGCTTAGACCACCAAGTGCACTTGGTCTTGCAAGTCCAAGCAACAAGATCCTTACAAGACAGTTCAAAAGCAGGTTAGCCAGTACTGGTACCTTGGGGGAGGCTTGTGAGTGTGGCAGAGTTGGCAGAAAACTTGATATAAGGTAAAAATACTGTCCTAAATATTTTGCCCACAGCATTTTTATGAAGCAATCTTAAAGAAGGACAAAACCACAAAAGCATTCTTTTAAATACAGCAAATAGGTGCTGTAGTGGCTTCAAAACACTTTTGAAAAGGGCAGGGAGAAACTCTTTCTACTTTATTATGAAAATGAATACATGAGATACTGAAATGTGCCAGCTTAGTGTACCATCTTGCAAGAAGGTCATACAGCCAGTAAGAAGGGGGATTACAGGCCTAAACCTTAGACTAACTATCATAAGCTCCTGACTTAGGCAGAAGAGACTCAGATATTTAACAGATTTATAATAAAATTAATTGAGAAAGTAATGTAGAGACTTTTAGTGTAAGGTGGGATGTAAGGGGGAAAATGAATATGTACTCTTTTTTCATCTTCATTTAGATTCTGTGAGTAGATTAGTCTGGTTTACACATAGGTGTATATTTAGCTATGGTGACAAATATTGCATAACAGAGGAATATTTCACAGTTTGCACAGCCTCTTTCCCAAACAGTGGACCTTATAAATAAAGAAAAATTGGCTAAAGAATTCAGATTCATTAATATTGGAGGAAGAAGAGAATTACAAAGCAATTTTTATGATCCTGGACCTTCTAAGCACAGACTTGCAGGCTAATCAGTGAAGCACCTAATCAGTTAGGGTAGCCACTTGACTAAGACTCTTGTTTTCTTGATCACACATTTGTTTCTGTTAAATAAGCTCACTGCCTTTACAGTGGTCAGTTATGTTTCTCTTGAAGCCTAAAGGTTCTCAGTACATAATTAAGGATAAGGTATGACAATAGACTCCAAATACATGAAAAGCTGACACACAAAGGAAAGGAGCAATTTGTTGTCTTTATCATCAGTAGATGAAGCTGAAAAACAAGTGGCTTAAGTTACAGCAAAGTTAGGTGTTAGGAAGCAAATTCCAGTGCTAAGGATAGAGAGAATCAGGAAGGTAGTGGCATGGGAGATTGTAAAGTCTCCATCTCTGGAGATTTTTAGAGCAAACATCAGTCAGATGGATATAAGCATAGTTCAGTTTGCTTTAGAGCTGGAATATGGAAGAGATGTCCTCTTGAGGTCCTTTTCAGGCCTGTGATTCTATTATTTGAAGCCTATTTCAAAGACTGACAGTCTTTAATGTGTTTTAAATGGAATTACATCTCATTCATATAGTTGCAAAATATACAAATAAAACATAAGTTTCATTAAAACCTGAAAAGTGAAATGAGTACACTCAATTTATCTCTCAAGTAGTTCTTTGACCTCTTATGTTTTTACTTTTGGCTTATTCCTGCCATTGTCCTCATGAAAGCTGCAACTTGATAACAAATACCTGGATAGCTGGCAATGACTCAGACTCATCCAGCAGTGTTCATGCTTGACCTGCCTTTTCTTAAGCAGTTTCATCTAATTTTTTACCAGTCATTAAGCTTATTGACTAGTGTTTAGAGACCAGTAAGTGACAAGCTTAAAGATAGTAAATCACACAGAAAGTCTGTGTACAACTGAGATATATTGCTTGTTTATGGTAGCACTCTTTTCTGCAACACCTGGCCCCATCTCTGAACAGTGCATGTACTGACACCCAGCATTATCAGTGTGCCTTGTCCCAAATGCCCTGGCTACCCTGGCAGCAGTGATATTGGCAGGTACCCATCTATGGCCATACCATTCCCGTGATTCCTGTGGGTTCTTGTGGCCCAAGGACAGCTCTGGAGATGGCTATGGTGGGGTACAGAGAGAGTGACTCAGCCGAGGGTCGAACCTGAAGGCTTTATTGTCCTTGGTGGGGAACAACAGGGCCAAAGGTCTGACTCGGTGGTGTGTCCTCAGTGGAGCCCCCGGCAGCCCCTGACTCTGCTTTATAAAGGGGGGTGGGTTACAGAGGTGAGTGAAACTGGGGTCCAATGGTAGGGGGATATGGGATGGCTCGTGACAGGACAGACACCTGTTATCACCAGTTGGGATAAAGGGATAGGGGGAAGGCTGGCACCCGGCCAATCACTTGACAAAACCCTCTGAATTTTCCAGAACAAAGTGGGGGAGGTTTGGAGTGATTGACAGAGCCCCAGGGGTGGTAACTAATGATTGACAAATGACCAAAGGTGAGGTATGGGGAAGGGGTACACAGAACGAACCATTTAACAGAACTTAACAATAATCAATAAACCTGGGAAAGCTAAAAATGCACCACCACACAGCATATTGCATCTGAAAGCTGGAATTTGAATAGATTGTGCCAAGTAATGAAATATTAGGAAACAGGACATTTCCTAAATGAAGATTCACTACTACTTGCTTACTGGTCCCAAGTAAGACATAATCCTTTTCCTCCAGTTTCTATTTTTCAGTCAGTAATATGCTTTGTAGTTTTCCTCCAGATTTAGCTGTAGCAGTCATGATTGACTTCTCAGCTGAAGTCAGCAGCAGGGGGGCAAGCTTATTCCTCACCCTTAGATAATTCTGTAATCAATAGGAATCATTTGCTCTCTTAAAAATAGGGAGCCTTTTCTAAGGAAAAAAAAAATAACTGTCCATAGAAAATTGCATAATCTCTTTCCAGGTCAGTTAAGCACAGGGTTCTTCACCTTGTACCAGAACATAAAGAAGGTACTCTCTATCTAGCTTTGCTATTCCATAGATAACCTCTTTTTTAGTATATGCAGATTTATTGAATTTTAACTTTCAATATATTTCAGTGAAACAAACTACTACTAAAGAAACAGTAATATGACAACTCTTAAAAGTCTAAGTAGAAAATAATTTTCAACTTGCTAGTCAAGAAAAATAGTCACCTTGGTTTAAAGGTGATAAATCCTGTCTTATTGAAATCACATGTTTACATAACACTTTATACTATAGAATGTTTGGAACTCACATATTATTGATCCTGTTTTGGTGAACAGCACAGGACTTCCATTAACAGCAGTGAACTTGCAGTTCTGTGCATTGCTACAATGAGTGAATTTATACCAGAAGCAAATCAGGAAATTCACAATAAGGGCCAACATAATCAGTTATGCAATGAGTGGTGGTGAAGATGCCAGCCCATACATGTCTAAGTGTGAACTTTGCAGAATAAATGAGAGCATTCCAACTTCAGTTAAACTATTCAGAGACATCAAGATTCAGACCATTGTATTAACTCAAATAAGAAAAGTAGTTTAAGACAAAGTGAAATATCAGATTCAAACAAAATATTTAAAAGAAACACATTAGATGAGATAAACCAGAAAATCCCATATTTTTCAGCCATACTATATGTCATAGAAAAGATATATTACCAAAATACAGTGGAGAAAATAGCAATTTAGAAAATAATTCAGTGACTTCTGGATTCTGTTTAACATTCTTCAAAAAAGTCTATACAGTCAGTGACCTAGGGTTTGATTCAGATAAAAACAAAAACCTTACTTAAAAAAAAAAAATTATAGAAGTTTGGCCATTCTCTAGTCTAGAGTAGATTCCATCTTAGTAGGCACAAAGCATTGCTTTCAGACAGAAGTACATTTCTCTTCCTAAGATCCCTTCTTAGGCACCTCTATAGAATGATTTGTCTCATCTTAGTTCTTTCCATGATTGACAGGGGAAATCTAGAAAATTAACTTAACCAAGTTACCTATATACTACTAAAGGACAGCTTTCTCTAAAAGTCTTTCTGTAGATACAGCCTTGTGAGGTTCCACATCTATAGCATGTAATTGTTTTCCTGGTGATTAATAAATAGTAATTAAGCTAAACCTCCAAAGTAAAAGAAAATGTTGGATTTCCATCAGTAACAATCTTCTAGTCTCAAGTTTATGACTGTCTTATTGCAGTAGAGTTTACACATAGTGTTGGTACAGCTTTGCAAGGGCAACCTGAAAACTAACAGGCATGCTATAATAATGAAACATGAAAGAAATTATGAACCTAAATTAGTTCTGCAGCACTACAAAGACTTAAAGATATTAGAAAACAGGAGAATATAATCTCGTCTGGGTGATACTGTGGTACTGATTCTTGTAGTAGGGAGTCCTTCCTTGCTGAAGGACTTGCAACGTGTGCACAGTAATATTTTTATTTGCTTTCAGAAACAACTTAAGAGACAAAATAGTGTGATTTTGAGTTTCTCTATATTAAAAATCTGTTCTTTATTTGAAGTCTGTAAGAAACCACAAGCAACTCCATATGTGCCTTCCTTTTGTGTTACATTTGTCCTTTTTATTTTGCAGTGTACAAAGTCACCACTAGAACCCAGTGACAGACCTTGATTAACTGTTCTTAATCTATATTTACAGAAAAATGGACTGAAGAAAGTATTCCAAAACAAGATAATAAAGTGTTATCATTCCTTCACTCTCATTTTATTAAATATGCTCATCTTATGTGCAAAGTAAGTCTATCCAGTTGGCATCTTTGTGATGAGACAGAATGCATAAGGAAAAATTGGTTTTGAAACGTATGTTTACATATTCTATCTGCAATGGTAATCTCACTGACAGACATTTGTCACTGATCATTCTGTTGTGGTGCAGTATAATTTGTACTCCTTTTCTCTTTGTTACTGGAAGTTAAATGGAAAAATAGATAACTGTAGAAAAGCCTGTAACTTTTTTTTTTTTTAACTACTGTTCATGTCTAAGTCAGCTCCAAATGCAGGAATACTTCCCAAAATCCATGAAGGCCTTTGTGACTGTATGTTTTTGTTTTCTAGCAAAAGAACAGAAATATTCAATGAATTCAAAAGGGGGCAGATTTTATACTGCTAAAACAAAACATTCACTCTATAACAAGCCTTTAATTTTCATCAATGTCACAGATTGTTGTTGAAGGTTATATTTGAGCAAGTTTTAGATGGTAGTTAGATATTTATATGCCTAGCAGGAAAAGAAAAATCTAGTCTCAGAATATTTACTAACAACAATAGCATTTTTGAAAGTGAGATCAAAATTCACATTTCAGGCCTTAAGGAAATCACAGACTTAGGGAATAGGAGAAATTAATCTATTGAAGCATTTTTCCCATGGTTTGCATTACACTTCTTCCTGTGGGAAGCTTGTTGCTAGCCCTCAGTCTGAATGATGGACCTAGACAACCTGTTTTAGCAAGAGAATTCCTGTGTTCTCATGTAAAACCCTGAGAAAGTGTCAATAATGGTCTCTGCTATTTTCTACCCTTGTGCACATTATGTTTATCCCTAGGAATATGATAGATGTAAGGAAAGAGCTTTGGAAGCCTGGAGCTGAATTGGTCTTCTTTTATAATCAACAGAATGCAAAGAATAACAGTTCAATGGATAACTTACAACAAATCCAAAAGTCACATTCTATTTTAACTCACAATAGATAAGAAAACTCCTTGGTATCTCTGGTGAATCTACCTTGTCTAGCTACCACAGGCCCACCAAGTCCTTCAACTGGAGTGTGGACTGGGGAGAAGAAAATTAAATAGAAGTCTTGTGGGGTGAAATAAGGATAGAGAGATCACTGTAATGGGCAAAACAGACTTGACTTGGAGAAATTAATCTATTTATCAACAATTAACAATGATGCAGGATGAGGAGGAATAAGACCAAATCTAAAAGCACTTTCTCCTCTCATCCCTCTTCTTTCTGGGCTCAGCTTCACTCAGATTTCTCTACTTCCTTCCGCCAAGTGGTGCAGGGGAATGGGGAATGGGGGTTGTGGTCGGTTTGTTACAGTTTGTCTGTGCTGCTCCTTCCTCCTTGGACTCTCTCCCTGCTGCATTGTGCGGTCCCTGAGACAGGAAAGTTCTCCAGGGTAGGTCTTTCCCATGGGTTGTAGTTCTTCACAAACTCTTCCAGTGCATGTCCCTTCCACAGGGTGCCGAACTTCACAAACTGCATCAGCATAGGTGCCCCATGGGGTCACAAATCCTGATGGCAAGTCTGCTCCAGAGGGGCTTCCTCTCTCCATGGGCCACAGGTCCTGTCAGAAGCTTGATTCAGTGTGGGTTTCTCATGGGGTCCTCCACAGACTGCAGGTGGATCTCTGCTCCACCAGGGACCTCCATGGGCTGCAGAGGCACAGCTGCCTCATCATGATCTGTGCCACAGGCTGAAGGGGAATCTCTGCACTGACCTTGGTGTCTGCAGGATTATTTCTCTTACATGTTCTCAGTCCTCTCTCTGGTTGCTGTTGTGAAGCAGTTTTTCCCCACTTCTTATCTATGTTATCCCAGAAGTGCTGCCACTGCTGCTGATGGGCTCAGCCTTGGCCAGTGTGGTGGGTGCTTCTCGGAGACAGCTAACGTTGGCTCTTTGTACATGGGAAAAGCTTCTGGCAGCTTCTCCCAGAAGTCACCCCTGTAGCCACCCTGCTACCAGAGCCTTGCCAAATAAATCCAGATACTGCAGGATCTTTTCATGTCCATAACCTTTTTCTATTAAAACCGTGTTATCATGCAGCCTACATAACTGATGCTACCTCAACTGCCACACTTTGCCTGTTACACAAAGATCTCAAAAGCTGCAGTTGATACATTTTCATCCTGAAATGCAGTAAAAAACTTTCCAACATACTTTTTCTTCATCTATGTGGTATTAATTTAGAACTAGCATAACTCCATGTATTTAATTTAACTCCAAGTACATACTCCATGTATGAAGAACTACATACTCCATGTATGTTATATATATATATATTTGTATATTATTTCATATATTATATATTATTAACTTGTATAATATATTCATTGAATATACAATGTTTGCTATATGTATTTTGTATTGTTCAATATGTTATATAAAATATATCAGAGTTTGGTGAGACAACTGGGAAACTAATCTGTAGGCATAGATCTGGAATGCCATCTGAAGCATTTCTGTAAGTATTCTCCAAATCCTGAACAAGTTTTATTTGTGTAAGTGTGGAATTTCTTCAGGATGTAATCAAGAGGCAGTACAATTGGCTAGAAAATAAGAGCCTAGTGGCAATAGGACAATCTATGTGTTTTCTTGATCTGTACTCTTGACTTGAGCATTCTATCAAGCTCTCTATTCATTTTACTGTGATTTTTGTAAGCTTATATAGCACAGATATTCTCCATTTTCTCTCTCCAGATATTTTTCTTCTTAAAATTCTCTCATTCCTTTTATTTCCTTAATTCGTCTATTTTAAAATCAGTAGATTTTCTTTGGTATCAGTGCAAAATATGGTCTAAACTTGATCTTCAGTTGCTTCAGTTGTGTGGTTCATCACTGGCCTTCCTTGTTTTTCCTTTATTGATTTCATCCAAAATGCTGGTCTGGTAATCATCTACATTATGGACAACCTCTGTTATGATCTAGTCATTAACCTCTCATTATCCTCATTCCTGACTTCCAAACTCTGCATAACTTCACTCTCATTATTGGCAATTTTCTCTTCTCTTCAAATTTCTTAACTTTGTCCTTGGATCTTGTAAGTCATGTGCCCTTCATTTTATTCTTTCATTCCTGTCTTTAGACCTCAAATTTTGGGGAGTCTTTGCATGTCTGCGTTAAGGGTGAACATATAAACCAAAAGTGAAATTGCTTGCAATCAAAGAAACTATCATGAACAGCCATGGCAATCTTTAAAAAGCTTAAGAGTAAATTGTCAAGGATTGTCTTCACACTCCTTTTTATCTTTTCTTCCCTGTTAAATACTTTGCATTTTTTGGTTTCTATAGTTCTCAAAGTATCATAAAAAATGAATAGGCCTTGTTAATCTATTTACAGTACTAAGGTAGGGTAAACTTGACATAGGTGAGCAAGGCCAATATCTTGCTAAAGGCCAAATGGTAAAATAACAGCAGAAATTAGATTAGACTAGATTTTAATTTCATAAACCTGGATTACCTACCTGGGTAGATAATCTCAGATTAAAGTTTTCTATCAGATGTTCATGTCAAATTAAATACATCCTTTTCTAGCAAGTTATGAAAGCATTGTTCATCCTCCATTGAGATATACTGGTATTATACTCAGAGAAGCAGGGAGTATTCTTCCTGTGTTCAAGGCTAAAAATATTTTCCTTTCACTATGCTGCCGTGGAACACAATCAGGATCAAAACTCGCTGTTGAGATCAGTAGTAGAAAAGAGAGTACTTTCTTACAGTCAGAAGGACTTTTTTCTTTACTGCAATTGCAGCTGAGATAGGTGAACCAATACTGGCCTTCAGATATATTAAATTATGTTTCATTGATGGTGAAATCCAGTTTCCAGCTAATACTCCATTTAGTAGATGGCTTAAAGTGCACCTTAATCTGCATCATGCCCCAAGTTTGACATTATTTGTGTAGGGCATTGCAGGTTGATAGTATTTTTTTCTGCTGACAGGCACAGTTCTCTTCTCCATTAAAGCTTATGGATATTTATAACTCAAAGTGTTCTTGTAGTGGCTGGTAATATAGAACACTTCTCTGCAGTCTACTATTTGACAGTTTCTACTTACTGAGATCTAACTGATGAGAACATCCATAGCCCCTTTTGGTTACTAGATAGTTGTGCCAAGGTGATCCTGATCCCTGAACTGAAGGGAGCAAAGACACAAAAAGCTATTTTCTTACTCAAATTTGTGTCAGAGTCTTTCTAGCAGTAATATACACCACCTTACTGAGATAAATAGCAAATCAGCTCTAACTTCTTCATCACTTTTTCCTGTTTCTTCAAAATAAATTTAGACCTCCAACATCCCAGACTACAACACTGCCTGCATAGATACAAATCAAAGTACATTTTCTTCATATTTAAGAACTTGGAAACAGTATAAAACTCCAGTGCATTAGAAAGCAGGAAATTAGAATCAGAACAAGGGAATTGTTGGAAGGATCTTTAAATTATTTCATCCAACCTCCTACTAAAAGCATGAGTGTCATATCCTAAAAACCTTCATGAGAAGAGAATCCACAACTCCTCTGTGTAATCTTAGTGCTGTGCTAAACTACCATTTTCCAGCATTCCATTGCTGAAAAATGTGTCATAATGCCCTGCTTGATCCTCCCAACATGTAGATTGTTGTTGTTACCTGTCAAGAAGTCCAGATATGGAATGAATCATAGAGTGGTTTGGGTTGCAAAGGACCTTAAAGATCATCTAGTTCCAAGCCCTTGCTGTGGGCAGGGATGCCGTCCTCTAGACCAAGTTGCTCAGGGCCCCAGTCTGAGCTGGCCTCAAGCATTGCCAGGAATGCAGCATCTACAAGTTCTCTGGGCAACCTGTTCTAGTGCCTCACCACCCTCCAGGCAAAGAATTTCTTCCTAACATCTAATTTAAACCTGGGCTCTCAGTTTAAAGCCATTCCCCCTCATCCTGTCACTATCTGCCCATATGAAAAGTCCCTCCTCACCTTTCTTATAAGCCCTCTTAAGGTACTGGGAGGCCACAGTGAAATCTCCCCAAAGGTCTCCTCTTCTCTGCTCCACATTGAAGAACAACCCCAGCTCTCTCAGTCTGTCTTCATAGGAGATATCCTTTCTGACAGACCCTTTCCAGTTCCTCCACATCAGCCCTGAATCGGGGGACCAAAAGTTGGATGCAATTGCTGAGATGTGGCATGCAGTAGAAGTGAATAACAAGTTCCTTGGATCCTTTCTAGTAGCAAAAATTCTCCTAATTTAACCCAGTAGTTTGCCTCCTATGTGATGAGAACACACTGGGGCCTTAGATTCAGCCAGGGATTTACTACACTTCCATGGCCACTTGGTCATCTCATAGCTGTATTGAATTATTCTGCTCTGGAAACAACTCTGAACTCCTCATGTATGTGCTGCATGGGCATCTTTTTGGCACAGTTTTTTTCTCCAGCATCTTAAGATCAGTTGAAGCTTTAGTATTTATTGTGTGAACCAAATTTAATATCTTCTAGAGATGTACTGAGAATTCTTGTCTCATCATTGAGGTTGTTGACAAAGATACCAAACAGTTGTGGAGCCATTGTCACCCCACTATGTCTTATGCTCATTACCAGGTTCACTGGGTATCCCATGCCCAATTCCTACCCTCTGAGCACAGAAGTCCAGCCAATATTAAGCCTACCTAAAAGGGCATTCGTACAACCCTTCTTCTTTAACTTACAGGTTAGAGTGCTCTGAGAGATTTCTGAAGCTTCAGCAAAGTTAAGGTATTTTGCCATTCACTATTGTCCCTTCACTCACATGGCTAGTCACTTTATCACTGAAGACAATTGAGATAATAAGCATGATCAGTCCTTAGATCAGTCCTTTTGTTCCTTACTTGACCTTAGATGTTTGACCACAGACAGCAAATAAACACCATGCAGTCATTCACTCACTCTTCCCAGCACAGAATGGGAAAGAGAATAAGAAGAGTAAAAATGAGAAAACCTGTGGGTTGAGATGAAGACAGTTTAATAACAATAAAAACAACAGTAATAGTAAGGAAAAGGAAAAAAATAACAAAGAGAGAAAATAAAAGCCAAGAAAGACAAGTCATGCAAGTGAAAACAGTTGCTTGCCACCAACTGACCAATGCCTGGTCAGTCCCTGAGCAGGGGGCCCCTCACCAACCTCTCCCCCATCTTTATATGCTGAACATGACACCATATGGTGTGGGATATCCATTTGGTCAGTTGGGATCAGCTGTCCTGGCCGTGTCTCCTCTCAGCTTCTCACTGGTGGGGTGGAGTCACAGAAAATACCTTGATGCTGCGGAAGCCCTGCTCAGCTGTAACAAAAACAACAAAAACTGTTATCAACACTGTTTTGGTAACAAATCTGAAACACAGCCCCATACCAGCCACTCTGAAAAAAGAAACAAACCTCTATCCAAGCACAAATATTGAGAAAAATCCTTTAGTAATCTCTTTCTAAGGACTGAGATGAATCTGAATAGCCTGTAACTCCCAGATGGTTCCTCCTACCATTTATAATGCTTGGCATAATATTTTCTTTTTTTTTTCTTTTTATTTTTCTTTTTTTTTTTTTTTTTTTTCAGATTGGGGTTTTTCCAGATTGCCCCAATTTTTTTTTTTTTTTTTTTTTTTTTTTTTTTGCCAGCGGGAAATAGGANCCCAAATTTTTTTTTTTTTTTTTTTTTTTTTTTTTTTTGGCCACAGGTAAGTAGCAGTCACCTCAGCTGTGTGCTTCAGCAGTTTCAGATGAATCTCATCCAGGTCCAGGGATTTTAGTACATCAGGATCCTTCAAGTAGCCCTAGCTTGAAACAATTCCACTCTTGACTGCTCTTCTCCTTCCCAAGCTTGACTGGCTTGATGCAGTGATGTGGTCTCCGGCTTTTCCTATAGGGACTGAAGCAGAGAGGTGAGGAAGGCATCGAGTACTTCAGCTTTATCTGTGTCATCCATCACTGGGCTGTCTCCTCCCTTTTGTCAACAGTGCCACATTTCCTCTGAACTTTTTGCTCTGAACCTTTTTCTGTGAGCAAACTGACAGAATTTCTTCTTGTAACTCCTCGTGTCACTAGGCAATTTTAACTTCAGCTGAGCTTTGGCCTTCCATTTTTCCTCTAAGTGAGTAATGTTTCTCTCTCATGTCTATCCTTGTTGGCAATTTTTTGTATGTGCTCCAGGTTAGCTAGCATCAATTTGATAATCATTAAAAATCAATGATTTCACATGCTATTGTATTGCTATTTGCATTGCATTAGGTTTGCAGCCAGTGTTTGTTCAGTTTGTGTTTTCATGGTACGTTTAATAAATAGGGGATTAACATATATATATATTTTAAATAAAGACAGACAAATAGACCAAAACTCACTTGATAAAGCTGACCAAGGGTCTGCACCAAACCCATGGGCAGCAGGTCAAATTTTACAGGCAGTCAAAATGCATACATTCACTCTCATGATGAAGAAACTAATTTCTAGTATTTTAGGTACTTTCAAATCAAGACATATTTATTGTGTCCTAGGGCTGTGAGTCCCCTAAAACCTCTATCCGTAGGACCCCACTGTTCAAAGTTGCATGGTCATCCAGCTGCCATCATTTATGTTTCACATGCACATTACAGATATATGAACCATTCTTCTAGGTGATTTCTCTTGATCCTGGTTCCTGCATGAGCAACTCGTTTAGAGCCTTTCTAGTTTTTTTCTTGATCTTTTACTTAAAAAATAACATTTCAAGGAGATGCTTCGCCTAAAGGTCCCTGAACCTGTAAACATAAAACTCCAGTTTCACTCTATCTACAACATTGTTTTTAGATTTCTTACTATATCGGATAAACCGGATTTTTTTTTGTGAACATTTATTTAAATATTTCATTTTCTTATGCTTTAGAAAAATGCATTTTCTGTTTTAAAGTGATATATCATGTCTGGAAGTTAATCTATCACTATTTTAGGGTCTAAAGTTTGAAGAGTGAAATGGATAGAAAATGCTTCAGTTACCCTGAGCTTTTTCTCCATTTATTTGGCTCTTAGGTATAATATTTGTGACAACTAGATACACTTCATTTTGTCTCTTCAGTTAAGGAACAAACTTAGGGAAGAATGAGAAAGTATTTTCCACTAACAACTTAACGTAGCTGTGCCACCTAAAATCATAGACTTGTTAAGATTGGAAAAGACTTCTAAGACCACTGAGTGCAGTTAAACTTCATATATTTCTTATGTTTACATTTAATTTGTCAATAATTAACACATGAATAGGAAAAAAAATCAAACTTTATTTCCCCTATATATTTAAATACATAGGGAAAATAAAACCTGAGAAAAAGTGTTCTCTCTCTTCAGTTTATATCTGTGTCCCTCAGACACTGGACATTTTAGCAAATTATCCCATAGCTTCTTTCCACTTCCTCAGGGAAGATGGATGACGTACTTATGAAGTCTCTGATGACATCTGGAGGAATAAAACTCTTGGAAAGTTACAAGGTCAGGCTGAAATGCCACAGGGCCTATACCTAAAAGATGGCAAACATAATGCTAAAATATGCAAGGTCCCATTCTTGCATATTGTATATATTCATATCTACATGCTTTTCTTTAATATTATATATACTGTTTTAAAAATATTTTTTTTTTCCACAGGCATGATTGAATGTTAATTGTGCAGAATCTGTGAGGTTTTGTAATATTTTTAAGGCCTTAACTGGCTTTGAAAGATTTGACAATTTAATAAAGAGAAACATAAATCTTATAGTCTTACGGTAAAAAGAGAGACCAAGAATATACCTTCCATGCTTACTTTAAAATACAAAAATTATTTTTAAAAAAATTTTGCTTTTGCGCCATGATTGTACTGTGATAGGTGCCAGAGTTGATGAATGGGTGTTAATTACTGGTGTATGTCTCAGCTAAACTGAATGAGAATCAATGTTAATGTGTCTTCACCTAAACTTTTAATAATGTGCCTCTGGAGGATCAAATTCAAAAGCACCAGACAGCAACCTCTGCACAAACAGGTTAATTTATGATTCAAATGCATAACCACACAAATAGAGGTATATGCAGTTCAGGAACAGACTAGCTGTTAATTTATGTTAGAGAAAAATACTTACTTCAGCATTTCTTTTTAAAAAAATTGAATAATTTTCTCCTATCCTCTCTCTGTTCGTCAGTGGAAAATGCAGGATCTCTAAGGACTACACTAGTAGATGAGAATTCCAGACACAAATCACTCAAACTCCAACTTACATGCTTTCTTTTACTTTCATTTTTAAGGCTTTGGAATAGAATTAACTTGTAAGAGTTAATGAATTTGTTTAGAGAAACTCAGGTGGATGGACTTCAACATTAACGAAATATTTTAGAAGAAAAATAAAAACACACTGATGCTGATTTTTTTCATATCACAAGCAGTTTACAGAAAGCACTGATCTTACCATGTCCATGGAACTTTACATTCCAAGTATTGAAGACTTGGCATGGTGAAAAGGAAAAGCAATACAGAAAGGTTATATTTTAGAAAAAGGACCATTGAGGTATCAACTGGAAATAGTCAAATACTGAGATCAGGCTGGAAAAGCAGCCTTTTGGAAGACTTTTGAGGAGAACATATTTATTATTATTGCAATTTTCCTATACTGCCAAAGGTACTGAGAAAATAAGGTCACAATAGACAAGATGCACAAAAGTGCAATTTCTTTTGTGTCAAAATGACTCTCAAAGGCTTTCTTAAACAAGAGTGGAAGATGGTGTACTTATTCACTGCGTGTTGCTTTAGGATCCCAAGCAGGAAAAGACAAGTAGCACATAACTGAGGAAGCCAAATAGCCTTTCCCAGTACATGCTGCTGTTGATCCCATGCATTTCACACTCCTCCGGAATGCAGCCTAAGCTCAGTTAAACAGCCTTGGACTCCATCTCTTCAAAAAGATTCCTAAGGAGAGATATGGTAAAGGTCTTTAAGTTTGTGTTCACCTGCTCCATACAGCTAATGAAATAATTACTGTCTAGTTCTCGTAACAAGGACTAGGAGTAGACAATAAAAACACCAGCCAAAGAGTGTAGAGTAAACAGAAGATAATACCTTTTCACTGAGAGCATATCTATGCTCTGGAAGTTACTTTTATAGCTTATTGTCTGTTGCATGCCAAAAATATCAAAGGGAAATCAGACCCATTTGGATGAAGGCTGCATAGAAGGCTGTTAAATGAAGAACTGTGTATACAGTCTTAGCATTCCTAAGTGAGCTATTCTCAGAAAGTGGGAAAATGCTGGTAGAACTATATTTGCTCTCGTACAGTGGATCTCTAAGCTTCTTTTAGCAGTCACTGTAAAACTCATCAGATGGACCTTTGCTCTCACTCAGTACTGCTGTTTTATATTAACTATCTTTTCTCTTGGTGCTTTTATCCTGCCTTTTGTGTACTTTTGTTTAGGGCAGAATTTGTCAAGAGGAGGCTGAAAATGCGGATCTCAGATCTCAGTTACTGCCAGCTGTATTGCCTTTCGCATTTTTGAACTTTTTTCTCTTAGTTTTTTATTCATGAACAATTGTTTTTAGATTGATTTGTTATGGTTCCTTCTTATGAAATTCAAGTTACCATTTACTGTTTGAAATTTTAGATTTATTTCTGGATATCTTGAGAGGAAATTTTATGTCACAGATAGCAAAATTAGGAATACATTTTGTCTAATAGTAATATGGCCATTCCGTTTGGCATTAGAATTACTGTTCATTGATTGAACTTTTCATTTTTGAAGGTGTGTATCGATAATGTCTTGGAAGAGTGAAAATAACAATGTCCACTATAGCCATCAATTACTGTCCAAAGCCCACATATTTATACTGAGGTGCTTGAAATATTTCTGTCCATTGTGTTTAGTTGAAAGATATTGAAATAAATTGTTGTCAAAATGTGCCTGGATAAACTTTTGAGGGCTAAATATCATCATCTTTAGATTACTTCTGGCCTGGGAGAAGGAGAAAGACAGGCTATTGACAAATGCAACAATTTTACAATTGCTTTTCAAAGAATTTTTAAAAATATTTCTATTTCAAAATATTTTATCACACCAAATTTTGATTAAAATATGGGTTTTTTTCATAATTACATGAATCTTATTCTGCCAAGTTATTTATGCATTTCTAGTTCTCAAGAACTCTTATTGAGCTACAGTCAACATAACAGAGGGTTAGCAATTCATCTTGAATGCTGGTGCTAAAAACCCTTTTTAGAACATACTTAATTTACTTGATTTTAAATGTATGCAGCTCATGAAACTTGATCTGGCAAATTTAGAATCTTTTTTTTCTGAACTTTTGAGGGGAAACCACAGACATGTTTAAATAGGAAGACTTGGAGGAGGAAAAAGGAGGCATGGTTATTGTGTCTGTTATGCAATATAGTCTCTCTGTCTTTTGAAACATCTGGGTCTCAATTTATCTCTAGACAATGTTTATTCAGTGTTTCGTAGATTTCAAATCACTTTGTGAAAGGGATCAAAATCATTATCAGATAAAAGACAAGGAAGTGCTTTGTCCAAAATTTTGCACAGAATAGAATACATATGTCCTAAATTTAGTCAAGTCACTAAATGACACCAACTTTCTGAATGATCTCATCATTGTAAATCAATTCCTAATTCTTGATCAGTCATATTGCAATGCTTTTAAACCCACAACACCGTATTTTCTTGTTTTGTAAGGGCAGAGATTAGCAGTCTACAATGGATCCGTGATTCCTTATTAAGCAGTAATATTCATGATTGTTTTGGTTAAAAATATGAAATACACATTGCTGGTAAATCTGGGGGTTAACTTACAGGCTCAGAGTGTTTGGAAACCCTTTGTGTGTGAGTTTTACACAAATGCATGTGGCTGTACATATATCTCTATATAAGTCTATATATGTGCATGTACATAAATACATGGATGTAAAGTCATATAATACAGTAATACAAATAATGAGTAATATCTGTAAAGTTGGCAAGCCTTGACTGGAAATCTCAGTATAAGTCAAAAGGATTATTAAAAAGTTAGAAAAGATGACAGAGGGTTATTTTTATTATAAAACTGTCAGTTTGCTAAAATCTCGTTTCAGGTTTCTATAACAAATCTATCATTGACAGTTTTACTTTTTTTGTGAGAACTCTGAGAATTTCTGACATTTTTGCAACTATTTTTTAAACTTTTTTTGAGATTGTTGAGACACTATTAACTGTAGTCTCCTTTTAGGATTACTTAGAGACATCTTTACTCCTCTTTAGAATAAGAATTCCAAAGGATAGTCAGTTTTTTACCAGAAATTCAAATCCCAGTTTCCCTAATCTGAAGACACTACTGGATTTTGAGATCACTTTTAAAACAGTGGCACCCTGAGGCAATTGGCCATAAGCAATAGTGTCTGCAATTAGTGTCACATTCAATCCAGACCAGGAGTATAATGTGTTTTGTTTTTACAGAAACCTCATTGTCTATGTAACTCAATTTTATGAGGATCTTTTAAGAATTCCCAAGTCATATACCCTGAAAAGGTCTGTATGCTCATTAAATAATGGGTCTTACAGTATCTTAAGGAATTTGAACAGAAATTGAATTTATGTTTGAAGAACTTTGCCAGAGAAATTGAACCTTTTTTAAAAAATAAAATTTGGTGCTGAAACAAGAGAGTAACACTTCAGTGCAATAAAGCAGTGGCTCAAGAGATGTTAGTGTGTTCAGCTGGCAGTACAAAGAACAGGTTAATTTCTATTATTGATAGGTTATTTTAACTGCTGTGGAAGCTAAAGTTTTCCATCAGGATCCCACTCTGTGAACACCTATGAAGAAATTCTCTTTCTCCACATGGGATATTTCTGTCCTTCCAGTTCTCATGTGCTCTCATGCAAGATGCACCCTCCTTTCTCAAGACTCTACCTGATCCAAGATGCAACACCCAAAGTCATGCTTGGTACGCAGAGCTAAATGAGGGCATGCTGCTCTGCATATGCCATAGTGGGTGTTTGGGTTTGAGCTCTACTTTGCTTGCAGTTCACACTGTCAAGCTTTGCTATCATTACCATTGTAGCTTTTGGTTGTGACTTTCACAGCCAAAACATCTGGATATGTAAATAGTACCTTTTGGTATGGCACCACTTGGGAGAACATTGCCAGGACAAGAATTTAAGTACTGAGAACTAAAAATTAGCAGTGTAGAGACAGTGCACAGCTTTTAAATGCTTTTTTCAGATGTGTTTGAGTCCTTAAGTAATCTTATACTGTCACAGAGCAAAGCCAGACAACTTGGATAATTTTCAGTGATTGATTATTTAACCTGTTTCATTATTTTGAGTGCAAATATGTTACTAAGCACTCAACAATAGAGGCATCTTCTATATCTGAGTTCCCAGCTTTGCTATGGTTACCGATGGTGATTCTAGTCTGTGGTTTAAGAGACCTAATTGAGCTTACACTGAAATGAACAAAAAACCTTATCATGGTATATACACAGTTGAACAACTCACCTTCAAGTATTGAAAGGCAACAATAAGAGCCTTTCTTTCTCCAGGCTAAGCAACCCCAGTTCTCTCAGCCTATATTCACAGGACATGATTCTCATAATTTTTGTGGCCTCCTCTGGACTCGCTCCAAGAAATCCTAGACTTGCCTGTGCTGAGGGCCCTCAAAATGAATGCAGAACTCCAATTGTATCACCACAATGAAGTAGAGGAGAGTCACTTCCCTGAACCTGCCAGTCATGCTGCTTTTTAAGCAGCCCAGGATATGGGTCTGCAAATGCACATTGCCAGCTCATATCCAGCCTTGCATCCACTAGCACTCCCAAGTCCTTCTCAGCAGAGCTGCTGTCGATCTGTTCATCCCCCAGCCTGGATGGATAACTGGGATTGCCCTGACCCATGTACAGCACCTTGCACTTGACCTTATTGAATATGATGAGACTCCCATGGGCCACTTCTCCAGCTTTTTCAGGTCCCTCTGGATGGCGTTCTGTCTGTGAGGTGGTCCAGCCCACCACTCAGCTTGGTGTCACTTTCAAACATGCTGAGGGTGCACTCAATCCCTTTGTCTATGCCACTTATGAATAAACAAAAAAAGTTTTGATCTCAGTACAGACCCCTGAGGGACACCACTTGTCACTGATGTCCATTGGGACATTGAGCTGTTGACCACTACCCTCTGCATGTGACCATCCAACCAATTCCTCATCCACTGGACAGTATATCCACCTGTCTACAATTCAGAGAGAGGGATGTTGTGGTATACCCTTTTAAAGTCCTTGCAGAGACCAAATAAAATGTTTTAAATTGTGTAAAGAGAGAAAAAAAAGGTAAATGCTAAAGATGTCAAAGATCTCTGTAGAGATTACACTTTTCTATTTTTACATATTAGGAAACACTTTCTTTTTCTTTTTTTTTTTTTTAATTGATGTTTCTTCTTTCTAGGTGCTTAGACCACATTTTAATTTTTTTTAAAATCAGAAGGGGAAATGCAACAGGAGTACTTCTATCTGACAAGCAATACATGAATTCATTCATTTGGTATTTTTGAGGGTGCTCAAAGTCACAAGAATATGTGCAAGAACTAGTTACTGCATAAAAGTACTGTGAAATTAGCTGCATTTATGTGTCACTTATTGTGTTTATTCTGAGGAATCACCGATTGTGACCACTGTTGATAAAGCTAACATTACACAGATGTCCATGGACTAGTACTGCCTCAGAAAAAGGTTACCTATATCTTTCTCAGACACTTTAAAAATGACATTGGCAGGGATGATAAAGGTAAGTTAAATATTCCTTAAAATATTTTAATGATTCATAGTCTAGTTTTTATTCCTATAAAAGGGTGTTATTACTTGTAGTTTCCCATTGGAGATGAGAAAAGAATGAAAAGGAAAGGACTTACTTCAAGAGATAATACAAGCAACTTAGGTTTTACATGTTTTGGCTTTTTTTTGACAGGACTCAAGAGGAAAAAAAAAGTAATGTATCATAGCCTCAAGGGAAAGCAAACCAGCTGTCAGCTTGAAGGAAACATTGGTTAAATTATCTCATATAAAGCTTTTGTTAGACTATAACGGCAAAAAAGCCCCAACATGGGGGCTTTTTCATACACTGATTCTATTACAAATCTTCTTTGCACACTAATCTGTGTACAAAGTGGACCTACCTCATGGGTCATATACATGGTCCTACCTCCACTGCTAAGTTACAAAGACCCTTACTCTCTCAGCTCCTACCAAGTAAAAGTCTCCTCAGTCAATTTTTTATTTTTCTATCCATTTTCTGTTGTCCTCCCTTAGCAATACCATTCTTCTGCTTTAGCACTTTTTTGCACACTGTGAATAGTACACACTTCTGTGCTTGCAATCACTTCTTTTTCCAGTTTTTCATTCCCTTAAGCAAATCTCAGCAGTCAATGAGCAAAATGCCAAGGTGATACAAACCAGATACATTCCAAAAATAAATAAATCCAGATCATCTGCATCCTTAGTTTCTCAAACACTAATCCATACAAAGTACCCAATAGAGGTGACCGTTTTCAATGTGAAAAGCTAATCTTTGTTTGCATGCTGAAAAGGATTAGGTCTGAGACCTGTTCAGCCTTGCCTCAAATGTGTGTTTCTTCTCTTACTTACAGATACTGGTCCACCCTAGGTGAGCCAAAACACATGAAATGATGCAGTGCAGAACAGAAGGGTTTGTCATTCTGTTTGTTTCAGTTGGACCAAGCTTTATACTCTGTCCTGGGGAGCCACAGGCTAAGATTTTATCCAGGCCAAGTATCTGTTCTGCATTCAGTGAGACTTCACACATGCAGTCACAACTTCCTTTTGGTCGTATCTTTCAAGTCATTACTGCATGTAATACCTGACTCTGCCTGAGAGAGTCATGCCTTAGAGCCCATAAGCGTGGTACCTTGCATCTTGGCATAGTCCAGCCAGCAGGGGAGGGAGGGAATTCTGCCCTGCAGGGCTGCATCAGCTCTGGGATCTCAGCACAGGAAGGACTATTACTGCCTCAGTGCCTTCGTTCCAAAACTGCCTGGCAGGCCCTGGCAAGAGGGCAGCCTTGAGGGTTCCTTCTATAGCTCGCTGCTAAATCAGAATTCTGTGGGTTCTTTTCACTGAGAGACTTCCTCAGAGGGCTCAAGTGAAGGTAGAAGGAAGGTCCCTGCACCCGGGGCTTGAGCTCTATTGTCTCATGGTGAAATACAACCAGGCCGGAGTCCACCTGGTGGGTTTTCCGGAATGCAGGGCAATTTCCAGGCCTCTGCACCGTGGTTTTATTTGGGGGAGGTCTTTACAACAGATAAGAAAAGAATCCAATAAGGAAAATACAAGGGATGGTACAGAACAAAACAGACAGCAATTATCACCACTGAGGAGAGGAGGGTGTGGGGACATTTGGAAACCAACCAATTATTTGACCAACTTCTTAGAAGTTTCTCGAAGAAGGGGAAAGGTTTTAGGTGAATGACAGGGGCTTCAGGAGGTGTGGAATTTTAACTGGCATACAAACTTCAGGGAGAAGCCAAAGGGAAATTTTGGATAGGGGTCACAGAATATACCATTATACAAAATGGCATTAACAACATTAACATTAGTAACAATTATTACTAAACATAAAAAGGCTTAAAATGCATCACCACAAAGGACCTTTGGAGCAAGTCCAGATGAGGTCACCAAGTTGTTCAGAGGGATGGAGCACCTCTCCTATGGAGAAAGGCTGAGAAACTTGAATTATTCAGCCTGGAGAGGAAAAGGCTTTGGGGTGACCTGATAACATCCTTTCAGTACCTGAAGAGAGCCTACAAGAAAGATGGAGAGAGAGTATTTACAAGGGCACACAGTGATGGGGCAAGGGGGAATGGCTTCAAACTGAAAGAGAGTAGGTTTAGATTAGATATTAGGGAGAAATTCTTTACTGTGATGGTGGTAAGGCACTGGAACAGGTTTTCCAGAGAAGCTGTGGATGCCCCATTCCTGGAAGTGCTTAAGGCCAGATTTCATTGGGCCCTGAGCTACCTGGTCTAGTGGAAAGTGGCCCTGCCCATGGCAGGGGAGAAGGAACTAAATGACCTTAAGGTCCATTCCAGCCTAGGCCATTCTATGATAGGTTGTTTCAGTCTGTCACAAAATATCCTTTGCAGATCATGCTGAGACGTATCTTAGACAATGGACTGCATTTTAGAAATCTACCATTTGTTCCCTTTGCTGAAGAAATTCATGAAAGCAGTGCATAATCCATGATCAATGAACAAAATAATTAATAAGGAGATGCTGCTTGAATTTAAGTAACTAAATAGGCCATTTTCCTGCCAGGCTTTCTCAATTGCTGAATATGTACTCCTCACACTGGTAACAAGCATGTGTTCAGTACTCCCCCCAGCAGCATGAAAACTGCTTGTTGATATTTCTGACACTTCTCTTTTGCATATGTCCATTTGAACAATTCATTGTGAAGAGTGTACATAATTTCTCTTTGAGCATCAAAAAGGTTTATTCTCAGGCCACTTTCTAAACTATTGTTTTTGGGACTCTAATGAAGTTTAATGCCAGGGGAGCTAGGGTGGAAATAGGGTTCCAAATATTCTGTTTAAATTAGTCTCACAACACCCAGAAATAAAACTGCCCGCCTTTTCTTTTTTTTTTTTTCTCAAGATTGCACAATGATATAAGTCAGCAACTGAGTCAGAAAAGAGCTATCTCACAAAGAAGAGCAGCACATTAATCATATTGACAGTGAAAGCTGTGCTTCATAGATAGCAGCTCTGTGCTTACAGCCATTACAATGGATACTCATCATTTTGGGTACAGACTGCATCCTTGTCTAAGGGGAGAGTTGTTCGTGGACAAGTATCCTGAGCTAGAATGCATTCCATAAACTTTTGAAAGAGAATCATCCAGGCCCAAAAGAATCATCCTTTGAAAGTAGAACAGGTCTTCATCCATAGACTTTGTTTTGTAACCAAGGAACTGGATCTTCCACAATTTTTCCAAAGATTTCACATTCACTTTTCTAAATCAACAGCAGAACAATTTATTCCACCTTTATTTCACAGATTTCTGCATTATTCTGAACCATGAGCTATATCCAAAGTCTGTATTTACCCAGGCTCCACAAGGGCAGAAGCACACTGCCATCTGCCAAGCACTGGCAAATATATTGCCTGTCTCATTTTGGGATTTTACAGACCTATTACTGTTTCAGGCCACACAGGGCACTTCTATGGTGAAAGCAGAATCTTTCTCTGTACAGGGCTGCAGAGAGCCAGCTACTGTTTTGCGTTGTGTTAATACGATGGGCTGATATTTAGAATTACTTACTGAATGTGGTAACAATTCCAAAAGCATCAACAAGACATGTTCTGCTCACACCAAGGTGATCTAGTGTAGCCTTCTTCACACAGTCAAGTCCCATTTCCTCATCCATCTAAAAGGCAGATGGAGATTTGCCTGTCCATGAAGAAAATATAAATACAGACTCTTGCACACAAGGATCTCAAAACCAAAAGATTCTCAGATTTTTATCTGACACTGTCTTGGAGCAGGGATTGTTGATACAATCAAGAAGCTTTTCATTTCTACCAGCACCAGCCTGTGGATTTTGTGAAGCTGACTGTCCATAGGCTCCATCTCATCCTCAGCTGTCCTCATATCTCCTCAGTGAGTGTGTCCTCACACAGGATATGAATTGTTACAGCTCTCATCTACATAACCATGACTCTCTAACCTGAGCAATTTCCTCTACAGACCACCAGCTCGGTTGGCCAAGCAGATGGCTGTTGCACTTCATCCACTGAGACGGAGAGCTGTTCTCCACAGCATGCAGGGAATACGGTGCTTTCTGCTCAAGCCTCCTAAACCTTGCTAAGCAGAATATGTTCCATTTGTTCAAGGAGACAGAGTTTGTCCTCTGGCTATCAGTGGTTCTTTTATCCTGTTGGCTCTGTACAACTCAGGTGTCCTTGTAGATACTGCTGAAGATCCATTTGTCTCAGAAGCAGTTCTGCTATTTTTACAAAAATATTCCCAATAAAATCCAGTCAAATATTTTTTTAAAAATCTGCATTATTTTTTTAAAAATGCAGCATTTTTTTTCAATATAGCAAAATTACAAGCAATTGACCTACCATCCTCCTTTTAAACAATTGAAGAACTTCTATAGTAACAATTACTCTTAGTTTCCCATGTAATAAAAAGACATTTTCTTTGTGCACCACATGTGATATGCTGTGGATTGTCCTGTTTCTTTGTATTAAACTATGCCTCATTCTTTTTTATCTTTTTCTTTTTTCTTTTTTCCCAGTTTTCAAAAAACTGTTTCTTTGGAGATCCTCTAAATTGAAATTTCACTGGAAGTTAAACCAAGATTTTTTTTTTTTTAGCTTACCTACTGCTGATGTTATTAATTTAGCTGACATGCAGTTTGATCTTCAATAATGGAAGGTGGATTCTGACACTTGGTGAATACTTTGCACCTGACCTCCTGCTCTAATGCATGCACACAGAGGATTGCATTGAACTCAAAACCACTAGATATGTCTGTGTTTAAACCCATGATTAGGCTGCTAAAGAAAAGTGACTTGAGAAAAGTATTTTTCTGAGAACTAAGTGGTAGGCATCTAGAGTTACACATTAAAATGTGTAAAGTAATGTTTAGAAAATATATGGCAAGAGGATAAACAAAGATCTGAGTTTTAAAAAATCAGCAATTTGACAAAGGTTCAGACTTGAAGGAAAGCAGTAAACAGTTCCATCAGATGTTTAATTCTGGTTTACAAAATCGTAATTCAGATATTTGTGAAAATTGTGTTAATCACAATTTTTTTTCTAGCAGTATATATGTAAAAATAATGAGAAACAAAACAAAACAAAGTAAGATTATATTTTTCAAGGAACTACAAAACGTTTCTGTAGGATCTACCCCATTATAAATTGATTATATTTGAATTTTCATTAGGTATGTCATAGACATTTTGTTTACCTAGATTAAATTTCTGAGCAGTCTGCAAGGCAGTTAGGATCAGCAATTAAAATCACCACATAAAACAAACAAAAAATACTTCTTTTGTTTGAAGTACACATATGTTAAAAATGAAGGTATACCTCTTTTATGTGTACTTCCAGTTATTCAGAGCAAAATCTCTGATGATTTCAGGAAAGAGCATATGGTCTGCTTGATTTTTTTTATCCTACTTTGAAGCTCAAAAATACCAGTTATCAAATGTTAACTACTAATTTTGCCTCTACCTTTTTATTTATGAAAGCATTATGTGTACAGATTAATTTACTTGCCACAAGTTTACTATTGTTTCATTTGCTAATAGACAAAAAATTGCAAAAGCTTTAGGATTGATACATAACACAGTTTAGTCCCAGATTTGTAAAAAAGAAGTAAGCCAAATACAATTTGATAGAATTCAATTCTAACAATACCACTTGATAGAATTAAATTCCAAAATTGTTTTGGAAAGTCTCTACAGTGCCCTTTCAGCAACTGCACATTCAAGAAGCTATTTCTCTTTCTTCAGCAATCAGAAAATACCTCTGCCACAAAGTTTTGCTCAGTGAGGGAAGGCTTCTTTCTGCAGTGATGTCAACAAATAAGTGCTGTACTTCAAATGCTGACCTTTAAAAAGCGCATTATTAAAACTAATACATTATCTTACACAGACTGTAGAGCAAGCAGGAAAGAAGCTTCTTTTTACTACAAGAGGTACCATTGCTCTTCCTCCAATGCTTCCAAACTTTGTGAAAGTGCCAGTTTTTTATTTAAGAACTGCTCTGCACTAGCCTTGTTTGCCATGCCTGGGTGGGCGGATCTGCACTAAGGAGCAGGTTTTTCCCCATTCCCAGATGAGCTGAGTAGCACAGCTGGTTGAAGACAGTTAATTGCTCTTCATGATGATTAGAATGTTGTTAGGGTTTTCTCAGAGGGAGAGAAAAGAACATGCATGTGGTTTGAAAGGTCATGGTGGAAACAAGATACAGCAGGCACGAGATAGTGCTATATTGACAAGTGTTTATCATAAGAAAACACACTTGGCATTAAAACCTGCGAGCTCTTCCAGTTGATTACAATGTAATATAGTTTCATAAAATAACACTATGACTATGTGTCCCTTTGTAAAATCACTTTTTTTCTCTCCTCTGCAGAAGACTTCCATTTTTGTGGTTTAAAAGCAATGCAAATATGCTAGAAAGGTCTTAAAAAACCAAGCAGTTTGTTACTCTCATTAATTTGCTTCTGAAAGTGAAGTATTATATTTTCTAAACTATCTTTTCTATGTACATAGAAACCACATACATGTTATATTTGTTTTTATTTTATCATACAGTCATTAGTAAGTCTCACACTACTGATTTAGCCATGGAGTATGCTTTATAAAAGGGACATATTTGAATGAACAATGTTGAGAGCTTGGCTGCATTTGATTCCGTCTTCAATATCCAGGCACAACAGTCTATCCAATACAAGCACTGGAAAATAGTACTTGTGGTCAGATGAATAAATGCAGATCAGTGGAGTTTAACTCCAGAACATGTGCAGTAGAAACAAGTAAAGGAAGTGAGGAGTAAGATATTGATATGATTGTCCTATATACAGTAAAAGGGTAACTCGTGTAAATAGGCAGGGCCTCTTAATCCCATTTGACCATCCTACACACTAAAAAAGGCTACTTGCTCTATCCTTGCCAGATGTTTATGGTGTATCACATCTGCTTTTTCTCCAGGATACCACGGAATCCAGCAAAATAACACGCACTCTTTCATCCTGGCCAACAAATTCCAGCAAACATAAAGGAAATTCAAGGTCATCTTTCAAGCATGCTTGTTCAGTCATGCCTGTTTTAATTGCTCTCGATTCTCTTTGTCTCCAGATACAAGAATTTACTGAGCAGGTTTATCTACTTTGTCCTGAAGGTTTCCCTTAGGCTGGCCAGTTTTTCTTACTCAGCATTAACATTTCTAAGTTCTGCCATTCATGTATTCCTGGAAGGTTATACAGAAATAGTTCTGATAAATCCATACAACATAGGATGAGGTGAAAAAGAGACACCTCTGTATACTATTTCCAATCTTCACAGGCTTTACTGTCTCATGACTGACACTTCAAGAAAACACACCCATTTTCTGTGACTACTTATGGTGTTGACACCACTGAAAAAACAGGCCAATTGTACTCAAAAGATGAAAATTAGAAAGTGTTGGTGCATGACTTTTATGTTACCTTGATATGAGAGATGGAGATCTAAAAAATATAGAAATGTCATCTTTCTGGGTCTTCTTTGAGACCTTACCACACTTTTGTTTATTTTGAGATTTCTTTAATTAAATTTTTTTAAAGAAATATTTTTTTTCAAGGCAATTGTTGTATTTCACCAATAGCATTTACAAAAAACTAACTTTCGTTGCTGCCAGATATTCTAAATTCATATTCCATTTTGATTGTGGATTTAGTGAAGCTTTACTAAAAATAAATAGCAAGTTCCATTGCCATACATGTATTTAAAGACCTGCAAGTGTTAGGACCAAAAATGCTGTGGTTCTGCTGTCAGAGAAAACTCACAAAAAATTTCTGATGATATATCAACTAAAACATCCTAATGATAATAGTTCAAAGTGGAATGTTCAAAATACAATCTCTTGCATTAAAAAACCCCAAACCTAATGGTGAATAACCTATCTCTTACATAAATTACTAATTGTATTGGTTTAGCTGTTAAACTGAAAAATTAAACTTAAGAGAAGAGTAAGTTGCTCAACTTAAACCAATTTAAAAACACACAAGCAATTCTTTTGTCATCAAAGAATAAATAATTTCCCATAAAAAATGGTTCACAGCCTCAAAAATATTTGATTTGATGACCTTGCAGCAACAAAAAAAGTTACTGAAAATTCATTATGTGATTCATGGAACTTTTCATGAGCAACCTGCAGTTCTATATAAACACTGGCATCCTTGTCCTGTCCTCTGATTCTGCCTCAGATTAAGCAGGAAACATGTGGCAGGGAGGCTCAGCCAATGTTTCAGAAAATCAGAATTAAATCTGGTTTGTGGCAGATTTGTCTTCCATACCTTTTCTCTGCACTGTTAAACTGAATGCATACAGCTCGGCCTTCAAGTTGCAAGTCTTCTTCCTTGGAGCTGTATATTGAAGAAATTCTGCTATTAGTTCTAAAAACACAGAGTTCAACAGGTCAAATTCATCTCGAGGGTGACTTTGACTTCAGTGAGAATGCCTCAGGGAGACATTGGCTCAGCGTGTCTCCCATGTTTACTAATCACAGGAGCAGCAGCAGTCCTCTGCAGTTGAGCAGGGCTGCACAGAACTTTCATTACAAAGTAACAAAGCGCAGCTAACTCAACTTTGAATTTAGTTATGGCTTCATTAAAATTTTGCAAAGTTTCTGACTGAGCATGAATTTTTATAGTGGATGCTTTATGGATTCAGCTGCATTTCAGTGTGCATTTTAATCCTAGACTCACAGTGAAATACAAAGAAATGCAAATGGCAAACAAACTTCTATATAAATGCCAACAAGACAAATGCTTGAAATTTTTCAGTTCTAATGCTGCTAACACTGACCTCATCCTGCATAACTGTGCTTTTTAACCAGATTCTGCTTTCCTTCCTCAGTGGGTGGAGAAGGAAAAGTTGGTTATCTAAATGAATATGCCTAGGTTAGGCATGTAGGTTCTTATATAATTAAAACCTTTTGGTGAATACTAAGTGCACTAAAGCTAGGAATCAACTCCTGTTGTGAAGGCCTGAATCACGAGTGTCCCTAGAGGTACCTCCCTCCTGTACCATGTCTGCATTGTCGGATACTGTAGAGTGCACTGGAGTTGCAGTCTACAGTGCATTGTGTAGTCCTGGTCCCCATGTATACCCAGTTTGCATCCAAAGCTGGACACAGACCTGCACATAGACTCTGCCTGTACACCTGTGTTTTCGTGGGAAGTGTGAGGAACCACAAAGGCAGGAGCTCTGTGCCTGTGTCAGGACTCCTTGCCTCAAGAAGTTTAGGGCCTGAGATCAGCTCTGTAATGTGCACTCCAGTGTCTTGGAATCAAGGAAGAAGCTGGGTCAGTCTTCAGGAAGTAAAGGGCATCAAGGCACCTAACACCTTGTGTAGGTATTCCATACTGTGTACAGCACAACTCAAGGAGTGTGAGGATGATGGGAAACAGCACCTGACATATCAGCAGACCTCAGAACACTATGTACGTCACTCCATGAAGACTCTGCCTTGCCTCTGAAAGATTTTTATGTATGTATACATACAACACATTGAGAATATGCATTCTCAGAGAGACTATTTGACTCCACTAAAGTGATTGCATCTTCTGGCTTTTAGTGAACTAGCGTAGAACATTCTTCATAAATAACTTCTACGTAGAGAGGTATGTATTTACTCATACACATATATTTGTATGTGCACATTTAGTAGCAGTGTCTCAAAAAACTCCTTTTCAGATGAAATATACAAAAAATTATTTTGCATTTTATTAGTTTTCTTTAGGACTTCTGAGGCTCTGCTGAAGACATTGTAACATAACCCAAGATTCTTTGACTTTCTAAAGAAGTAATAATGTGCAGGAACAAATCTTGCTACTAACATAGGACTACATGCACAAATTTTTCTAGCCTGCTTCTGCAGTTGAAACCAACAAGTAACCTCAACACAGTATCAAGGTGATCCCACAGAAATAAAAGACACATATTGCTTGAAATCATTGTAGTAGTCTGGAACCATTCTTTATCTTTAAGAGGTTATCTATCCTTTCCTTTTTTGCTGGGGTCTGTATATGTATGCAGATCCCTTGGTAAGGAATCAATAGGAGGTTGAAGATGCTGCTTGCTACAGGGAAGAGTGTCCTGTGGGACTTCCTCAGCACAGCACTCACTTTTCTGTTTTAAAGGAATAGGCATGGAGCAGATTTCAGTTGGTTTAGTGCACATTCCGTTGTGTTTGTATCTGCCGTGATCCTATTCTCTAGTGGCAAAAGCAAAGCTAACTTTGTTTCAAACGTTATGCCTTCTGAACTTACTTTCTCAACCCTAAAGCCAAACCAGAGGCCTCAAGAGATCTGTATCAGTGAACTTTACATGTTGTGCATCCCCCTTGGCAGTGATATGTAACTCTGGAGGGGGCTGACTCAACCAAAACATAAATGGCCTAAATCCTCACTTTAAAGAAAATATAGAGTTAACCCCAGCAGCAGAGTCTTTGAGAACACTTTCATGGTTGCCTTGCAAAAGGCTGTACTACTTGAGAAAAGGTGTGTAGTCAATAGTGCAGTGCCTACATCATATTTTACTTTCAGGAAGCCAGTTCCAACTCACCACTGGTGTAAAAACCCAGCTGATATTTAGCAGAGAAGACTCATTCAAAATTGGAAATGATAGTAACCAGCCAGCAGTTTAATTTCTCTCTTTGAGTGCTACGAGGAGGACGGCACACATTAGGTATTGCTGCTCAGTTCAAGAGCTCTAACATCACAACTGGCCCCAAGAAGTGCCAGAGCCCCTGTGGGCTCTGGGGATGTCCCTGGCCATTGATTGTGTGTGTAAGATCCTTGGGCACTGTGACAACTGCATACAGCTACATAACTTGCATATTTGCTGAAGGTCTCAAGCATGTGGATGCTGTTCATGTAGTAAGCATGAGGGCATATTTTAAAAAGGGATGCATTTCATTTCTACTGCACGTATGGATTCAGCAAAACCATTGTGATGACAGCAAGGTTTTGGGATGTTCTTTTCCAGTGGTCAAAAATCCTTCCTCTTTGAGGTGAAATATCCCAGGCTGCACTGACTGTGCTAACAGAGCAGTGTCTCAGATGGCAGCGTGGCTACTGCTGAAGGCTCAGGCACGTGCATTCCCCTGTATATGTGGAATTTTTTATAATTTAAGAAAAAAACATTAAAAGATGGTCAGTTTTATGCAGGAATACGGTAAAGGATGTACAATCACATTCAACAAAACCATCTGCTAAATTCACACGGATTCCCAAATTGGCTTTTCAGAGCAGCCTCCAGCCGTTCCCTTCTTCCACCTCTCTGCTGAGATGGTCCAACAGGCACCATTCTTCTACTGTGCTGGCATCAGTGCCTGCCTGGAGTCCTTCCTCATATCTCCCCTTGGGTGTTCTCCCAGCTCAATATCAAAGATAACAAAGTTCAGCCATACAATCTGGGTGCCTGATAGGTGTTTGTTATAGAATTATATTGTCAGAGAATCATTTAGGTTGGAAAAGACCTCTAAGATCTCCAAGTGCAATCATTAATCCAGCACTACCATGTTCACCACAAAACTATGTCCCCAGGTGCCACATCCATATACCTTTTGAATACTTCCAGGGGCAGCGGTTCCCTAGGCAGCTTCTTCCCATGCCTGACCACTTAGCATGCATTAATTACCACATTTGGTATATCTGACTCTATTCTTGCTTACAAAAGTGGCTACAGCTTTGCAATCATTTTGGACTTGCAAATACTTTATGTGTCCTACAAATGAGTTGATGTAATTTTGAGTTCGTTGTATGGTTTTCA
Organism: Pycnonotus jocosus; assembly: GCA_013400435.1. NCBI lineage: Eukaryota > Metazoa > Chordata > Aves > Passeriformes > Pycnonotidae > Pycnonotus > Pycnonotus jocosus. The sequence goes on from VWYP01015584.1 coordinate 378,658, forward strand.
TGGAAAAAATTAAACCATAGCATTACACTAGTGATGAGGTTAGAAGGGACTGGCCTTTCACACTGATGTATGCTACAGTATTGTAATATCATAGTGTAGATGGCCCACCTGTGGTTTCTGTAGGCTGACCCCACTGAGTTCCTCATGTTCCTACAGCAAATTAAGAGGCTACTAGGACCCAGAGGCAGTCCTGTACTCCTACCTCAGAAAAATGTGATTTTCCAGGGAGACAAGAATAATGCATGTGCCACAGTTCTAACACCACAATAACTAGTATAAATACATAAGAATGCAAAAGAGAATTTTGGATTTTTTCCAAACTGTAATAAAAATTTCATAAATGTTTATTTGCATCCAAACAAAGCCACCATTCAAAACTGATATTTTAAACCAATTCCCAGAACATCTGGTTGATAGCTAATTTTCAACTTTTCCATTATTTTTTTTCTCCTTTTGAGAAGAACACTTGATTCAAGTGTTGCTTGACTCAGTAAAATCTGATGTATATAGTATAATCAATGGTAAGGTTGTCAGAGCATATCTCCAGAGTTCATGGCCAACAACAATCATGAAATGAATCAGTGACAAAGAACAGTATATGTAGTACACCGGGAGCTCCAGAAACACAAAACCCCTAAATCACATACTCAAGAGCTGAAAACCAGAGCATATTGACAACTCTACTATTGGAAGTTCCATTTACAAATGCAACTCATCCATGAATTTAAAGTGCATTGTAGTTACAAGTGTTTGCTTGTTTATCAAGTTAGAGAAAAGAATGTAGGGATGTATTTAAAAGTGTTTTAAACCAGATATTTTTTACTTGTTAACCTGTAAATGTAACTGTTAATTTCAGTGAAAATGAACTTGATACAAAATAAAGAATATTTGAACACGTGTGCCATCCATGAAAAAGAAGAGATGGTTCTGCTTCAGCCAGAATTATGAGCAAACAATCTACAAACCAGAATCAAAACCTCTCAGTTTCAAGTGTGTCTTTATACAGCTTCAGAAACTTCACCTCAAAGCACAACTAGGGTAAAAACCTTTAAAAAGCCAGTCTCAGGGAGATAAGGGGGTGGAGGAGATACATGAATGATGGAACAGTGGAGACACATGCAACAGGCTAGACACGATGCCATTCCTCTCTTAGACTCTGAATAAAGTAGAACTCAAATCTAAATTATTTCAAAATACTTGCCAGTGAAGTTTTGCTGGATTTATATGAATGAGCAAAAGTAGTCCACATGTGCTGTGTCCAGTTCAAGTGATAAATGAAGAAATGAACATGTCTGAGCACATACAGAACTATACAAAGATTCTCAGCAGCACAACTGTCACAGATGTGTCCAGCATCTTGGAGAGCAGTTACATTTTACTGCATCTTACCTTGCACCTAAATAATGTAGGTTAGGTTCTCTAGTCTTCAAAGAAATTACCAGAAAATGACTGACTGGTGTTTTATCACATTTTATTTCTTGTTTATTTAGAGGGACTGTCATTACAGAAATGAAAATAGCAATATAAACCTTCAATAAAAATGAACATAAAAATAAAAATGAAAAACGTCAGTGCAAGGAATGGAAAGCCTTGATAACTGCAACATGAACTTTCTCTATATGAATCCCTTTACTGCCCAGACTTTGTGAAAACAGCCTTATGGTAATAGAAGAGTGGTATATATTTATCATGTACTAGAAAATTAGAGGGTAAAATAGGTCTGTTTGTTTCAGTCAAACACTATAAATTGTACCCGACTACAGTAGTACCCTGTTATGTGTATACACCTGACACACAGGCAGATCAGCACTCCCTATTGTAACTTCATTGTCAGAAATTATGGAATTTCTCATAGCAAGAAAATATTATTGTCTTCTCTGGCTGTGCAATTACTTCATCACAATCAAGTGTATAAAAAATAAAGCAACAAAAGGAGAGGTCTTTCTGAGGATTTTCAGAGTTTCTTTATTTATAAAGTAGAAGGGCTTTTAACTACCTTTAAGTAAACAATGTCTTTTTAACAAGTGTACATGAAACAAGTCTAGTTTACAGTAGCTTACAGTTTCCTCCAGCACTGTAGATCACTTAGATAAAAGTGTGTCCAAAAGCCACCTAATGAAAGTGAAGTCAGCAATTCTTATCTCCTGGTACATAGAGTAGATTTTGATCAAGCTCCCAGCAGGTTGTTTCATTTTCTGGAGTCCATGGGTCTGATTCACAGGCTTTGTCTGAAGGTTGTGAATATGGGACAATGGAAGAGCCATTGCTGCTCACTCCTATTCTTACTGGTGGGCTTACTGCCAAGCCTCAAGGCCCCCTTCTCTTTTTTGCTCCAGTTCTCTGAGTTCCTGTGACTCTTGATTTTTTGCAGTGACTCAGTCACAGTGAGAGGCTTGCAGGAAAACCCTCAACTCCTCTGCCTGTGCTGCAGGCTGCTGTGGATAGGGCAGGGAAGTGGGTTTCAGACATTTCAGCTCAATGGCACTAGATTCCAAAGGAGTTTTCCACCTCCTGGGCAAGTGTTCCAGCCACTGAACTGCAATATGAGAAACAAGGATTGTGTTCTCCTCTTATCTAAAAATAAAGGTAACGGAGGGCACTCTGAATTGCTTCTCAAAGGCAAAGCTCCCACAAAAATAGCACAGTGTAGCTGATTTGAGGCACAAAATGAGGACGTGCACCTGCCTATAGGCAGCCTAACCTGAGCACTGGAAAAAGGGTCAAAGTGCCTATCATGAATTGTTGCAAATCCTTTCCTGGGGACAGGGGTCAGCCTACAGTCACACTTGACATGCTAGTCAGAGTGATGTGGCTGGAGAGGAGCATTAACTTGGCTAAATCAAGACACTGCATTCCCCACTTCTGCCTCCATGCCCCATTGAAGTTTATGTTTCATGTTCAGTGCATTAGACTATGAAGTAGAACAACAAAATGGTCTCGAGCCAGGTGTGTACACCACATTCTTAGGCCAATAAAACTCCATAATGGTTAATGCAGGCTTTCACATTAATGATTGGACCTGCAGGGTTTATGGTAGTGCTACAACCTGCAATATTTTGATGAAGATTTACTTGATGCTCCTACAACTGGACTGTATATTTTGTTATCTCACATTTCCACATGGAGCCATTAAAACTATATGTATGTCCCATACAGAGAGTGGGTAAGTAAACAAGTTTCAAAAGCTTGTTTTGTCTTCTTAAGGCCAGGTCTGTGAGTGACCTTCCTGCACTTCAGTTCCATGGAGATCATGCACTGCAGCTCCTGCTTTAGATCAGACCTGGAGAACAGGGGAGTTAAGCTCACCTGCTCTGCGAATAGAAAATATTTCTGTTCAGTGTAATTATTCTTGGTCAGAAAACATCCCTTGCACTTTTCCATTTTTAGATGTCTTTGCTTACCACATAAAGGGTTCATTTTCCCTCTCCAGTAGCCTGTATCGCTGAAAAAAAGTATATTTGCTACAGGGCATTAGGAAATATATTCCCAGATTGCTAAGAATTCGTTTTTGTTTGCTTGGAATAAAAGCACAAGAACAAATACAGCTAGATTAAAATGAAAAGCATTGCTACAAAGCAGAAAGCACATATAGTAGTTTTTCTTCAGTAGAATATATACCTTCAGCAGGAGGCTTGATGGGATTGCTTTAGGCAATAGCCTCAACTAGTTTCAGTCTTTGGAACTTTTATCTTAATGGAGCTGCAGTCTTCATAATAGTATGCAGTGAACCTTGCCTTGCAGTGCTGCTAACTTTTGGTAGAAAGGGACAAGATTTAAAATCACACCTGGTAAAGTCACAGTATGATGGGTTTCCTTCAGAAATTATCTTTTTAAGGATAATGTAAAACCCTAGAAAACATTTTGGATGTCCATTTTATCAGATAATATTATTCGGACTGTTCCAGTCCTTGTTTTTTCACAAAACTGTGAGCTTCTCACATCATTCAGTTCCAGAATGGATAAGATAAATAGCTGCTCCTGCTTCTCTGCAGCCAGCCTGAGGACTGGCTGGGTCTCCAAATGGTGGGAAATATTCACCTTTGTGCAATAGCTCTGTTTGCAGGCAAGGAATGGTATGTCATGTCTCATCCAATCTCTAGATTTTAGTTAGCACTATGTGAACCTGCCCACTTCATTCTTTGTGGTATAACCATGTCCATGTGCATGGTGGCTTTTTGTCTGCCTGTAAGATGAGACAATTTTCAAATTTAACTAAGGAAGTACTACTCCAGAAAATAACTTTCATTCTCGGTGGCTGCATCATACACTTTCTTTTGTTTACTACAGGCACATAACAACCTAAAAGCATAACCATTTGTTATATTTTGGTACATCATTTTAGAGATAAATTTTCATGTTAGTTATAATTTGATTCCCTTACCTTAACCTCAAACTTTTTAAAAAGTATAGGCAAGTATAGGAAAATGTTGGAGGTGAAATCACAGAGCTAGTAGTAGTTTAATGAGGTGGTAGCAACATGCATCTTTTAGTTATCTAAGGAGAACAGAAGAATAAATTTCTACCCAATGTTTTCCAACATGAAATGTCTACAAACAGTATTAATTTAAGTTAGTAAAATATTTTATTTCCCAAAATAGTGTCTTGAGCAGTAACTGTAAAATTAATTGCGAACATCTCATCTGTTGTAAGTGCTACAATTACTCCATTCACTATGATTTTTTTATAGCACCCCTGTCCCATTACTGCTCTATTGTACTTTTCTAAACTTGATTTAGAAAAATAAAGAAGAAAATTTACTGCAGAAAATATTAAGATAGCTAATTTAAGAAACAGAACAGCTTTTCATTAGCAGTCATATGACTGGTATTCATAACTTACTGGTAATTATATCAGAGATAATACATTGCAGTTAGAAAATTTTCTAATTGGCTTTAATAAGAAAGAATAGACAAAGCAGATGAAAAGAACTGAAAAGAATGCTATTGGTATCATTAGCTAAAATGAACAAGAGGCTCCCAACTATCTGCTTGGTTATCTTTAGCATCTCCAATTGTAAGAACGCAAATCAATTAAAAGTGCCCCAAATTTGAGCACCTATTACTCACAGCTAACAGTACATTTCAGTGTCTCGTGCTCTGCCAGTGAGGAGGTGCACAAAAAAACCNATTTACTTCTTGTATTAAACAGTTCCAAACTTATATGTTTTATCTTTTTTTTCTGATTCTTCTCCCCATCCTACAAGGTGAGGGTGGAGGGAAGTGGCAGAGTGAGTGAACAGGCAGCTGTGTGGTGCTCAGTTACTGGCTGGGGTTAACCCATGACAACAAGCAGCAATTGCTGTCACTTTGAACCTTGTTGTCAGTACCTTGTGCTTGGAGCACCCATGTAGGGATTAAGTGCATTGAGACCCTGAGCAGGCCAGAGATTTGTGATAGATCTTCTTAGGCTTCTTCTTATAGTGACCTCTTTAAAGCAATATTTTCTTAGAACAATAGTACAATCACTGACTTTAATGACAAAGCTCTCCAATTGACAAAGTATAAACAGAACAAAGCAGAAAGATTTCTGTACAATTCTTTCCCTGGCCCACAGTGTCCTTGCTTCTGGCTCTCTCTGCAAAGTCGTTTACCCTTGCACAACCCTCCCTGTGGTTCCTGGATCCTTGCTGTGGCTCTTTGCTTCTGCCCCCTGCTGCCTCTGTGACCCTCCCTCTCCAAACAGGTTCATTTTCTTCCCACTCCTCCCCGAGCTCCAGAAAAACCATGTGACAGCTTCTTCTGAGAGGACTACAGCATGAATTTAAACAGAGGAGACAGCTGTGGTCACACCTGGCCACACTATTCATTTCACTTAATTTAAATTCACCTTTCCAGACTTGCAGGAGGAAGGCACCAGGCTGTACATGAGGCTTGGGGAGTGGTTGAAACCCTCCCACTGTAGCTGTGTGGATCTGTGAAAGAGAAGGCACAGGGAAAGAGGACACACAAGTAAAATAGGCGTATATAAGATCCCACAGTGAAAGATGTAGAATTCCCACATTCTGGGAATACTACCCCGTGGTAGTATTGTTTCTGTTTCAATTCAGTGTGGATATGGCAGACAGGACAGTGCTTGCTGCACTGCATGCTCCTGCCTTGCAGGCTGTCTTCGCTCATGAGAAATGACCATGGCAGGTGAGACTTTTTGAGAAGCTTGGGAGCTGCCTCCTGCCCTTGGAGCAATCCTCCTGTTACAGCTGCAGCAAGGAGCTGGCAGTCTGTGGCTCCAGCAGAGAGGATGCTGGCAGCGACAGGAGCAGACAGGCAGGTCACAGGAATGAGGGAAGAAAAGCTTTCTATGGAACAGAGAAGCTGTTGGGAAGGTTGATGCACCTTTCAAAGAAACTGTATTTCATTCAAAGGCATTCAGCATTGAGTTAAGAGCTGCCAAAGTGCCAAAAAATCCCTTGTGGTCTTTAAAGCATCCTAAGGCATCTTACATTTCTGCCTAAAGACTATCTTATCTGTAAAAATGCCTTCTGCATCCATGTGCTAGAAAAGTGCCTGAAACCTTGGTGGATAAGTTGCTTCCAGGCAACTTTGGCTGTCCTGCTGGTAAATCAGTTTGAGTGTCTTCGTAATAAAACTTTAGGCTCAAAGCTGTCTCTGCAGCATCTTCTGTTACTATTCCTCTATTAATTATGGCTTTTTTCTATATCTTGTAGGTGCTTAAACCAACTTGACTACTTAACAACTCTCAGGCGTATCCCATAAAATTGGCTGCATTTCACTTTTGGGACTTGCAGGTATATTGACCTTTATCTGTAGGAGGCGAAGGAACCACGAGGTGAGATGGTTCCACAGGAAAGCTGGGAGAGTGGAGAGGTCCTGCTTTTAGGTACCACCTTACACTTCATTAATGTTGTTTCTCCAAACCAAATGCATGAGAAAANTTAAGAAACAGAACAGCTTTTCATTAGCAGTCATATGACTGGTATTCATGACTTACTGGTAATTATATCAGAGATAATACATTGCAGTTAGAAAATTTTCTAATTGGCTTTAATAAGAAAGAATAGACAAAGCAGATGAAAAGAACTGAAAAGAATGCTATTGGTATCATTAGCTAAAATGAACAAGAGGCTCCCAACTATCTGCTTGGTTATCTTTAGCATCTCCAATTGTAAGAACGCAAATCAATTAAAAGTGCCCCAAATTTGAGCACCTATTACTCACAGCTAACAGTACATTTCAGTGTCTCGTGCTCTGCCAGTGAGGAGGTGCACAAAAAAACCTGGGAGGAAACGCGGTCAGGAAGGCACATTCCATCACAAAGAATGTCATGCCCAATATATTCACTGGGGAGAGTTTGCTAGGAGCCACCAATTGCTCTTGGTGGACAGACTGGGCATTGATTAGGCATTGATCTGTGGGGTGGTGAGAAAATATATGGTGCATGACTTGTTTCTCGTGGGTGGTTTTTTTATTTCTCTCTCCTGCCTCCTATCTCTCTCCTACTCTCTTTCATTGTATTATTATTATTATTATTATTATTATTACTTTTAAAATTTACTTCTTGTATTAAACAGTTCCAAACTTATATGTTTTATCTTTTTTTTCTGATTCTTCTCCCCATCCTACAAGGTGAGGGTGGAGGGAAGTGGCAGAGTGAGTGAACAGGCAGCTGTGTGGTGCTCAGTTACTGGCTGGGGTTAACCCATGACAACAAGCAGCAATTGCTGTCACTTTGAACCTTGTTGTCAGTACCTTGTGCTTGGAGCACCCATGTAGGGATTAAGTGCATTGAGACCCTGAGCAGGCCAGAGATTTGTGATAGATCTTAGGCTTCTTCTTATAGTGACCTCTTTAAAGCAATATTTTCTTAGAACAATAGTACAATCACTGACTTTAATGACAAAGCTCTCCAATTGACAAAGTATAAACAGAACAAAGCAGAAAGATTTCTGTACAATTCTTTCCCTGGCCCACAGTGTCCTTGCTTCTGGCTCTCTCTGCAAAGTCGTTTACCCTTGCACAACCCTCCCTGTGGTTCCTGGATCCTTGCTGTGGCTCTTTGCTTCTGCCCCCTGCCGCCTCTGTGACCCTCCCTCTCCAAACAGGTTCATTTTCTTCCCACTCCTCCCCGAGCTCCAGAAAAACCATGTGACAGCTTCTTCTGAGAGGACTACAGCATGAATTTAAACAGAGGAGACAGCTGTGGTCACACCTGGCCACACTATTCATTTCACTTAATTTAAATTCACCTTTCCAGACTTGCAGGAGGAAGGCACCAGGCTGTACATGAGGCTTGGGGAGTGGTTGAAACCCTCCCACTGTAGCTGTGTGGATCTGTGAAAGAGAAGGCACAGGGAAAGAGGACACACAAGTAAAATAGGCGTATATAAGATCCCACAGTGAAAGATGTAGAATTCCCACATTCTGGGAATACTACCCCGTGGTAGTATTGTTTCCACTTCAATTCAGTGTGGATATGGCAGACAGGACAGTGCTTGCTGCACTGCATGCTCCTGCCTTGCAGGCTGTCTTCGCTCATGAGAAATGACCATGGCAGGTGAGACTTTTTGAGAAGCTTGGGAGCTGCCTCCTGCCCTTGGAGCAATCCTCCTGTTACAGCTGCAGCAAGGAGCTGGCAGTCTGTGGCTCCAGCAGAGAGGATGCTGGCAGCGACAGGAGCAGACAGGCAGGTCACGGGAATGAGGGAAGAAAAGCTTTCTATGGAACAGAGAAGCTGTTGGGAAGGTTGATGCACCTTTCAAAGAGACTGTATTTCATTCAAAGGCATTCAGCATTGAGTTAAGAGCTGCCAAAGTGCCAAAAAATCCCTTGTGGTCTTTAAAGCATTCTAAGGCATCTTACATTTCTGCCTAAAGACTATCTTATCTGTAAAAATGCCTTCTGCATCCATGTGCTAGAAAAGTGCCTGAAACCTTGGTGGATAAGTTGCTTCCAGGCAACTTTGGCTGTCCTGCTGGTAAATCAGTTTGAGTGTCTTCGTAATAAAACTTTAGGCTCAAAGCTGTCTCTGCAGCATCTTCTGTTACTATTCCTCTATTAATTATGGCTTTTTTCTATATCTTGTAGGTGCTTAAACCAACTTGACTACTTAACAACTCTCAGGCGTATCCCATAAAATTGGCTGCATTTCACTTTTGGGACTTGCAGGTATATTGACCTTTATCTGTAGGAGGCGAAGGAACCACGAGGTGAGATGGTTCCACAGGAAAGCTGGGAGAGTGGAGAGGTCCTGCTTTTAGGTACCACCTTACACTTCATTAATGTTGTTTCTCCAAACCAAATGCATGAGAAAACTTTGGCTGGAAAATTCTTCTCCCTCTAATTAATTCCTCTCCCAAGAAATGTTACTAAGGATTTGCTTCAGCTGTGAATTTAGAGGACAGTGATTCTAGTTGGTTTTGCCATTCCTCACAGATTTTAATAAAAATGCAGACCTCCAAATCCCCAAGCCTGGCTTTCAAGCCTTTCTGTATGTCACCTTGACCTTCTTCCACTTCCAGAGGAGAGAGAATAAACAATAACTAGTAGTGGACCTGTATATTGGGCTTCATAACCAAAAAGATTTGAGCTCCTGACCTGCTTGATTGTTTTACGTTCCCTTGCTCTCCAACTCCACCCTTTCTAGCCTTTAATTTCCATCCTGGTAGAGAAGTCAGTGCTGTTCTGGGAAACTTGGGCAGGAAGTTCTGTGGGTTCCTGCTGCTCACAGTGACCCTTCTGGACTATCACTGGTGAAAGTCCCTGAGCATCTCCTAGTTTCCATCTTTTGCATCTCTCTGGCTACCAGCAGCCTTCCCCCGGTCAGGATTCTCCCCAGCTTCTTTCCTTGTCCTCTTTTTTTCTCTCCAAAACCACTTTTTCTCTTTGGAAACCCTAGTGTTTCACCTTCCCTTTTTTTATGGCCACCCCAAGCCAGTGTTCTCCCTATCCAGTTTACATGCAGAAACATAATCATTATTCTAGTTGTTGGTCCTGACATGTGTCTCTTTGGTAGCCAGAGGGCTCGAGACATTTCACTGCTATTTAGTCCAAGTTGTAGGAAAATTTAGAGCCAACTTGTATTAGTTGCATTTAGCAAGCAGCAGGCTTCAGCTTGAAACCTCAAAATGACAATTTTGGACTTTTGCTGAAACATACACACATACACCCAGTTATCTGGCACATATTACCCTTCACAACTGAAGGTATTTTTCACCTGTGATGCCTACATATACTCATCCTTTTTCAGTGAGAGGGTTTGTGCAGTTTGTTCTGCCATGTCACAAGATAGTGAAAAGGCTCCTGGTCCCTGACCCAGTCTTTCTTCCACACTTCTGCTAAACTCCTATTTCTTTAAAACACAATTCATAGCATTATGCTTGCTGCATTCCATTTCCCCTCTTTTCCCCATTTAATTTGCTAGTTCAAAATAGATTGCTATAAAATTATACTACTTGTATGTTTTGTAATGATCTCTTCTCAGGTAATGAAAAGTAGGGGTAAGCTCTGTCAAGTGAGTCATAAGATAATGCCAGGCAATTCTCTGCCTGAACACAATTGCTCAATCCAAGTGCAGATACAGATCAAACTACTACACAGATTCCTTCCTGAATAGCTGTGAAAAGAGACATTAAGATTTCATTTCTGACCCTCCCAGGTTCTTACCTCTATTAGAAAAAGACTGTTAATCAGATGCCTCTTCAGTAGAATGGGAGGGGTGCTTAAGTGATTTATTGTGTCTTTTAGGAGAAAGGATGTACTTTAGAGGCTTATAATTTTTTAAAAGGGTCATTTAAGATTTGCAATAAATGTAAGTATTATTTAGAGTGGTGATAATTCTCTTGAATTTCATCTGAATGCAATCACCAATTTATTGAGTGCTGAATGTCTAAGATGTAAGCTGGTAAACAGGTAATTAAATACCTAACTGCATGGACACAAGAAGCTAAAAAATGAGCTAAAGGCATTTTGTTATATAAAGCACCTGTAAGAATGGGTAGCTCTTCCATTTTCTTTTAAGATCCTGGATATTACTTCACCTTTGCTTGCTTTCTTCAGTTTTAGAATTCAAGATCAGTTGTAGTTTGAATCTTATTACAATAGAAGACAGTGAGAGTTGTTAGCTAGGGAAGCTGCACAGCCTGAAACATCGCTTGTAGTATACCTAACCACAAAACAATGGGGTGGAAATTTGCATAAATTTTCATATATTTGAATAAATATGTGGATAAACTGTTACAAACACAGGTTTTAGTTTGAATTGTGTAGCAACAGAACTACAGTTTATCATTATTCTTTTCTTATTTGAACTTTTCTTCATTAACCATTTTCTAAAATAGATTTAAAATAGTAGTAATAGAAATAATTCCTAGAAGAAAAAAGGAAGCAATATTTCTCCATATTGTTCACTCATATCTCACAGTGGGTTCTTCATATTTTCCTAAGTATGAATTTTGCTTTTGTGAATAACCACGTGGCTGTGGCTACAGTACAAAATTTCCACCTGACATAGTGAATGTAGATATGGAATTTTTCCTCATATTTCTGTTCCATAGTGCAGTAAAATTAAAGTACAGGTCAGACTGGGGAATATTTTTCTGACTGGTTTTAAACTTCTCATCTTCAGCCTCACGGCTCTAAATTTTGAGTTCATCCTTAGTACACCCAGAAATCCAGAATGACTTTTTAGGGGGCAGTTTAGTATTTTGCATATTTGAACTTTTGGACCTCAAGAAAAAACACCAGAGGATTGATCAAAATAGGTCAAAGCTCTTGTTTAAAAAACAAACAGTAATTATCAGGTGGAGACTTTCTAGTTTGTTTGCTCCATATCTGACATGGGTTCTCCTCATTTTATACACCTCATTTCTGTGCAGAACTCACAGTCCTCCCTTTGATCAAAACCCACGCCTTTTGAAAATCTAAAAGTGCACTGGGTAGCAGAGAGTTTCTTATCATATCATAATGAAATTATCCCCATTTGTGAATTTTTGCAGGAAAATAACAGAAAAATCCCTATGTTGACATGATAAACTCTTTCACTCATTAAGTGACAAATTCAGTGATGAGACTGAACACAACTTGCACAACTGTCCTCATATTTAGCTTTGAAGCCAAGATTCTGCAAAACAACTCAGGGTAATCATAGATTGCTTCAGACAAGTAATGCACAGATTATTTCACTTCATAGCAATAGGGTTGAATATATCCATATTTACATTGAAACCTCAGGAAGCTGAAACAATCTTCACTGGATCCAATGGTTATTTTCTGCATTGATATGTCTTGTTTATCTGTTGCATTAAAAGCATATTTGGGCCACAGCAGCACTTAATAAATACTCAGATCCTGTGAAATATATTGACTTTATCTATATTACCAAGCAGGGAGTCACAGAGTCCAAAGAAGCTCCTATCTGTGTTAAATGCCAGCAAGACTGTCCTTGTGGTTGGCCTAAGACCAAGACAAAGCTCATTTCTGTATAGAAGCTTAAGGTGATCCCTTAGGGCACCTTCTAAGAGGATCTTCCTACAGTGTGGATGAGCCCAGACTGCTATAGAAAAGAGTTTAAGGTAACAGACTTTTGCTGTGCTGCCATAATGGAGAAAAATATATGACATCCTGCTCTATTAATTCCAATATTTTATACCCCTTTTGTAATTTTATTGAGAATATGATATTCCTGATTAATTCAGGTGTTTTTTTAGGGATGGTTCTTCTACATCCTGAAAATGTTTACACAGCATATAATAAAATTATTCATATAGTTTTTTCATATGGAGATCTTCCTTAGTGTTTTGGTCATAAGGGCCTTAACAAGCTCATTAATGTGAAACCTAGTATCTGCCAGAGGGAAATGTTTGAGGTCCAGCATCCCAGCCATTAATTCCAGGAAATACAACCCACTGGACAGCGCAAAGTACTTTTGGGAATAACTTGTGGAACTGCTTCAAGTTTGTACAGGGCACAGTGGGGGCTTGAGCCTGATGAGCAATTCAGCGTTGGAGCAGTATCCATACTTCAACAGTTGGAATTAAAACAAATAGTGTGAAAACTATGTCTGTGGTAGCTCAATAAATACACACCGGCTTTGGCACACTAGTTAAAGCCAAATAACATGAACTCTGCTGCCTCTGAGTTATCAATGAGTTTTTATACATCCTTTGAAGGATACATATCCTTGAAGAAAATGTAGCTATCAAACCAACACTGTGTCTTTTCTTCAACTGCACCAACATTTGAACCACATTTTTGTTTATTTTAGGACCACTTAAACTTTTCTCATTGTGAAGAGATTGTAACATGGTTGGTCATCAGAGTACTCCTGAAAGGCACTGGTATTTGCCAGAATCAGATCCTTAACATTGAAATTTCATGTAAGTGTGAAACCTGCAAATAGACAAAAAATTCAGTCATGTGATATGCACGACATATATACTAAAACACTTTCCAAGGCAATTTACATTCTCATGTCTTCTTTCCCAGGTTGCATTATTAAAAAGGGAAATAGGAAAGAGATACCTAGAATTAGATCTTTCACAGATGAAAATACAAAGTTAATTGTGTTGTGTAAGGCATGCAGGGGTAGAAAAGACACAATGCTTTTAACAGCATGCAAAAGGGATGCAAGGGTTCCTGCTTAGTTCAGGAAGCCTGGAGAGGACAAACTGGGGCCCTACTGTAAGCACCAGTACTTGCCACCTTAAAGCCAGGGGAAAAATCTCTATTCCCTTCAGGAAAAACAAAAACAAAAACAAAAACAAAAACAAATGAAACATTACAGCTTAAAATGCATCTCCACTGAAAAATAGGTGCAAAACCTTGAATTCAGATGATGTGGAGATGGATTGTAGCACAAACACTTCTGCCATAAAAATTCATACCTAATCTTTTGCCATGACTGGCAGTCACAGACTGAGAGGCATCACCCAGCAAGGACTGTGCAAAAATTATTCCACCTGCTTTTTAAAAGCACAAAGGGCCTGAGAACCAATGTGATAGACTTTTAGGGCTGCTCTTTTTTGCTGTGAAAAACTAACTCCATATATATATACATATATATACACACACATATACATATATATATACATAAAAATATTTAAATAGAATAAAATTATAATTTATTAATTTTTGTACTTGTTGTCAGCTAATTGGTTCTCCTACATTTAAATATCTGATCTTTCCTGACTGCCATATCACACCAATAGGGAACTTCAGTATGTAATATAATTCCAGAATGGTTCTTTCTTTACTGAATTTAAATGTTAGTTTTTCTAGACCTTCTAGGATGCTTACACAACCACATATAAATGAAAATGTACACTTGCTAGTAGTTGTGTCTATTACCTTGAGACATCCAAGACAGAATATTTGAAGCTGATCTTCCTAGTTTCTTCACTTATCCTTGCAACTATTAGGTCTTTGTTATGTCTGGGTTACAACTCCACAGCTCTGCCTGTATGTTGTATTTTGATGGTTCTTCTTCATGTGACATCACAAATATGAAGCCTGTGATGCATTCGTCCAGACAGCTCTGAAACAGACAAAGTTTGGGGTGGATATAAGAGGATGTTCGTCATCCTCTCTGCAGCTACAGTGTAGCATTTGTGGAGTGAATGCAGCCAGAAGCAAGACAACATTTCCTTCTCCAGCAACTCAATTGAAAAACTTGACACACCAGCAGAAAACAGAATGAAAAGGGTACAAGGTGTCTGAATCAGTCTCCTGGATTACTGAAATTTCTACCACAAATACTGTTTATCGCTTCTATCATTCTAGGAAAAAAAACCCCTACCACAACATGTTATAAACTACTTAGAAGCTGCTTTGTGAGCTTTTAAGCCACCCCTGTCACAAGGGCAGCAACCTCTGAGAAGGAGGCCAGCAGACAGATAGGAGCAGAAATCTTGTCAGCTGTCTGACTTTAATCCACTGATGCTTTAGAGTCAAAACCCCAACACGTAATTTTCCTTGCAAACAAACATTCGATATATAGTCAGCTCTCCATTATCCCTGGCAGATTATCCAGTTTGCTGATAAACAGTGCCACAAATGCAGACATCCATACTGGCTCTGTGCAGGCTAGCCCAGGTCTGGCAGAGCTTATTAGCTTAAGCTCTGCAAAAATACTTCTGTACAGCTTCCAGAGCCAGCTTCGGGTGCCTCCTCACCGTGTTTCTGGAACCAGTGTGCTGGGGAGGGCAGTGCTGACATCCAAATGGGTCTGCAGGAAGCCAGCTCGTGTCCAGCAAGGCTGCAGATTTTGCCAGCCCTACATTAACACCAGCTCATACAGGGGTTAAAGACACAGATAGCTTTCTGTAACTCACCCTTTTCCTGCTTGTTCCCATTAATTCATTAGCATAGTTATTGTGAGTTCAGCCTTAGGCCACAAGAAAGCTCCCAGAAGACTTTAGCCTTAGCCAGGGAATGCACTGAGCAACATCTAATTAACCCCAACCAAAAGCAGGTCCTGGGGACTGCGGCGAGGAGGGAGAGCCAGGGCCATGTTGCCAAGTAACTGTAGGAGGAGAGTCCTGGAGCCAGTTCAGCGCCTTGCTCCCCTGTGTTCTCGTATTTCAAGCAGAGCCCCAGAACTCCCTCTTTAGGAAATTTTAAATACAAACAAATTCAGTGTTCACAGTGTCCTTATCGAGTAGAGTGGATGATCAGATTTAAGCAGACCCTAATGTCTTGAATTTGCAGGGAGATAGGCACTGGAACATGATCAAAGTTAATAAATTATAAAATGCTTTGGTATAATTCAGGATGGGAAATATTACAGAAACCTGACACACTGCTATTTTCAATCCTCAAGCCCTTTTAGGTTTTTCTCTGTTTGCTGAGATACCCCAAAAGCATGCTAATTATTGCACAGATGTGGGAATTTTTTTTGCCAAATTATATTGACATTATAAGCTCCATTTATTTATTCATCCAAATGGCTACCAGCTGCAGAGAGATTTGTGTTTTTATTACTCACCTATGCCAGAGTCAGACTGGTGGCTAAGGGGTGAAAGGTCCCACATTAGATTACTGATCCCTTGAGCCAGGCAGTCCTTCAGACCAAGCACTGTCTAATGCATATTTTGTACCACATAATCAACTCACTTTTCAAGGCGACACAGTCACAATTCTTTTTTTAAAAAAAGAAGGAAATAGAAAGAAGTTGATGTTTTTAACCACAGCAACCCATTTGTCTAACACAGCAAGTTTAATTTGTGGGGTCACATCTCTCCTTCATTTCTAAAATGCAGGCAGGCATGCTAGGTAAATGAAAATGAGGAGAAACATATGCAAGCTTCCTTCAATTTATAGGTGCATATACAGATACACTTATATGTATCTGTACATGCACACTAACATTTGCACACACTCTTTTGCAGTGGAAATATTAGCATTTTCAGGAAGATTTTTGTTAACTGATTTATGCCAACTGCTTAGGAAAAAATGATTCCACCAAACCCTGGAAAATAAAAACAAGATTGTTTGTTCCAGGGTGGTCCCACTCAATCAAAATGCTTTGGTTTATTGAGCAGAAATGTTTCATTTGAATCATACTGATGTCAAGTTGCATCTGCTCACCACCTCGTGGGAGTCCCACTGGAACTGTGATGCAGATGCTTCCTAACTCCACAATTTCTCATGGACTTCCTGGGCTGGTTGTGATGCTATGTATCTTCCCCTGTGGACAAGTCATAGAGAAGCTGAATCTCATGATTTGCAAGGGTGATGGTAAATATACTACAGCAAATTAGCCCTTCCTGTAAGGCAGGATAAAATACAAAGTACAATGCCCATAAAGCTTTCTTTTGGTAACCGAAGAGTCACTATGCATCAAATATTTCAAGTTGATTCAGTGCACCAAGATGAAGTATTTCAACCTGGGATTGCAGAAATAATTAATTTCAATTAAAGTTCTACAGAAAGTATTGCGTTATGTGCAAACTGATTGTTTCAACTTTCTGACTCACAATAAATTTAGATATTTTGACTGCAGAGGAGAAAAATAGGTTAGAAGTTCCTGAGTTTTTAGCTATATCAAATAATCTAATTGCAGCTCAGATATAACTCAGCTCATATTAAAAAAAATCGCTACATACATGGATTCTGATTTTTACCATAAGACATTTCCTGCACCCATATTCCCTCACACTCCCCATGTAGCAAGCAGCACAGCTGAGAGTAGGACAGAAGACAGGGCATACCAACCTCCTCTCCCACACCACTTATCTAGAGGGAAACTCAGCAGGACACAAAGCTTATATGTGCAGATCCAACAAATCTGCATTCCCTTCTGCATAGTAGCCAAAAAGAACCTTATGGTCAGCTGCAGCATACTGGAATTCAGAGGTATCTCCCATACAGCCAGAAGGGTAGAGCAGCAGTTTAACACCAAGACCAAGACTGCAGAGCAAAGCTGCTCAGTCAACACGAGTGCCCTGTTCTCACGGGCACTGGTGAGTTGGCAGCATGAGGCAGCTTTGTGCAAGAAAGGGGAGGCTGGTTCTTTAGGGCACATCATGATTTCAAATCAAAGCTATGGCAAAGACTTTGCAAATATATGTGATGAAGGGCAATAGTCCATAGAAGTATAATTTTTATTAGAAGTAATGAATTTGGGGAGGTTTAATAGTAATTTGGGAGCAATACAAGACACAAAAGGACACAGAGAAGAATTTAGGATAGAAAGCACTGACATATCCAGTATAGACTTTGTCAGGCATTTCCCTTCAGGTAAGCCAGGTTCTGATGCCACAAAGAGCATATGGCCTTGGGCAATAAATATCTGTTTTTTCCCAGCCTCATGCTTTTTTCATTTCCCAGATTCTCACTAGGCAGTGCAATTGCACAAGTACTTCACAGTCTAGGAGGGACCAAGAAAGAAATGTAATTACTCTTATGAAGACTCCTCTTCATAAAACATCTCCTGGCTGTTGGGGTAGATAATATGGCCCTAATTACTTAAATAAGCCACCGGTGTATAATTTAAAATTGAGACCTAGATAAAACTGACTGTTTTGACTGTTTACTCTGGAAGTAAATGTGGCTAAGAGTGGCACACACTTTCCAGTTTGCCTACGGCAGTAAAAACCCCTCAAGCCAGCCCTGTCAGGAGTGGTGCTGACATGCAGTAATGGTGCAGTTAGGAGTCGATAATATAATGCAATTAACAGATCTCATCATGAGTCCTTATGTGAGTGCATCACATTGCAAAATTTTGATATGCATCTCATAATTGGTGCAACATCAGCTAACAGTACCAGATATTCTGATTTAATCTTACACAGTGTGATCTGGTTTATACTGCACCATGATTTTCTAAAGATTGCAAACCAAGACCTGACTGACCTCCTGCCCTGACATGTATAACACCCACAGCAAAGTTACTGGTCTCACATAACTAAGCCTTATGGCCAAAAGCTCTGGAGGGGAAAGATAACTGTACTCCCTCTGTTGGTGGAAAATGAAAAATGATGCTTAAAACATCCTAATCCACAAAGACTACCTTGTGTCTAAATGTTTTTTTGCTGTAAAACTTTTTATAAAGTGGATTTAGGGAGACAAAAGGGAGCTGTAAAAAGGAAATGGAATTCTTATAATATATTTAATAAAGAAATTATTTATTACTACCCAATTTTGGAAATTGTTTTTGCCTTTCTTTCTGTGAAGGTCGTGCTTTGAGGGCTAATACATTCTGAAGGGCTCTGCTATGTCACAAGGAAGACAAGGAGAAAAAAGGAAACTCTAGCATTATTAAAGCAGCAGCATCAAAATCTGACTAGATAGTAAGATCAGACATACTGCTCATTTTGGGCAGGAGAGATCTGCAATCTGGCCATGCTGGGACCAAGGGATCTGGTTAGATAAGACAGCAAACTGCTGAGGATGACAACATTGTTGTAACCCTCCCTTAGCTCATGAGTTACACTACAGGCCTGAAGAACCAGGATTTTTGCTGGTTTTGCGGGAAGTGTCATTGTTTCTGGGGTAGTAGCTGCTGCTGTGGGAGAGCAGCATGCTAAGCCCTTGTGCTGGCCAAGTCACTGGTAGCAGTAGGAGCAGAAAACTGACCTCCAGCTTCCTCTCTCACCTTCCCTTCCCTGCAGCACATCTTTGTTTCCATTCTTATCTTACGGTGTAAATCATACTTGCAGCCACACTATAACTCTTGGTTCTTCATGTTCCATCTGCAATGGGGCTGCAGTAGATGGAGGTGGATTGTTGCATTGTAACTTGACCTGCACTCAGGTGATGGGTTGTAGAGGGTCTGGCAAAGATGTGTGTTCATGGCAAGATGTTGCTGATGGCATCTCCCTTGCTAATGGCCCATAACCTCAAGTCCTGTCTCTCACAGATCTTTTACTAAGAAATCTTGTTTGGGACTTGAATTGTTCATGGATATGGGCTTTACTCATCAGAGTTACAGAAAGAAGCCAAGCCAGGAGGCCAGGGTCCTGTTCACATTGCCTCCTGCATGCACTGATATATGACACAAGATTCCTTTCTATTTTAGTTTAGTTGCTTAATTAGAAGTGAAGAAAACACATCTCTGTTGTAACTGCATGTTCTTCTCCTTAACAGGTACAGCTTTTACTACTTATGACAGCTGCAATCTTTACCTGCTCTCCTGTCATTTCACTGTGTTCTCAACAGGGATGGTTACTTGATACCTCATTCCATTGCTGCTGCATTGTCTGAATTTTCAGGGTGAAGGTTTTCAAAACAAGTTAATTTGCATTATTCCCATTTATGTCAATGGCATACCATCCCCATCACTGCAAACAAACAAAAAACAAAATGCATTTTTCCTCCAGCCAGTTGAATTAAATAACCACCATCTTTCCAAAGAAGTAGCTCCCCTTACTTTTATTTTGAATGCTTTAAATACATAGCTAAATCACCTAAATGCATTATGTATACAAATTCAACAGATGTGCTAAAGATATTTTAAAATCACTGATTAAGATTATGATCTGCTGCATTTGAGAAATAGCCATCTAAAGAAAAGTAAGCGTTAATTCTGTCAACCAGTGAATTAAACCAAATCATAGGTACCTTTTCTATCTGCACATTGTCAACAACCATGAATAGCATTGCCAAATGGATGGAGAAGACCCGACTCAGGACCACAAATAGCCTTTGTGCTGAATGATAAAACACAGCATATCCCTCTCTGACTCTGATGAGTGAAAAAATACATGTAGGGTGATAAGGGCCAGGAATAAATAACAGTAGAGTGCACTGTTGAAAAAGAATAGTCAGCTGCCTTCATGTTTAAGAAAGAAAGAGAAAAAAAAAAAAAGACCTTAATACAACAATTATCATTAAGAATGATTTTTCCACCACCTAACTGACAAGTAAATTATCACGTCTGTACCTGCATGTTGAGTTACTGCTTCACCTTCACCAGTAAACAAAGAGGGGGGAAAATTGCTTTCAGTGACAATTTTTTTTTCCCAAAGAGCCAAACTGTTTGTGCTTTCTTCTCTTTTTCTTTCTCTGCATGTTTTGTTGTTGAAAAAAAATCAGATATAATTAGATAAAGTGGTAGCATAAAGCCAGGAGAGCTTTTGCTAGAAATCAGGGAAATTGCGTCTCATTTACTGTTATCCCTTCAGTTATCTCCCTCCATCAGTGCTTTACTCCTATAGCCTTCCCTAAAAATATTAAAAGGTTAATTAATATTTAATAAAATAAAAGCCTTTATTCTACTTTATTGAATGGTGAAGAGGTATTAATGAGCAAATGGATACTGTGTCAGGTCAAAAATATATGGACCCTATGGATCCATCTAAATTCAGCTCTCTTCCCTTCTCTATTTCCTGGTATTTCAAAAGAGAGAAATGTTAAACCTTTTTCCTCTTTACTACTCTTTCATGAAACAGATATCTGGAGAAATTCATTTTTAAAAAGGAAGGACAGTGTTCTTACTGCAGCTTTATCAGAAGACTACAATAGTTAGGTATTGCAAATAAACATATTAACCTGTGACGAGGCTCATAGTAAAATTTTAAAAAGCTCCTAAGATGCTGAAAACACCAGCCTGATGAATCACATCCCAACAGAGCCTATTTTTCATCAGTGGGGTCCTGATATAACCAGTATATAGAGATTCCTGGGACAAATGCCTAAAGGTAAAGGAGATGAACCCAATACAAGTATCCATAATTCTGCTTCCTTCCACACCCAGAGGTGTCTCAGCCTTGATGGAGAAAACAACTCTTATGTGCTTGCAGCCAAGGAGGATCCAGAAACAACTAACCTGTGGCTCTTCCCCGAGAGGCACCATCCAGCAGGTTTTGTTGAAGCCCTCCCAGCAGCATTTCAACCCACAGCGTTCCAACATTCCAACACTGCTTCACCAGCCTGGGCAGGGCCCTGGGGTGCCCCCAGCCAAACCCTGAGGGAGCCAGCTGGCTGTTTGCTGCTTGGGTGCTGCAGGTCTCAGCCCAGGACACCAGGCTGAAATGCCAGCAGCCTGAAAGGCCATGAAGGAGCCCAGGAGCTGACACACCACTCCAGCAGAAGCTCCTGGTGACAGGACAGGGCAAACCACTGGCTTTGCAAACCTCTGGGGTGTCTCCAGGGAGATCCACCACAGCTCTTGAGTCAGGCTGCTCAATGGTGAGGATGCACACCCTGATTGCAAGAGTCCTGGGAGTACTTATCTTTATTTAAATTATTTTCTCTCATCTGGTAATCTATTTCAAGGTGAAGATATTCTCATCCTATCCTATAAAAGCTATTCCATTGTACAAAACCCAGAATTCGAGGTGAGTGGTCAGGAAGAGAGGCTGCACATTTCTCTCTAGATCTTCTCTCTGGGAAAGGGAGGAGTGCCAGCCCCTTGCTGCTGAAGCTATATATGCCTTTTATGTGAAAAAAACCATTAGACTGAAATCCAAAATTCATGACAGGAGTACGTCTCTCTTTCTTCTTAGCTGACTGGAAAAGCAGAGTATATAGCTAACAGAAAAGGCAGATGCTGATTGTAATGCATGAAAAAGGAAGAAGTTTTTTTGCTATTAAAAAAAAAAAATCTAGTATCAGCTTATATTGAACAAGAGATTTCTTTCTTATTTATACAACTGTAACCCCACCTGCCTTGGATTACATTTGATGTACTGACAGACTGTCCTCCCAGTTCTACAGATGCCAGGGAGCAGTTTCTGTCAGCACATTCCTGTGACCTTCTGCACTGGCACAGGAGATTTTGTCCTCCCTTCTCCCTGCATTTTGCAGCCTCTCTCCTCCAGGCAACCCTAAGAAAAGCACAGTGTCATCTGAAGTCAGGACTGAGAAGCATCCTCTTAAAATACAGTGAAGCACACAGGCTGCTGGAGGTCCAGGATGCTGTCAGTGCTGAATGCTGGCTTTAGCTTCATTTCTAAAGAGTTTTGCAGTCACACAGTAACACTCAGGCTAAAACTTTTTGATCTTTTATACCATCTCACATTATTTAGGTTTCCAAATGAAAGTTTAAGCAACCCACAATTTTGCTTAGTGAATACAGCAAGCTTTGGGGATCACTTTCAAAAACACCTCATTTGCATCAATTCAGCTGATCTCTTCCTTGTTGGTGAAGATGAAAGAGTGTTTCTATCTTATGTTTCCCTCTACTCAGACAATGAGGCACTCTTTCCTTTCAAAGAGGAAAAAACAACTAGATCAGCAAACTTGTTCTCCCCTTTTCCAGTGTTTCTTTGCATAATTGAAATGCAGGAAAAAATGCACAAAAGCAAGAGGCACAGATGTTTACATCACAGGTACCTCAAATAACTTAAAAGTATCCTAACTGTGTATAGCCTGTGAATATATTTCATGCCTCACTCACTGAGAATTAGCATTGAAAGTCATCACAGTGAACACAGGGAACTGGATGAATTTCAATCTACTGCAGAAACCAGCCACTTATGTTGTTTGATGTCATCTGCAGTCACATCACTGCAGACATCTTTTGCAAGACTAGTAAAAGAAACGTTGTCATTTTTGACATGGCTGCCTGTCCCTCTTCACTGCTCGAGTGACAGCATTCACAGCTCTCTTCCCATTGCTCAGGGTATATAACAAACCCAGGTGCAGAGATGAGTCTCCCAGGCTTTCCTTTGAAGAATGTCAGATCAGCTCTGCTTCTTTTAAAACCGCTCCCTTGGACCAGCTGACATTTCTGCAAGCCACACAACACTGAGGAGTCAGGATTTCAGGCAACTAATACCACTTTGGGGACACACAAACAGTAATCTAAATGCAAGCTACAAAGCCAAAATTAACAATACATGCAACTGAATGTCACTGGGATAGGAAAACACACTGCACCATTAAGAGAATTGAGGAAAAAACAGATATCAAATGGGTGAAATAATTTACATTGAGCAGTGCACTTATTGGCCTCTTCACTTGTCACAGAACATCAATATTGTGTTAATGAACTGCCCTGTGCAAGCTCTACCAAAGAGTAAAACAAGGGATTTGTGATAATGTAAAGGAGAGAGATCAGTTTACCTAATTTTAAGCACTTATTTCAGGCACCCAAACAGGAGCCTTGCAACCTTGGGCTCTTTCTATGGTGAGTGAAGTGTGGGAGAAACATCTCCAAGGGATGCTTCTGGCCTCTTGAGCTGTGAATTGGCTTCTAGTGGTGCATCTCACTCTTCATTTCTCAAGAACAAAATGAAAAGCCTTAATTTAGGAATCTCTGACCTTCTCCTTCAAGTCCTTCTCATCTTCCCCTCAAAGGCCTAAAGCTCCATTATGCTTCAAAAACCTGAGAGCAGCACTTGAGTGCTGGGATGCAGTTTCCTGCCTAGGAACAAAGTTGAGGTAACTGCTGTGGTGAGGGAGATGCTCAGGGAGCTACAGTTTCCTTCAGAAAAGAACAAAGAACTTGCCCCAATTATCCAAAGTTGTATGTCTGCTAAATTGGGCTAGAAATGAGTTTGGAAATCTCAGCTCATGTGATGGATTGGTAGTAATGATTCTTGCAGTGAAAAATAGAAATATTTAAGGCTTTCTCTGGAACTACATTTCTCACACTAGCCTTGTAGAGAAGCAAGAGCTGAAGAAAACCCATATGTGTCAGTGTATTTCAGATTCTCATGGGCATCTGGGTAGAAAAAACTTTTGAAGAGATCAGTTCAAAAAGCACTTTTTGTCTGTGCATTCATGGCTATCTTTCCAGAAACCAGCCTCTCAATGAAATTTAACATAGTATTTCTCTCTTCAGGATTACTGTTAGTTTACAATTTAGAGATTCTGACAAACCTAATGAAATCACTGCATCAAAAAATGTCCTCATGTATACACAGCCATGTACAATCAAAACCAAGTTATTTATCTCCCACACCAATGATGTACAGATTAAATGCTGCATGTAAAAACTTGCAAAAGTTTTTTTTTTAATATTATAAATAAATAAATATTTTAAAAATACAGACACATTCAACACTTGAATAAACAAACAGAAATGGAGAAAGGAGTGAAGGAAATAAAAGTAATAAATGAAATTTATTCAGCCTTTTATTTTATCCTAAATGGAAATCACTGCAGCCATGCTGCACAACAGAATTGGCAGAATTTTTAAAAAGTCAAAGTGCATCTATCAGTTAGAAAAGGTTGAGCATACACTATTCTTGATTGTGACTAATGGAGAGAGGTCAGACTGGCTTTACTGAGGCTTTAGTTGGCTGGCTTTAGTTGAGGCTGCCTTATGCTGTGCAAAAAGCCAGCTTTCCCAAGCCTCTGGACTGGGCAATATAAAAGCTTAATAGGATGGAGAAACTAATATGGTGTTAATGCTGTCTCTTTGAATTTGATGGATTTGTGATTCAAAAAACCTGACACAGGAGGAGGATCCCATCTCACTTGAAGATGATCTGCATATCCTGTTGAGAACTTAAAGCAGAGAAGAAATTGAAGCAGAGCAAGAGGTACGGAGTTTCATTAGTCTGTTGTCATTCACAGCTACAACTGCTGCTACAATTTAAAAAGGCAACTCATTTTTTAAACTCAGATAAAATTTCTGATTACTTTAAATGATTGGAGATCCTTAGAAAGTTACTTTTAAACTCAGTAAAGTCACAATGTCCATACCCTGGGAAAAGGTGGGTTTGGTCTGCTGGAGAATCTGCAAAGAAAGGATTCAGCCATGGTTCTGAAGGTTTAGTACCAATTGTCGGTGGGCATCCATGTGCTGGTAGAGCAACTGTGCTCATGTGATGTGCCAAGGGCGTGCAAGGATGAAGCTCACATGCACCCAGATACAGCCCAGTGAGGCTCCCAGCAGCATCTCTGCCAGGGCCTGGTGACACACACAATATATGTATTTATTTTTTGTGCATGTGTATGCAAGCTTCAGTGCCTGGGCTGAACTTCCCAGCTCCCATCTGCTGTGCACAGTATGAAACGTCTCACTGTGCAGAAGCCAGAACAGCCCTGCATGCTGCAGAAATCCCACTCATCTCGGTATATTTCCAGAGGCACAGCTTGTGCTGACCCCGGGAACAGAGGCGATTTGCATTCACACACCAGAATCAGAGGTTTAGCTGCTGCCTTCCTCTCCATTTCACCATTTGACCCATTGTTTTTCTCCAGCTCAGCTGACATAGACAATGCATTATGCTTCCAGTGGCAGAGAGTACATTAAAATTCAGGGGATTCTCTACATCCTGTGCATTTTTCATTACATCTATTGATATTATGTATTAAAAGACTAATGATTTGAAGCCTCTAATATCAGGAAATGATGCTTTAATGATAAATGTTTGAGCTCAGGAGTCTGCAGCATAGCTTCCTTATCCATGTATACATTTTTTAAAAGCCTGGCTGAGTCGTGTGTTGGCCAGTGCAGCAACTGCTTGAGCCTACACCTTTGTCTCTTTGTGGTACCCCATGTTCATCACAGAAGGGCATTGATTGCTCAGAGAACAAACCAGGACAGTACAGGTATTTGAGTCAATGCATGTGTCTGGTGATGGGAGCAGCTTCATTCAGTATGTAAGTGGTTTGTAAAAAAGGTTTTATCTAAATTTCCTCTGTTCTGCTAGATGCTCTGAATTTTGTATTGCACAAAAACAGCTTAAATCCACTCTGCCAGTAGACAAAGAGGAGAAGGCTGACAAAAGCAGTTGATTGATCTAAAGGTGCACTGTATTAGTTCATGCTTCATATGTACAAGACATTGTATGAGTGGGGCCTCGAGTTTTTTAACACAGAAGCTTAAAACTCCAGGGCTGTCTGCCTTTTCATACTCTAAGACAAAATATGTTCGGCTCACTCTGACCTGCCTTACTGTTTTGCTGGTAACTTGATTTCCTGAGTTTTTCCTCATGTTGCAGAAAGGATTTTTTAAGGAAAGTGCCAACATGAATCTTCAACATGAATCCAAATATTAAATCCCTTCTTCAAGGGGGTAATAAGAAAACATATTTATGTAAATGTATGTTTCAAAGGCCAATGAAGTATTAGGCAGACTAAAGAACCTTTATTTTTAACAGTGTTTCAGCCACATGTTTTGCCTTCACTGGCAAATGTCTTGCTGTGTAAAGTTTCATTACCAAACTCATTTCTATAATCCATTTATTGGTCTGGATTTTTTTTCTCTGTGGGCTGATGTGCTGTATACAAACATGACGATGTAAGGCTTGCCTTAGGGAACTGAACTAACATCATTACTTCTCAATTTACACTTTTTATTGAGGACTTTTTAAAAAACTGCTACTTAAAAAAGACCAGTTCTGAATCCTTTCATTATTAAAGGGCTCCTCATGTGAATATGTGCTCCCAGATATAAAGTACTGATCCTCCAAAATCATAAACATGCCATAAGCATGCTTAATTTTATACACTTTGAGTGACTCCATTCAATTCACAGAGTAATAGGGCTCACAAGTTGCAATTCAGCAGAGTACCCAGACATATGCCTAAAGCCACCTTTGTTCAGCAAAACCCTTCTGCAGGGAGATTTTCAGTAATATACTCAAGGTTATATTTAATTTTAAGCACATAATTAAGTGGTTTTTTGAGCTGAGGCCACCATTTCTTGAATGAAGCATATCAATAAGCCTATGTAGTATGGTCTGTTACTTCATAGGAAAGGCAATCAAACATGTATTTCCAAATACATACAATGCAAAAATTAAATCAGTAGAGTAAACCACTGTTTTGCAAGATATTTAGAACCAGTATTGATTAAAACCAGTGTGTTAGATGGGAGATGCCACTTTCTCAGTCAAGATCTCACAGGATTGCACTACACCCACATTGGGAAGACAGATAGCTGAGAAACACATCTCTGATTATATGCTGATAATTGAGGTATAATCTCTTTTGGCAGCATTTACTCAATTAATTATTTAAAGATGCAGTATGTCCTCCAAGATTCATAGAATCTTAGAATCTGTAAGGCTGGAAAATACCTCCAAGACCACTGAGACCAACCATTAACCCAACACCACCATGTTCCCCTCTAAACCATACTCCAAGTGCCACATCCATACACCTTTTGAACACTTCCAGATACAATGATCCCACCACTTGCCTGGGCAGTTTGACAATCCTGTGACTGATGACATTTTCCTTTTTCTAATCTAATTGAAATCTGCCCTGGTGGATCTTGAGAACATTTCCTCTCGTCCTGTCCCTTGTTACAACCTCCTTTCAGAGGTAGAGAATGACAGATTCCATGGTCCTAGCTTTTCTCCTGTTCTAATAAAAAAGACATTTGACAACAGAAATTGAGACAACCTTCTGTGATCACTGAGAATATTTTATTATCTCTTTAAATCTTAATCAATAGTAAAATGCGATAGCAATTGCATCCTTCCACTCCTTCTACAAGAAGACAACATTAGACTATTGCATACACAATTGCATGTAGTAGTTATAGTCTTGTTTTCAGTCCCTGTTCCTTCTGACTACAGCCCAGAAGCCCCAGTGTCTGCCTCAGGAAAGGTAGTCCCATTCCTTTTGTAGTCACATGGATAAAAAAAGAACATTGCAGAACAGAAGGGCTTCTATATACAGTGTTGAAGGATATAAATTCCTCCTGGAAAATAATCCACTAATTGACTAAGACAAACTAAAAGTGAAAGAAAAATAAATTTGAAGCAATGGCATTAGAAAAATAGTTTTAGAACAATAATATTAGAAAAGACCTCCACACCAGTCTCAACATTATATCTCTTGCAACCTCGGTATGAAGACTTAATAATTTCAGGCAGGCTGCAAAGCTTGCATTATGACTTTACCACAACAGGTTTACAGGGCACCCCAAACCAATGTTAAGAAACCTTTTTACTACAGTGTTATGCATTCTTTATTAATATTGCAGACAGTTCTGAGAGTTTCATCTGGAAAGATGGACAGAGATGAGGGAATTATGAAGAAAAAAAGAAAGGCACAAAATTGATTAAATGGTCAAAAGACTAATAAGTGGAAAATGTTAAATATAGGCAACTCTGTTACTCAATTGACAAGAAGGTGGAGAATGTAAAAAACAAGCACAAAGAAAGACTCTTAATGCCTTAAAAATTAGCAACATAATTAAAATAAGATAAAATGGGAGAAAGACTTTCTGTAGTTTAGCTAGAAAGAAACATCCCTTACTGCTAAGACCTATTAATATCTTTTCCTAGAGAAAAGTGGCAGAAGCCCTAGCTCCAATTTAATACTAACTGGAGGAAAAGGGAGAACACTCTGCAGAAGAGCAGCACTCCCCACGGTGATGTGCTGGATGATGAAAGAGGTTTGCCTGACACCCAGTGCTACAGCTTTAATGAATCTTCATTTTCTGAGCCTTCCCCCTTAAAAATGACAATATGCAAGTTATATAAAACATTACAGGCTCTCTTGACTGTTCTAAACTATACTGATGTTCAGGCAGATGTTTTTCACCTGATCCAGATATTTTTTTCTATATTTTTTATCCTTCTGCAGCCCTGCTTTTCCTTGCAGGATGGTGAATGAGAGCCAGGAGTACACTTGTGAGAGAGCAGCTGTTTTGAACTGGAGCAGGCACACCTCTGCCAGGGTAATACAAAGAGCAGTTAGAGAGCCACTGACAGTTCAAAGTGTCTTGCTTTCATTATGCTGCACCTGCCATCAACCTCCGTACATCTGTTAAATTCCCTTCAGAGGAATGTTGTTTTTATGAGAAAAAATGAATAGCTCCCTTTTACTAGATGAAAACCCATAGATGTATGAAGTTAAGACAATTATTAATATTAAACTAACATCTACTATTTAATAGCAGCTTCTCTTGAGACTAAAGCAGTGACATGAAATACTATTGTTGCAGAAAGAGAGACTTGCAGCTTACAATAAAAGCAATGCTCTGCTTGCGTGTGCAAAGCCACATGTGACAAACTGTGGCAGCTTTCATAGGTTTAATGAGTCTCTTTGGAGTTCCTCTCTCTGGTTAGTCACAGGCAAAGCAAGGGAAAAGCTGCATGCAAATACATACCTCATGTGCGTAGCTGCACACTGAACAGCAGAAAGCATAATGAGCTGAGAGATGGGTTTTCCTGTGATCTGTTCTCAGTGCTTCATACATGGCTGGAAAAAACCCCCAAAACAGGCCAGGAAACAAAAAATAGTCCAAACCTTTTTGGTTGTACCCAAGGTCCAGAGTGCAGGGTGTAATACACAATGGCATGCATAAAACTCTGCTTTTTATCCCTGGTCACTGCTAAGTTAAAAGCAAGCGTTCCCAATTTGGTCTTGCTATACAGGAAGTAAAATAAGAATTTGGTGTACTTCTAAAACTTCCTGCTGCATATATGCTTCTCAAAATTCATCCCCTGACAACACTGCAGTATTGACAGCAAGAGGACATGGCAGTGTTCCCTTTCCCATTGGGGCTGTAAAGAAATGGACTTAGCTGTTCCCTGTGGTGTTCATCTTTGCGGTATTGACTAGAAATGTTGTGTCTGAAGTTCACTGGCTGTTTTGCTTCTACAGATACACCAAATGGTAGGAAGGCATGGCATTATGTTGGGGTATAATGATAGATTTCGTTATCCATGAGAAATAATAGTCACAGAATCATAAAATCTTAAAATGGTTTGTGTTGGAATGGATTTTACAGATAATCTTATTCTACCTCCTGCCATGGTCAGGGAGCCTTCCACTCTCAAAGTTGCTCAAAGCCCCATTCATCCTGGCCTTGAACTCTTCCAGGGATGAGGCATCCATAACTTCCCTGGGAAAACTGTTCAGTGCTTTACCACACAATAAAGAATTCCCTCCTAACATCTAATCTCAATCTCTCCTATTTTAGTTTAAAACCAGCTCACCTTGTTGTATCACTGTCTCCTGGAGTAAAATGTCCCTCTCCTTCTTTCTTATAAGCCCCCTTTAGGTTCTGGAAGGTTACAATGAGCTCTCCCTAGAGCCCTCTCTTCTCCAGGATCAACAATCCTAACTCTCTCAGCCTGTTTTCATAGAAAAGGTGCAAACAGCCCTCTGGTCCTCTTCATGGCCCTCACAATACACTAGTATGACACTTCAGTTTCTGTGACTTTCTCAAATCCCTGACAATTGCCAGCTAAAGCATGTCAAAGTAACAGTTGGCAAAACTTTCTTCATGGGTTTTAGGTTTTGTATTACCGAGGCAGAGATAGTGAATTCATATTTGGAAAAGATAATTATTCTCTCTTATGCTTTCTTTATGCAGTTATGCACTGTGTGGGTAGCAATGTGAACTTTAAGTTCCAGGGGTATCAGTCAGCTTTACAGGTCACTTAGCAATGAAAATCATTATAGTTTCTCCTATGATCAACCCAAAGTGATGATCAAAACCACTAAGTTAAAATCTAAAAAATCTTGCATGACCAAATGATCTCCCTCAAGAAGTGGCTTGCTCATCAATTATCACCTTATGGGTGCTACTTATCCAAATAGGTGTTGTTATTTGTCATCAGCAGCTATCTTTGGTTCAGAAGTTATTTCTCAAAATGAAGTTGCCTCAAATTGCCTATTTACTACACTTGTTCAGTTTCAGTTTATCCAGTCTTTGTCCTTTATCGGTGCTACTTTCAGCCTTATTATCTCCTCTTTCCTTTCAAAGATCTTTGAATAATTGCTTTCTCCAATGCTGTCCTGTTTTCCAAGCCACGGGGAAGAGATATCATTCTTGTTCACAACTGTGTCAATAAAGTGTGCTGGACTGTACTTACTAAAATACGTTCAATAAAATAATTACAAATAACACCAGATTACTGAGTTCTCATTGAAAGCTTTTCTCCTGTGTGGTAAAGTGAAGTCTCAACTTGTCTGTGAGACCAGTAACTACATATTCATAGCAGCCTGCTCATAGGAAATCTATAAAGGATCTATCACTTCCAATGTTTCAAATTAAGATAGATTTAGCAGCATAGACTCCTGCATCTATAAAACTCTGAACAGTTTGAAATCTACCCAGTTCTTCATCTTCTCTGTGGAGATGGTTAAAATCCACTGTTAAAACTAGAACACGAGCAGCTCCAAGCCCAGCAGTAGGAACCTCCCAGAAGGCAAGAGATCTCCCACAGCACCACCATGCAACAAGAACTTGAAAGAAAATCTGTATTTTTCTTATTTTTTTCAGTGAAGCATCTAATTTCGTTGGCCTTTTTTTTCTTTTTTTGTTAATGAGACATAATTTTCAGGTAATTAGTATATTCCTTAAAGATGTTGTAAGTAAAAGCCACTGAGAAAGTATCTTTACTGTTGCCTTCATAAGGAGATAACCTTTTGATAACAGTCCAGCAAGTGTCTTTCTATGCACTGGTCATCCTACCATCCTACCTCCTACTGGTCACCTCCAGACAGATTAACTATTGATGAATCCCCACTGAAAAGGACAGAAGAAGAGAACATTATTAAGCTCCCTCATGACTAATAAAATAAATTTTCCATCAGTTAGAAGAGACTGACCAAATTAGTTTTCTTTCCCATCATCCATATAAAGGAAACAGAAAAATGTCAACTCGGATGAGAAATAGTGTGGGGAGGGACTGGTCATTAAACCCCAGACACAGGAGAATTTTGACTACAGCTTAAAGAGACACCAGAACTTACCTTACAGAAAAACACCTGCAAACCGCAGAACTGTTTGCTTAACTTCGTGGTTGATTCTTCACGTGCTTTATTTGCAGGTTATTCATGAATCATAAGCTACTTTTCAATATCCAATGGGCATAATCATTAAGTTCTTTCCCCAGATACCTCCATTTTTGTGATTTTTTTTTTTTTAGATACCTGTAGTGTACCACCTTCCTGGAATCTGATTATAAGGCACCTCTACTTATTCAGTACGAGGTATTGCTCACAGACATAAGTAAATCCAACTTCAATGGACTCCAGACTTCAAATGTCCTGGATTACCCCTGAGAAATTATTGTCACCAACTGCTTCAAGGTTCATAGTGGTATGGGGACAAACAGCTTTTAAAACAACTGCAGGAATTCACTTGGAGTGGTCCTGCTATCAGTGCCCAGAAATCCCAGTCATTCTAAATGTAACCTCAAAGGAACAGATAGGATCAAGAGCTGACCAAATACCAGCATCTTTTTATCATATGTTATTGACCATTGAACCAGAAATGCTGTCACATTTAGTGGTACCTCGTACTGACCTGCTTTCCTTGGTAGTAAAGGGTAACTATAATTGTCTTTTCACTCCAGGGTGAAAATCACATTGTTATGAGATTCTGTAAAAGCATGCAACAAGCTATGGTGATAAAAGGGTGCTAGCTGTCTGATTAAAGGTGTCATCATAGCACAGGAACTTTTAAATAAACATTGTAGCAAGGTAATCTAGTAGAATCTACCATCACTAGGATCCTTGAAAATAAAGCATTCATGGATTATTCACCACTGCAAACAAATAAACACCTACTCATTAAATCAAATTCTTAAATTATAAATTATTTTGCGGGTAAACTGAAGAGAAAATATAGATGACTTTTTTGTTTCATGTTTAGCTCCTAATTTCTAGCCCTCTAATTAAGACTTATTCTGGTCTTGCCTGTTTGGACAAAGAGCTGCAACTTTTTAAAACAGAGATCAAAGCTTGATGGTAGAATTACTAAATAACCTGCAGTTGTCACATTTAGAAAGGTGAGCCAAAGGACATGTGTCTGAGGTGGCAAGCTTTCTGCTCTGAGTAGCATGGCTGCAGGGAAAAATGTAGAATGGGTTGCAATAGCAGCCTTGCTTCATTTTAAAAGTGGGACCAGTGAAATTTCGGGTTAGTGGCAGTTCACTCCTATCTTCATGAGGCAATACTTTGGCTAGACTGCAGTGCACTTTGTGATCTAACAATGAATACTTAAACAGAAAATATGCCCCTGTAATAAGCCCCCACAGTAAAAAAATTAATATTAATGCAGTGAAAAAATTGTTCTTCCTTTTGAACCCAGTGAGGACTGCAAAGACAGTGATTATTAAAGAATTCAGCTGGTTTCAAAATTGACCTTAACCTGGAAAAAGCTAAGCAGAAGCAGAGGGAAAACTGATTAAAAATTCAATGCAGCATTTCATGGCCTTGGTAACCTGGGACTGGGGTACTCAAGAGCTACTGACAGCTTGCATTTCAAAGCTGATTTGTAAAGTTGCCAACAGGTCAGTAATCAGTAACTTTACAGAGCATGCAGCTGATACAGAAAGCCAAAAAGGAACAACAAAAGACATAATTGGATCTTAGGACCCAAAAGATGCCATGAATGCATTCATTTTTGGCACTACGTATGCTGCATGTTGCTACAAGATATGGTTATAATGAAGGTGATTTGCATATTTTTCATGAAGTTTGGATGCACTGAATTATAAAAATAACCCCCTAACATGAAACTATTTCACTGGTGCTTGGAAATCTTATTTGAAACATTGACAGAACCACAGAAGTACTTAGTGATGAAAACAAAAAGGAAAAAAGAGTCTGTTAGGTCATCACAGGCATCTGCCTTCAATTGCTGAATTATTTTCTTCAACTTTTTAAAAAGTTATTCATATTTTCCAAAGGAAAGAAACAATAAAGAAAACCACCAAAGTGACTATAGACTACTTAAAATTTCACAGCACTTAAATCTTTGGACTCCAACGGGAAAGTTCTTACCCAGCTGCTGCTGATTTTGGAGAGTTACAGGGTCTTAAAAGGCCTATGCATAATGTTTAAGAGCCTACTGGTTAAAATTCCTTCCCTTTAATACCCTCTTGTCCTTCTTCTCCCTGCTTGTTACCAACCCTGAGGACTGGATATCGTATTCCTTATGCAGAGGTTTCCAGGTCAATGGCTGCATGCAAAGCTGCGTGCCCTGTCATAGGTTCTGGGTCTGTCCTCTTGTACCTTTATCCAGTGTTTTTGGTCAGCATGGGAACTGCAAGCTCTGTCATCTTCTTGCTTTGGGTGGTACCATCCCAGATTTCCAGATATGAAGCTCCTGGAAACACTGGCAGACAGCCACAGCTGTCAGAGACACAGACTGGACACGCAGGCATCAGACAGGGGCTGTTGGGGTGGGCAGAGCCAGCATTGGCAAATGCTGCCCTGTTCCCAGTGCTGCCACAGCAGCCAGTGTACAAATGGCAGCTGGGCTCACACAAGGCTCGTGGCTTCTCACCTCCTCTCCCTCACAGGGCAGGTGGCTGGGGCCCTCTGTTTCCTGCTGGTCTGTAGGGACTGAAGCTGTGGGTGAGAATCGTGTGGGTCTGTCTGTGGTCTGTCTTTCACTGTGCTGGGCTCTGACAGCCCTTAGGCTCAGCACAGCTGGGGTCTGCGCAGCCTGAGGGGAGTTCCACTGCTAATGTGTGACTTGGGTTGCCAACGTCATGCCCAGCCTTGCAGTCCCACCAGCGGCAAGTCAGTCCCTGTGAGTGCCTCTAACCAACCCAGGCACAAATGTTATCCCTTTAGAAGACAAAACACAGAGAAGCATTTGCAGCACACCAGATACACACAAGTGGGTCACTCTAAAAAGAGCTGTATTTCTATGATGTTTATAACAGAGCTGGATGTTAAAAGTTTCCTGTTGTCATGGCTGTAGCACTCTTGGCAAATCTTTCCATTCTTCTCCATGGAAATTCTTGTCACTCCTGTGCTTGGTCTTTCTGATGATCAGTGTGTGACCATCTACCTCTCTGTCTGTATGTATAGCCATCATGTATTTCTGCTAGAATGCTATAGCTGTATATTTGCTGTATTCACTTCAAAGAAAAAAATATAAAAAATAACACATAAAAATATTCCTCTGTTAATTTATCATTACTTTGCTCATTTCAATACACTAATCATAAATATAGGCTAGTTTGAGGAGTAAGTAATTTACTTTTAGAGATTTTTAAAAGTTCTTATTTACCACAAGATCCCTGAAGGAATCAAACTGTGAGTATCAAAATTTGAATAGGCAATTAATCCAAGGATTTGTGGATCCTCATTTATTAGAATGCCAGACTTCATTACTGTGGCTTCAGACCAAGTAATGGTCAACCTTATGTTTTGACTCTTGAAGGAGTTTTCTCTCGTGCTTCTAGGAAAAAAAAATCCTGTCAGTTTGTTATTCTTGGATAAAAAGTGTTATTGGATAAAAATATGTAAATGGAAACAGACAACAACAAAGATGAAGCAATGAGTTTTCTGGATATGCACCTTGGATGTAGCTTTTCTTGTGTTCTCTGCCCAAGGATGTTGCAGCAGAGATGCAAGGCTTGTAAAAGCTACCAAATGTCCAAGATCACCCACAGTGAGATGAACACAGGTTTCCTCTACACTTTTCTTTACAAGTGTTAGTAGAGCAGAAGGAATGGGAAAGAAATGGCAAGCCAAGGAACAGCAAGGCATGGTAAGGCATTATAGGGAGTCTACATATTACCTTCCATGGTTGCAGAGTGAGTGATATCAGGGCTTGATGTGATTCTAGCAACATGAAGTGTCACAAAATGAATATAAGTAATGTAGCTCTGTCATTACAATGCCAGACTCACTCTTCTGTCCCCATCAACTTATTCTGAATGCAAATTTATTCATACTGAGCTCTTGTGAAGCAAGAATGTGATTTATTTTTGAATATGCAAGTGCCAAACTTTAGAGATGGAAGAGATATTTCACAAAATATGGTCAGAGGATATAGCTATAATTAGTGAGAGAAAATAAGAAACCAAAATAAATTTTTTTATTGGTGAAATCTTCCTATCTATCAGTAAGAACCTTATACTTCCATAAGACACATCCATAGGATTAGGCATTGAAAATATTGCTATTTCCGGACCAGTTAGCTAATGTAACTGGTGCATACACAGAGCTAAAGGCACTTAAATCCTTTCAAGCCTGTTTTTAATTGAATTGGATGTAGAACCAGTTTGGATCTAGGGCAAATAATTTCTCACCCTAGACACGCAGAATCAGACACAGAATCACTAGGTTGGGAGAGACCTTCAAGATCATTAAGCCCAACCCATGCCCCAACACCTCAACTAAACCATGGCACTGAGTGCCACATCCAGTCTTTTCTTAAACACATCCAGGGATGGTGACTCCACCACCTCCCTGAGCAGACAATTCCAGTACTTTATCACCTTTTCTGTAAAAAACTTTTTCCCTTGGCACAGCTTAAGATTTTGTCCTCTCTTCTGTCAGTTGCTGCTGGGAGAAAGAGACCAACCCCCATTTGACTACAACCACCCTTGAGGAAGTTGTAGAG